>JAQFVV010012493.1:4371500-4726229 GCA_028023455.1 Epiperipatus broadwayi | reverse complement strand
AGTTAAAGAAGAAAATGTGTAAAATATGTACATCTATTACATGTATTTTATTTTTTTTTTAGTTAGGGGAAAAACATGAGATTATATATATCATTTATCTAGAGAGAGTTGAGAGAGATCTTTCCTTCTCTCATATTTTAAAACAGATTTTAATGTATTTTATTAAAGGTAAACAAACAAAGATTTTGTCAAAGATACTAGAATGGCCAGATTATTTTCTTATATAAAAGAAAATTTGATACAAACCTTTTTCATTTTGTAATTTTGTATAGAAATGAACTTGTCCACTTTGAATACAAATACAGGTTTGATCTTTATTGCTTAAATATGTTGTGCTCTCTCCAACATAAGTATAGTTGTCAGTGTAAATAATTAATGATCATTTGATATCTATATTTTGGTTTGTCTATGGATACATTAATGGTTCTGCATTGTGATACAGAGTATGTATATCTCCACTGATCTTGTAGTTATTGTTTTACCTTGCTATAATATTGAGAATGATTAGTGACAGTTTTTAGCTGTTAGGATGTTCCAATAGAATGGCATCCAATAGATTATTATTAATATTGAGCATGGGCTGATGGAGACTCACCTATTGCTGATTCCATGAGAGGAAAGATTGGTAGAGGCTAAGTAATAATTAATGCTTGTTAGCATAAATAACCCTAAAGAAAGGATATCCATGGTCTGAATTATATTTTTTTCATGATGAGGCAAATCCCACACATATGTATACTCATAGAGAGGTAGTAGAATTAGCCATATTATTATACAACCATCATGTTGTTTTATAGAGCCTCCCTTTTTAGTGGTAAATCCCTCATAATGATATAGAGTTAGTTTTTCCACCGTGTATGGTGAAGTATAGTAGTTCAAAAATTATATAGCAAGTATAAAATAATGTTATATTTAAGAACACTGATTTATCTATAGTGTTGGCCTAATTGAAATAGTGTTTATGATGTTGTATGATCATCATCAGTTATAGACTGACCAAACTAGATCTATTAATGATTGTAGAAATTTTTAGATGTAAAAGTAAGAGATGCACATGGACAGTGTGGATTCATCTTCATCAAATAATGATTTGACAATGGATTGGTAAGATCAGAAGTATTCAATAATTAAGTTGTGGACATAGGTAATGTTTTAGTGAGATCTGTGTGTATTTGACTTGTGATGTCTGTTCTTTTATAACCAAACTTATTCATTTCAAATCTTAATCAGTTAGTAATTGCACAGAATATGATAATTGCCCTTATCATATTCTGATAAAAGAAATGGTTGGTATAATGCACTACTTTTATAATGTTAATTCTAAATTTAAACTTGGTGCATATCCTAAAGTTCTAAATATACTGTTAGTTGTAATTCAAATACTAGTTCACCTTGAAGAATTGTCATTATTTCATTTTTTTCAGGAGAAATTAAATAGTAGTAAGTGATACTCTTAAGATGATTGTCTAAGTTAGTTGCATTGACTAAAAGTATGGTTAATGGGATACTAAATCCCCATAAATTCTTTTGCTTAAATGTATTGATTTTATTTCATGCCATGTCTGTGAATTAAAAATTTGTAAATATTGTAAATAAAGTTTGTTGTATTTAAAAATTTATTTAGTTGCCTGTAATCTTATTGCTAATTACCATATATAGACACTATTATTGTTATTGCTATCAACCTATCAGAAGATTATAAATTAAAATCATCATCGACCAATATAGTACTATTAACTATATTATGCTATATCATAATAATTTTGGTAAGTTTTGTTATTTATTGGTACATTTAATGCATTATCACACAATAATCAAAATGTTAATAACTTATAGTACAGATTATTTTAAGTAATAGATTAAAAGATAAATATAATATTGATTTAATTGATTTAGTTAAATCTGCAGAGCTATATCATTCATTGATCTTGATCACATGGTTTATCATTATCTAATAACAGGAATTTGGTAAGTTATTGTTTTTTTAATTATTAAAAAGTCATTCCCAGTCATAAATTTTAAAGTTTGTATTAGTTATAAAGTTTATGCGTAACTGCTAAATATAGTTCTTAATTTGAGTTTAGATTAAGAGCTGTTATGTGCATTAGGTTTGGGTAGTGGTAAAATCCCTCTTACTGACCCAAATATTGTTTTTATAATGATTTTGAGTGTTTGAACCCTGAGAAGAATTAGTTGTTAAGTTTCAAAGTAGAATTTAAATTTGTAATAAATTTTATATCTAGTTAATTATTATAGTTAGACATGAAATAGATTGCTTTCACTGTTTTATGAAAGTCAACCAAACTTTAAGATATAAATTACTTCTTTTGTTGTAAAAAGTATAGCTTGTTTTAACTTCATGATAAATATTCTGGTTGTGTCAAGCTTGAAATCCCTATTTTTATTTAGCTTATGTTTTTACCATTTAATACCATATTAGTTTATAGTTTCAGCTTTCAGTCTCCATCATTAACATTGTTCTCCAATTTCATCTGGATAATTCTTTTATTTATTCATTCTCATTTGACATTAATTCATTATCATAATTGATTAATCATACATTAACTTTTATTCATTTATCATCTCAACTATTCATTAACTCTTATTCTATCATCATCTTAATCATTCATTATTCTCATACATCTTCATTCTTTTCTCTTCATTCTTAGACTCATTTCATTCTACTATTTAATTATTACTTATTTTCATCATCCATTTAGTCATCTACATTATAATTTACTTATCATTTCATTTATCATCTTAATTTCATAATCATTCCAGAGATATAATTATTAGCTAGTTATTGGTTTTCTAAATATCAAAGTTAGCTCATCATATTTTGTTTGTTTGTTTTTCCAAGCTAGTTTGACCAGAAGTTATTATCTTGATTAATCACCTTGTGATCTTCTTTAGATCTATAGTTTCATGCTAGTTTTATTCGATACAGGAATCATTTCATTAATTTTACATCTTTGTTTCTTTATGCTTATATTCTTGATAATGAGAATATGATAGGTTGCATAGGAGAAGTTAGTCACTAAAACATGTGGCATGTTTTGTTTGTGACCAGTTAGATCAGTGAGAAGGTTACAATTGAGTTTATGGTGCAACATAGTGGCTTGATTGATTGATTAAGGATGTAGCTAGGTTATATGGGATTATGGCATCCGGAGATGGGTGGACCTAACTGTCCAATGATCAGATGGAAGGTTACAATATATATATATATATATATATATATATATATATATTGTAGTTACATATATATATATATATATATATATATATATCCCTGTGTTATTTTGCATTACAAACCAAAGAAACATCATATGTAAGGCTTTACATAGCATTGATGCTAAAGGGAAAAAAGAGAATAGAATTGACAATTCATCTTATAATAGAGTGGTTTTGCCTTATATTAAGGGAGTTATTGATAAGATCAGTAAAAGACTATCTAGTTTTAATATAAAGACAACTTTTTCTACTGGCAAAAAAATTGGTGATTTTTTTACACAAACCTAAAGACAAAATATTTTTGGAACACCAGAGATTTATGAAATTCCATGTTTACAATGCTCAAGAAGCTATGTAGGCCAGGCTAATAGATGAATAAATGTCAGAATTAAGGAACATATAAATACTTTTAATCAGAAAATTAAGATCAGTTTTTACTTCCCATTTTTTTAGAAATTTGTCACAAACCTTATTTTGACAATGCAAAAATACTTACTAATTTGGAAAGGTATGATTTAAAAACCATGAGAGAGTCAATGAAATATTAAAGAGACCTACTGGTTTAAACAGGGCTGACAAAGCATAACATATTTCAGCTATGTGAAAACCTCTCATTTTATCTCTGTCTTTTAATATTAACTTAAAATTAATAGGTGAAAAAAACTGAGAGAAATAAACATTTTGATAAGCCTCATATTGTGAATGCTGAACTACTTCAAGATGAATCTCATTTTTTTTCTCTCATTCAGTCACGTTACTGTTTGAGATCTAATGATTTTTCTTTCAAAAGTTAACCTTGACAATGGTGGATACTAGTTGTCGAAATATCGGTTTGTAATGCAAAATAACATATGGTTTAGTCACAAAAATCATAATATATCTATATCATACAACCGTGAAAACATTAAGTAATATATATATATACGTAGATGCGTGTGTGTATGTATGTACACAGTTTAACATTAACATAAGATTCTATTATTATTTTAATTAATATATAATTAAACCAAAAAAAAAATGCTGTAATCAATAATATAAGCAAAGAGGAAGATCTTTGGTACTGCGACCTTTTATTTATTTGTAAAATCTTATTTTTTTTTAAAAAATCAGTACGGTATATTTAGTCATATATATATAATTGACTAAGGGTATATATTAAATTATATAAGAAAATTGTGAAGATTTTCCTTTCAACTATAGCTTTACATATATAAAATCTTAGCAATGTTTTTAAATAAAGATTGTCAGCTTAAATTTAATCTTTGTTGTATTTAAGAATGAATCATATTTCAGTGTAAATGTAAAAAGAATGTTAAAATCTTATCCACACAGCTATGCCGTCGTTTCTTATTATATAAGATAGTGTGAAACATAAATAATTTGATTTCTAGTAATAAAAAAAATACGCAAAAAGTTTTTTTTTTTAATTTTAATTTTTTTATTTATTAATTTTAGAAGTTTGTCAAAATATTTTTCTAAAATATAAAATAATAACTATAATAAATCTATAAAGTATTTTTAAGTAAATAAATTAAAATCTTTTGTTTTGTCATGTAACATTTGCATATTTTTATACTGTTTAAAAATTTAACTTATATGAAATAGCGATTTAGTTAAGTTATTTATTTAATTACATAATAAGTTATTTATATACTTTAATAACAGACAGTAAGATGATTTCTCACACTAGCTAAAGTTTTGTTAATCATGGCTGGTTACAGGAAATAAAATGCTATTTCTTTTAATTCACAGTCATATAGTTTGGGTAAGGTATAAAATATCTAATATATTTTTACTCTGCAAATTTTCACTTAGTCATATTAATAGTTTATTGGTGAGTAAAAAGTTTTTGCTTTGTATCCAAATGCAGAAAAGAGAGAAAAAATCCTCAACATTTTGGTGTTCAAAGATTGATCTGCTTCATTAAAAAATAATAACTAAATAAAATTCAATTCTGAAGATCTATCAGCCCCATATAGATATTTGAGTTGGATAGCTGGGTTTGAAGACATGTAGATGTCTGAAAATTTCAGATTTTCCACTCAATAGATAACTTTTAGATAAGTGCTTGGCTTTGGGTTGGTATTTTTAGATCTAGTATCTGAACCTACCCTGACACCTCTCTGAGGAGTGCCAAAGCACGAAACCATGATCAGTGGTTTGGGGAGGGGTTCCTGACAGAGATATTTTAAGTGCTGGCTCTGGCTAAGCATTTATCATAAAGCTTGTAGAGGAATTGGCAATCCTCACTGTTTATAACTTACAAGGTTAAGAGATAGGATCATGTGATCTATGAATTGATCTATGAGTCTTAGTTTGACTAAATGATACATATGTTTGTGAAGAACAACTATAATAAATTAATTATTTTATTTGCATTATGAATGATCTGTAAATGAACTAAAGTGGATTAATACTTTTTTGTATTTAATATTTATTGTTTATTGAAGAAAATATAAATAATTATTTTCTTTGTGGTGAATATGTATACTGTTCTAACGTCATATAAGAACTTTATAGAATGAACTATTTCAAACTATTGAATACATTGATATCTTATTATTTTACTCATATATATTTCTATTTATTTTGTAAATAAAATTATCATTGCATTTATTAAACTTAAGTTAATAGTTTTTATTTCATTTATGAAATACATAATACAATAAAAATAATTGAAATACTATGTAATTATTAACATTTGAAGTTTGATTAGCAAAATAATATAGATTTTATACTTTGTTAGAATTCAGCAATTATAAAATGTGAATCTAATGTTTTCATAGACATAAACTGTTTACTCGGGTATAAATAAATCATCATTGTATACTTTAATTTTAATATTCATATTTACTAAAATATTATTGATATTATTCAAATATAAAGAGCTAATCAATAAATTGTTAATACAAACTTTATATATAATTGCCAAGTTCAAATAATTTTATTTCACCATTTTACATTGTTATAAATTTTAGTGCATAATATAAAGGATTATTTTTCAAATTAATCCTGGTATAAATTAGTATTTAACATATTCCATTATAAATTTTAAATGAACTATTGTTTATGTTATTTATTACAATTTTGACATTTAGTTGTGTTGGTATTTGTTTAATAAATAAATATTATAAATAGGTGTTAACTTCATTTCAGAATAGATTTTGGATTACTTTATTTGTAGGCCTGGGCTTAGATAAAATTATTGTTTAAATTTATTCCATTACAGATTTTAATTTATTCAATTTACGTAACCCTATTAATTAGGTTGACTGATTTATTCCATTTCAGATTTCAGCATACCCAAATACACAGGGCATATAAAAAAGTCTCCTGATTTATACCATTAAAATATATACTCTTATTATTGAACTAAACCAAACAGTCTAAAGCCATTTTGTTGCAGTAATTAATAAAACTTATATAATCTATGAAGCACATATGATATGCAATTTGCAGAAAAGCTGTATGCCTAAAAATATTAATCACCCAATTAAGACTGAGCGCTTTTAAGGTTCCATGCCTCATAATAATAGCCATATTGAAAACTGCAGTATGTTTTGATTTTTAAATCATTTTATTGCTAAAAACACATCGTTTTTTATTTAAATATAAGTGAAATACTTCTTTATTTAGACATGTTGTGACAATTTCTTGGGCCACAAAATATACTACATATCTACTCTTTAATTACACAGAATCAAATAGGTCAACACCTTTTTATCATTATAATTAATAAAATTTATATGTAATCAAAATGTTTAGATTCCCCAATCTTTTTTATTTAAAGATCTTAATTTATACAAAAAAATAACACATTGCTATTAATAATTTATTTAAAAAGATAAGTTATTTTAAACATATTGCTTCATAATTAAAGTACTTCTTCTTGTGATCAAATTAAGTTTATTAATGATATTTTACACAGATCATTTGTCTTATTCAGTTTAAAGTAGTGATGGAGTGTCCAACTCTGGAATGTGGGATGATTGATTCTGCTGCAAACTTGTGTATAGTATTTATAATAGTAATGTTATCTTTCCTTTTTTATTATGCCATATTACCGTTTTATATAATATATTAAATAGGTTTTTCTATTATTAATAACATTATTATTTTTATTTTAGATGCACTATTAGCTTTTTATGTGTTCTTAAGCAAAAAACTTGTCCAAACTATGATGCAAATCTAAGGGGTAAAAACATAATTTTTAAAAGGATATGCCTGTGTTGAAATATAATATTGAAATGATAATTGTGATATTTAAATTTTGAATCATATGTTTAACTATAAATAATTTAATATAATTATATAGTAGAGTTATAACTAATCCTAGTTTGTAATTCATTGTAGGCTATTATTAATAAGAAATGTATGAAACAGGTAGAGCTTGAAAATAGTAAGTTAATATTTGAGTTGTTTAGATAAAATGAAGATAAGGATTTCTTATTTTAGGATGTACAAAAGAGTGTTCTACTAACCTTTACGATAGTATCATAAATTGTAGATTGAAATCAGTTCAGGAGAAGATAAATTGTCATATTTGAGAGTGTACAGTATAAAAGTTTCATTTTTGTATAGAGTTATAGAGTTTGATAATAAGGCCATGGGAAAATTGAATGTAATATCAAAAAACAAATGAATGATTTCATAATTATCATATTAATGTATTCTTGGTGCAAGGGAAAAAAAATCAAATTGTAAATATAATAAAATATAGATACAGATAAATATGTAATATTTCATAATATTACAATAAGATTATTTTAATTAAAAAATAAAACAATAATCCAGATGTTAGATCTTATATTTTTTACATATCATCTATATGGGGTAATGATTGTAAATCAAATCCATAAAAAGGGACTGATTATTTAATAAATACACATGATTTTGTTATATAAGAAATAATGTTAAATATGAAAATAACACCATACTTATAAGAGGGGAGTATTAATTTTAGATCTCTGTAATTGTAATTAAGGGGAATAGAAATGTCTAAATGTTTATATATGTTACAATATTATATTATCATATAATGTTATAATTGTTGTTATTTATCAAGTTACATAGTAATTTGAAATAATTACTGAAACATCTTATTAATAATATTATTGAAGTTGATATTTAAAAGTTAAATTAAGTATTGAGAGTTGCATTTGTGTTATTAGAGTTATCACCACTACAACCATCATCAGAGAATATGAATTGGTAATATAAACATTAACCAAAGCATACAGTTTAAGATTTGAATAAAAAATTAATCCAGTACAAGATAATGCATAACAAGCATTTAAGGAAACATTTCTTAAAAGAATCTTAAATTATTGCTAACTGCTTTGATCACATAAGTTATTGAGAAAATATATTGCAAATTTATTACAGTATGTTTATTTATAGGGAATCAGAGTATGAATTAGTTATTATTTAGAGTTATAAATTATGATTACAATTTAGATAATAGTTATTTATATTAAATATTAGAGAACATAAATATAAAGTAATAATATAATTTTAATTATAGATTAAGGTTATCTTTTCTTAATTAAGACTATAGAATTAAGTAAAATCCCTCTTGACATATTATAGATGGAATGAATAGCTAATTAAAAATCAATGATAATCATGAGATCTCCATAGTATAATATTATAATTATGGTTATTCTTGATTAAAATTCTATAAAAGCAATAATAATAAATAAATATACAATAGATTGCTAGTTTAATCTTATTTTTTTTTCTCATGTGTCATAGCATCAGTTGGGAAGCGAACCTGCTAACCCGGGACAACTGCTTGTAAAGCAACCATTGCTGAACTATCGACTTAAGGTTAATGATAATAAATGTTGGAATATTAAGATACTTAATAGAAGAAGTGTCTTGGTATTCTTATGCCATTAAGCAAATACTTCCTTATTTGTTTAATGTTAAAAGATATGTGATCTTGTTAATAGGATAAGTGGGTCAGATAATTGCTAATATAAATGAAACATAATTTAGAAATAATTAGGAGTATCAAATTGTACCTAGATAAAATAACAGTATAGCCTAATTTAGGGACTTGTCATGTTTTCTAAGGGTCATCATCCGATTGACACAGTACAATATATATATATATATAAAATGATTTATTTACCCTTTTGTTATAGTCATGGGATTTCTTTACTTTATAAAGCAGTATCTATACAATAGCAAATATAAAATTCATCTAGACATTTTGTATTCTTATTGCAAAATTTATATGCTTGTTTTTATATAATGAGAAAAACAAAGAGATACAACACTGATAATATTTAATATTTTAATTTATTGTTCTTATTCCATGCAACTTAGAAATATTTTAATTACAAACTTTTTAGCTTAATCATTTTTATGTAAGTATATTTTAGTTATCTTTAAACCATTCACATTTAACATTAAGATACTCTTAAACCATTGTTTTTTCTGATAGAAGTTATAAATTTCATGATATTATTATAAACACAGTTTATTTAATTGTTAAATGTTCATTTTATACTGTGATGTTATGCATATTTTTTTCTATAATGTAGTATAATTTTTCTTATGTATTATATAATGATTTATTTTTCCTATAAATAAATAAGCTTTTGCTTGTTAACCATTTAATACTTTTGTTTTATTAGAGAAAGAAGAGATTATATTTTTATTATATAAAACAATTATATTTAAATGTATATAGTTGGAAGTTGATAATTTATTTGTTACACCAAATAAAAGTGTATTGATTTGGCAACATCTGTAAAGACATTTTTTTATCATATTTCCATAAAAATATTAATTATTTAAACAATTGTAATGATGTTTAAATTAATAATTTATTATATTTTAACTCAAATAGAAGGTTATTAATTTTTTAGATAATATTTAAGCAATGTGTCCCCTGTAATAGATAAAAATTTGTAATTAATTAATTCAAATTAATAAATAATTGGCTGGAACTCTTATCAATTATATATTATTTGAATATTTTGACATCCACACACTGATCACTGTAATATATATGAATCTTAAGCAAAATAAAACTATATATATGTGTGTGTCTCAAAAAACTAATTAATAGTACTATTTATAATTAAAACAAATTCAAATCTAAAAAATTCACTACAATAGTTTGATTGAAAAATGATATAAAACAATATATATATAATGATACATAATATTTTAATATTGAATAAGTATATTACTATATGAAATTTACCTTTCTAGCTGCCATGTTCAATAACTTTTATAGTAAAAAAATGAATAACTTCTTATCATATTTTAAATCTATTATTTAGAGCTCAATTATTATTATTATTATTATTTAGAGCTCAATTATTATTATTATTATTATTTTCATGTGTCAAAGCATCGGCCGGGAAGCGAACCCGCAAACCCGGGACAACTGCTTGTAAGGCAGCTATGCTAACCACTCGACAACGAACGGTTGACCGTTCAGTTATTATTTAAAATAGACTTGATAAATTTCATATGGCTTTGTATTTATTCAATAATAAAATCTTATTTATCATTGCATATACAACATGTATTTATTTATGATAGCGTTTTAGAAATTAATAAAGTATCATTACCCGATTAATTTAATATCAGTTCTTTAAAATTCAATTTACATTAGAATACTAAGCTGATTTAAGTTTGCTCTCTGGTTACTATTGTTCTGGATAACTCTAAATAAAAAAGATCTAAAATGCCCCAAGAGGTGGGCCATTTTCTGTAAAATTTTATTTAAAATGGGAATGCCATAATATATATATATATATATATATATATGGCATATCCCATATATATATATATATATATATATATATATATATATATATATATTAGCAGATCCCACAGCTTCTATATTTATATACTGTTTAATAATAGTACATAAGCTATGAACAGTAATATTGCAAAAAAAAAAAAATAATTAAATTTTATGATTAATTATACTACTCAATAATCAACTTTTAGCATATTATTTTAATGAATGTATTAGAGATCATTATATATAAATCATATGAGAGGAAACAACATATCTGCAAGTTTGTTTTTCACACACATTTTATTTTAAATATATTTTTCATATAATAAACTAATTATCATTATTTATTATTAAGCACCCACTCTGATATAATATATATATATATATATATATATATATATTGTAACCTAATGAAATACATGTATGAACACATGAGACAAGATGCATATTGGTTAACCAATAAGAGTAATGTATTGGCTCAACAAATGTGCAAGACAAAATACCTTTTGATACCCAAGCTCAAATTGTAATGTAAAGCTATGCTCAGCAGGTTTCAATAACATATGTCATAATATGAAGATATACAAAGGTAGCATTATTATAAATCTTGTAATATATAAAATAATATGATATTAATAAAAGAAGAGGAAAAAATATTTACTCACTTTAGCATAAGTAAAACAATCTTAATATTGTAAACATATGATACTAAGGTTACATTATATATATATATATAATCATTTTTTATCCATCTTTTAAAGATCTTAGCTTCTTATTGCTTTGATCACGCAAAAACTTTATTTAATTCTTATAAATATGTAAAATGTTCTTGGAAAATCTATGTCACCTAAGATCCATCTTTGAATGTAAAATTTACAATACCAAAATAAATTTAGTAATATGGTTTATAACCTATATTAGAGTATCTCAGAGATTTTGATCTCATAAATTCTTTTCACACTTTGGATTTATTCAATGTTGAATGAAATCCTAATTAGTGAAATAAACAAGACGTATTCTTCCCTAAGCTAATGTTATATCATAATCATGACATAACAAAATTATTATCTCTCAGTCAAGCATTGGTGGTCGAGAGGTCAGTGATAGCTGCTTTACAAGCAATTGTCCTGGGATAGTGGGTTCACTTCCCGGCTGATGCTATGACACATGAGAAAAAAAAATTATTATCTCTTAAATTTAAAATAAGATAAAGAATAAGCTAAGATTACACTCAGGTATTAAGATTGGGTAAGGGATTTTGTACCTCTCCCCACAGGTTTTTGTAAAATTAAATATTATCATAAAATAATAAATATGATCTTTCAATATGAAAATAACTTAAATAAATATGTACAGTAATTTGAAATAAGAAAATGGAATTAGTTAAAATTATTCATATTTAAAAACAACTTATAATTCTTTATTAAGCAAATACATCTTTCTTAGATGTTTTATTAAAGCTTAAAATAATTCAATAAAGGGACTTTTATTAATTTAAATGCCATGTATTCTTTTAACTAATATACTTAAATAATTGTATAATATTTTATAAATATTTAAAATATAATAAATATGTCAAATGCTTTCTATTTGAAAGTGGGATGATGTAAACAAACAATTTTACAAAATTACTTAAATAATAACAATAATTATTTATTTACAGAAAATTATCAACAAAATTTACAAATAATCCATATTTGATGCCACATAGATCAAAAAATTTTCATAATGTTGCTTTTGAAAAATTTATCAGAAAAATCAAAAATAAAATTTACATACTGCTTTTTTAAAACAAATTCCATTGGATTAAGCAAAATAATACAGCATATTAGAATAACTTTTTTTGTTAATTAGTGAAAAGTTTTCATTTATTAATTCGCTCACATAATGATAATAATTTTCATATCAGTAGTATCCCTTTTATGAATATTTGGTGTACTCCATAATAATATTAACTTACTAATCCAATGAAAAAAAATTATAAGGTAGATGTATACTGTCTATTATTTTAAAATAAACTTTAAAAAAATCTAAAATTAATTATTTATCATATTTAGTCTTAACAATTAACAAAGTTTAAATATAGAACTGATACATTTTCAATGAACTATTCAAATTTTAAGCCAATTAAGAATGCTCTAGAGGTAAGGTAGAATTGTTCAACACTTTGATAAAACTACTAAAATGCAGTTAAAGCCATGTTAAAATCTTACACATGCTTTATTAAACATACTATGAACTATAAACAAAATCAAATTTCAATAATAATAAAATAAAACAAAGTGAAAGTATGATGACATAATCATTAGATACACCTACTTTTGAGAGCTAATAAAGGATCTAATACTTTGTCACTAGTCAGAAAAATAATGAGAATGTGCATCATGACAAAATACTAAATAAGAATTTCCTTAAAATAGAAAGAGCTAAACCTCAATCTCTATGTATGTGTTATAAGCATATAAATAATAGCAGGTCAACAAATAATAAGAGAAAGCAAAATGCTACCACTTCTTTAAAAAAATAACCTAAAAAAATTAATGATGAAAAATAACTACCATCTTTGAAATATATTGGCATATAAAATAACTTCTAAAATAAAAAGAAAATACAGTTACTATTTATAACAAATATATAACAGCTAACAAATATGAAATATGATAAATAGCAATTATTAATTAAGATGAATTATGGTTCTATTAATATTAGGTAATAAATCATATATACCAATTTATTCAGCTTACAGCATAACAATATACCTTTATAAATAAATTATTTATATTTTAAAAAGGTAGATACATACTATTTCAAACCATATAAAAATAATATACTATTCTGAAAACGTTAACCTCTAATAACTTACTAGCTTAAGAGATAGGGTCATGTAATCTATGACTCTTATTTTGACTGTTAACCTCTAATATTTCAAAATATAGCATACAACATAAAAATGATATGGACTAAATGAAAAATATATAAAAATCATAATAAAGGGCACTTGTAGTGACCATTTTCATTATTAGTATGTAAATCTACTCTTAAAAATTCAATTTTATGATAATTCATTAATTAATATTCAAAAGTAACTTCAAATCTAGAGCTCAACTTTTTTTAGTCACACAACAAATGATCTTGATATTACTCAGTATTGAAAGAACCCAGTGTTAAAAAATAAACTCTAAAACACTACCAATGGTTTCACTGCTACAAACAGACTTGATATATATATATATAGTCATTTGTAGAACTATTACAAACAGACTTGATATATATATATATAGTCATTTGTAGAACTATTTCACCATTTCATGATGTAATTCTTCTTTTTATCAATAACACAATTTTTTTATTTCTAAAATAATGTTCCTTCTGTAGAAAAATATTGTGTTACAATTTTCAGACTGTTTATTTTTCTGAAACTTTTCTAGACAATTTGCCGTTGAATTCATTATGCCTTTATTAACTCTTTCATATTAATTAAGAAACACTCTTCTAAATAGTCATTTAAAATATTGTCATATTTTATCTTTCCTTATACATTAATGTATCGCATTTAAAATTTACTGATGAATTTCTGCTTTTTGTGTCATTACTCTTTACAAAGATTTTAATATAGGATTTGTTATCTTTTTAATTAAGTTGTTCACATCTCATTCATCATTAAATCTTTTAATTGTGAAAAACAATGGCAAATAATAGCTTCAATGATATGATTTTTTTTTAAAGTTAAAGATACTTTTATTGTTATCTTTAAATGTTTTTGACTTTATGATTCACACTGATGCATACCTTACATCTCATTAATCACTGATCACTTTCTGAGCTGAATATATCAAATTTATTGAAGTCTTGAGCTACATATTTTATTAAATAAAACATATCCATATCTATCTTTATATTAGATTTTTTTTCAAATTTTTTTATGATATGCAGAGTCTATTTTTTTGTCAAATTTACAATGTTATGCCCTATTTTATTTCTGTCACTCTATTCTAAATTTTTCTATTACATTTTAAAATTTCAATTCTTTTTTAATCTTAGCATTAAAATCTGTCCTGATAATTTTAAAATATTTGATTTTACCAAAACATTGTACATCTATATGAAAATTCTCTACTTTTACATTACAATGAAAATACGTTGGAAGATAGAACTGAATTTATTACATTTGGTATATTTTATCAATTTAATTAATTAGTTGTGATTTGATGCACTGTCTGATATATTATAAATCTCAAAGTTTTCATATTTTTGTTTATAATGAATATGATTGTATTTGTGAGGTTAATATTTGTATCTCTTTGGTAAAGTGCATATTCACGTTTTAAATAACTTGTTACTTCATGTACTCTTCTAAATTTACAAAACCATATTTTCTTTAATTCATACAATTTCTTTTTACATAAAAATGATATACAGTTAAAGGTAGAGATTTTAAAATCCTCTGTCTTCAGCTATCAACAAAAGTCTTGAAGGATGCCTTTAGAAATTTTAAGAGATGAGAATGATAATTAATTTTTTTTATATATGTCAAAGCGTTAACCAGGAAGCAAACCTGGGCCAGCTTTTTGGAAGGCAGCTATGCTAACCGCTAGGCCACCAATGCTTGACATGATAATTAATTTTGTTTGAAATAATTGTAAAATATATAAAAAAGAGGATTCACATAAACATTGACATATTTCCATTTGTCTTTACAAAACCCTAAATCTCAAGAACTATCAAACATCTGAAAAAAAGTATATAAATTAACTGATCTATTGACTGATGCTTGCTAATGAATATCGCGTCTATGTTTACCATACAAATAAAATCATAATAAAAATAGATGTAATAAAGGATATATAAAAAGTACTTTAAAATTTGCTCTGATTCGCCTTTCTCAAGATTCAAAGAAGAATCATGTAGCTTATATATAATAAAAAATAAAACTATGATGAGAAAAAAGTAAAATAAATAAATTATAAAAAATAATTTAAATTGTAGAATAATAATCTGACAATCTACCTATTTGTTCTGTGTATATTCTATTTAAATAAATGTTAGTTAAATTAGCAACACTACAAATGAACATAAAAATTTAATAATTGATCTAAATTAATTGATTGCAATCATATATTTATTATTATGCAGACATTTATTGACAAATGAAAGATTACAAAAATTACTGAGTTTTGCCATGCTAAAAAACCATAAAATCAGTTTTGTTTTAATTGGAGCTTGATGTGAAATATAGAGATTTAAAGTTAATAAATTTAAAGACTGACAGAAATGTTGAAATATAATTGGAGGATTAAAACTGCAAAAAAAGTAATTTCCCATTAAATTATTTCTTAGACAATAGAAGTAAAATATAGATTTGAAAAATAATATAATCCTGTAAAATTGTTGGATTACATTCTTATATTATAGTAATGACATTTTGAACAGACAATTTTTATTATTATATTGAATAATCATATATAGATTGAGATATAAGCCATAATAATATATTGTTATAGTTTATTTATGTGGATATGTAAAAAGAAATGACAAACTTTAATAATCTTTAAATGTTATATAATAAGCCTGCATTTGTAATGCAAACTTATTAAATTAAGTCACATGATATTTGTCTGGTTTTGCTTGCAATTAATCTTAAAAATTAAACCTTTTTTGATTTTAATGAAATACTAGAAATGTTTTAAAATATGATAATCATAGGTCAACTTCAAAACTAATTATATTTTTTATGAATATGTAGAACTATAAAATTGTGCCTTGTTCATTTAAAAATAGTTCTATTATATTATTTTATTAAATTGAAAGGCTGCAATTCTTTAATTCTTATTATAATACTTATCTGACAGCCAATCATATGTTATGATGGCTGTCTAAATGATCAAACTGTAAACACAAGATAGAGAATTATCTTGGGTTTATGGTTTGATTATTCAGACAGCCATCATAATATCTGATTGGCTGTCAAATAAGTATTATAATAAGGTGTGAAAGATTTGCAGCCTTTCAATTTAATTTCAACTAACTATCTGTGCTTTATATAAAATAAATATTATTTATATTATTTTATAAAAATAAAGTAATAGAAAAGCTGCAGTTCTTATTTAGAAATATTACTTTTGATTACCAAAAAAAATTCATTGAATGTATTTGTTACTGTAATAGTCAAATACTTATCAGAGACTCCTGTGGTATTAAAATGTTTAAAAGTAATGTAATCATGGTTATATATTCTATAGCAAAGGGTGAATTTACAATGGGTTTTATTAATTTGGTTCAATGTTTCAAATTCAATAAAAAAGTTTGTGAATGTTCTATTTTTATAGTTTCTATATGGCAAAATGAGTAGAAAATTATTATTGCTGATAAAAAATCAGAAGCAGTTGAAATAAAAAGTTGATGTTAGTTCTGGTTTTGCTTTATGTTTTTAGACAGTGGGATTTAAACTATTTGATAGTTGATTTCATAAAATAAGGACTGAGGATTCTTATAAGTTTGATGGTAAAGTTTTGATTTTGAGTTGACTAAAAACAAAAACAAAAATGATACTTTGATTTCTGAATTTATATTATGCTAACGATTTTTTCCAATTCAAAAATTGATTTACAGAATATACTTAACATTTTGAATGAAACTTATAAAGACATTAGTTTAGTAATTAATGTTCTAAAAGCCTTAGTTCTTTATGAATTATAATGGAAGAAACATTTTTAGTAATTTTTAGCTTGGATCCATATTAGTTTAGATAATATAAATGAATTAAAATTTTTACTAGATTTTTAAATAGAAAATTGGACAAGAATGATAAGATGTACATGCTATATTTAAAAAATTAAATGATAGGGTATTCTACCACAATGTTATAATTTCTAATGTATTTTTTTATTATACCTTTTTTATGCACTGATTAATTTTATAAAAAATTAAGTAAATCAGTGTTTCTTTAATCACTTTTCTGAAGTTCTCTTTTATATTTATGTGATCAATCTTACAACTTAGACTAAACCAGCAGTCTTCTTCAGATCTAAACTATATATATATATATATATATATGTGTGTGTGTGTGTATATATATATATATATATATATATATATATGTGTGTGTGTGTGTGTGTGTATGTATGTATGCAATTAAAGAATTAAATGTTATACACTAATATATACATAAATTTAATAGACTTTTAATAAAGAAAAATAAAATAAATACTAATAAAATGTTAATAGACTATTAAAAAATTAAAAGTTTATTAAATTAAGTATGATTATTTCTGTTAATAATATTTTTTAGTAGATGAAAAATAAATTATATATAATGGTAAATACATACTGCCTTTCCTTGTTTATGATATAAAATATATTACAGATATTTGAGGGTATGCATAAATATAATAGGTATATAAAAGGATTTAATGTATAATCTGTAATAATGTTTATATCGTTTAGATAATCTATGTTTTCATATCCATATCCATTTATATATTTAAGCTTTGAAGAAGATTTCTGGTCAGTCAAAAGTGTAAGATTGATCAAGAAAACATATAATATAGCATTATTAAGGTAATTTAAAATGGAGGATTTATTTATGCTACAATTATTTGCAACAAAATTTGTTGTATACATAACTGTTATTTTGCCAATATATTGCATAAAATGATATAGGAATCTACTCATGCAATATAAGATATAAAAAATATTATTTGAGGATGTTTTGTAAGATTTTTAATAATATGATAGTAACATCATTTGTATATTGTCAACTTTCTGGATCTGATATTATTGAATCACCATTTTTCAAAGCACACTTTCGTTGAATTAGTCAGTGAAATGAATGAAAAAGGAGACTTTCTGAAAATTATTTTTTGCATTCAATGAATATGATTTTCATAAGATAGTAAGTATTAGTTACATAATAATGCTTATCTGAAAGTCACTTAAGAAATATGCATATGATATTATTTTCATTGGATTAATACGGCTGAGTATAAAATACAAATGGAAATTTAAAAGCTAACAAAAACTCAAATTCTCTGTAGAAAAAGTTAAAAACAACATCATCATAAAATGTAAAATAATCAGATTGGGTCAGCTTTATTAATTATAAGATTCAAGAAGTGAATTGTGTGAACACAAAATTCATTTTTAACTGTTCATTTTTGTCTTCCTATCTTTATTTTTTGAACTTGTAATAAAAAAATGTACACTTGAATTTGTGTTAATAATCTTTGGATAAATCCAGAGCCTATTTAAATGAAGTATTTATTTTAATTATTGTAAATTCCATATTATTGTTGAAGGAGTGATTTCTCAGGATGTGTGATAAGCTCACATTTATATAAGACATTTGATCACTTATATGACATGTGAAAATGACATTTCATATTTGAGACTTGTAAAATTTTAAATTCTAGGCCATTCACTTAATATTTAAGAAAAGATTTCCATTAATATTTTTTGCTAGACTGTACTTATATTCTAACATTAATTGTTAAACAGGTGAATATTTCCTATTGTATGCTTATATCCAATGTGTTTCTTTTCACATTCTATGTTTACTCAAATGTTGGCTTAGTAAATGGGCATCCTTGTCACTGCTTAATATATCAATGAATTATTTATATATTTTAGTAGTATACTTGAAGTCCTTTTCTTTTATCTGATGTATTATATCAGGAATGCTTTAATTATATAAATGCCATAATCTATAGGTCATTTTGTGATCATTTATACTTGTGGATGTAGAAAATTATATGAATGTTGAATCACGACATGGCTGTACTGTGCATTTAAATTGTTTATGCATTCAAATATTCCTAGGTAGAACCATACCATTAATCTATGGGTTATTGCAATTCATGAGCTATTATAAACAATCTTCATGTCTCACACATATAACGCACCACATAATGTTAAATCAGTTATTTGTAAAACACATTTACTATTATGAAGTAGTAATATCTGTAGACTGAGATTATGATTATAGTGATATTTCTCAGTCTTATAATTTTATGAAAATTATATAGGTCGAATTTGTATAGTTAAGATGAGAAATTTTCCTAGGTTCAAACTTCCATGCAATATACTATAATCTTGTTGTATTTGCAGATGAAATGTGTTTATAACATTATTTTTCTTTTTTATTGTTGCTTGTTATAATATGAATAAATATAAAATACTTATCTTTGCATCTTGTATTATTTATTGTAATATGTAATATTATATTTATAGTTTTTGTACTTTAATTTGGTCTCTTGTATCTCTTTGACCTAGGGGATATAAGAGAAAAATGAATGTTAACATTAAGTACTGCAATCAGGTGGAGATAGCCTAGGAGCAGTAGGTAATAGTTTTGTATTCTTTTTGGTAATGTTTTATATATGTTGCACACATATGAAATAGATGATAATTTTCCAGTTCTTAGGACTTTCTTGCGGGGCTGAAGATTTTATTGTTACAATAAGAGTAAAAATAAATCAAATGTATAATATATTATACAGACTATTATAATTAGTCAAAATAAGAGTCATAGATCACATGACCCCATCTCTTAAGTTTGTAAGTTATAAACAAATGAGGATTGCCAATTCCTCTGTAAGCTTTGTGATAAATGCTTAGCCGGAGACAGCACTCAAAATATCTCTGTCAGGAACCCCTCCCCAAACCACTGACCATGGTTTCATGCTTTGGCACTCCTCAGAGAGGTGTTAGGGTAGGTTCAGACACTAGATCTAAAAATACCAACCCAAAGCCAAGCACTTATCTAAAAGTTATCTATTGAGTGGAAAATTTGAAATTTTCAGCCCCATATAGCTATTTGAGTTGGATAGCTGGGTTTGAAGACATGTAGATGTCTGAAAATTTCAGATTTTTCACTCAATAGATAACTTTTAGATAAGTGCTTGGCTTTGGGTTGGTATTTTTAGATCTAGTGTCTGAACTTACCCTGACACCTCTCTTAGGAGTGCCAAAGCATGAAACCATGGTCAGGGGTTTGGGGAGGGGTTCTTGACAGAGATATTTTGAGTGCTGGCTCTGGCTAAACATTTATCACAAAGCTTGTAGAGGAATTGGCAATCTTCATTGTTTATAGACTATTATAATATATATTATAAAAAATTAAAAATAGAATACATAGTAGTTTTTTAAAAAAAAAACAATACTTTTTTATACTGCTCGATATCAGAATTGCCAATCATTTGACATTTTTAAATTCTTATAGAACAGGAAATTTAAATTATATTTTTTACGTTTGATAAATAACAAGTTTTTGATAATTTCAAAAAATAATATATTAATTTATATATTATGCAAATAATATTTCATTACTGTTTTTTTCTATGTATATATATATATATTATTTTAAAAACGTTTTCTTATATAATTTTTTTTGTACTTTATGAATAAATATATAACTTAGTATATGTATATTTAATTACATTGTTTCATTTTATTTTTTAAATTTTAATTATTATGCATGCATATATATTAATATTTATGGGTAATTTTGTTACTATTATCTAATTCTTCCATTTTTAATTAATTGTTGATTAAATATATGAATTTTATTTAAAATATTATTATTATTATTATTATGCTGCATTCATATAATAATATAAAATATTTTAATTATTTTTTTATCTATAAAAATGATTAAATATCCACGTGAATTAAGATTTGTATTTTTAATGTAGTAAGTTATATATATATATATATATATATTAAGAAATGAAGTTATGCAATATATATATATATATATTACATAACTTCATTTCTTAATATTTTAGCAAACAATAATATAATTAATAAAAATGATTAACTTCATATATGTCCATTCACATACACACACACACACACATATATATATATTTGCATTTAAAAATAGATAACAAATAAAGCAAATTTCAGTGTCTCTTTTTATGCCAAAATTCACTACAATATCATTTCTCAGCTTAAAATAAATGGATTGAACTCTCTATAATGACTATTTAATCATCATATCAAAGCAATGGTCTAAATTTAATATATACATAATTTTATGCATTTTATTTATTTTTAGAATCGTGAATAAATTTGGGTTTAAATAAATAATATTAAATCCATATTAATAAGAAGAAATTGTTGTTTAATCTCATGTTTACCCTAATATAAATTAATACAGAGACAAAATTCTTCTTTCAGTAGCAGCACCAGTGCAAGCCAGAGTAATCAATGGATGTAAGAAAGGCTTGTGTCTAAAATCTCTATCTAGTGCTTACTCATTTAATATCACTGAGTTGTACTACTGTAAGGAGAGTTTTGCCTATGTGTTAACAGCTTGTGTAAACATAAAGAACAATGATCTATGATGTTTAGTGGTCTAATATAAATAAGCACTAATGATATATAAATTAAACTCACAATTATACTGTTTTTATTTTTTGCAATAATATAACTGCTTTTTGTATGGAGCAAACGTTTAAAATATTTAATAATTACATCTTTAAATGCTATTTCAGTGCAGAGTTTCAGACGCTTATTCCTAAAGGTTACAGCCTTAGTAAATATTACTTAATATAATAATGTGCGTTTAATAAAATTTATAATTACCTTAAAAGATAAAAGTTAAAAAACAATATATTAGACTAAAAATACACTACAAAAATAGCATAATTTAAATTTACTTGAGGCTGCTCTTCAAATCTAATTGAACATTATTGAATTTTTGGTTCCTTACTGAGTTTGCATTATTAACAACCAATGCTTCTTTTATTTTTTGTTTCCCATCATTTTGTTTATTGGAAACTATTATTTCATTTTTGGGCTTAAAATATAATTACATGTACTTTTACTATCCAATTGCATGAGATAACATTGCAGGATCTTTGTGTCTCTTTATATAAATAAACATGCAATTTGATTTTTCTATTAATGTTTGCTTTGGATTTTCTATAGGAAACATATAGAAAGCCTATGACATTTAGCATGTACACAATTAATTGGTTGTTTTATGGAGTAACTTTACTCTTAATGTTATTTATTGCTTAATTCAACAGGTGAGTTAATAAAATTAATGTATTATATTTCATACAGTTTTTTTGTTGTTATAAAAAGTAGATAAAGAAGGGCCACTCAAGATTTTTTCAAATAAGCATATTCATTATTAATACTTTATTTTTATCATTGAACTTTTAATATGCTTAAATAATGTGTGTTTATTAGATCATTTATTATTTTTTTATAAGTATTTACGATATAATTCATTAGTACTTTTGAAATTTTTATTTCATGCAAGAAGCATTTACATTAATACTTAAAATTAAATCAACAATAAAGAAACAATGATATATTTTTAATACAGAAAAACTTGCTTAAACACAACATCGATTGTGACCATAAATAAACTTATTCACACTTTATAAATAAATAGATGGCTTGAAGCTATTGTTTTTGCATGGAGAACAAATATTTAGATTTCTAGGATTTTTGAAAAGAATTGACTGCAAAATTAAAGCAGCTGTTATATGAAAATTCTATCTAAGCAATGGCTTACACTATTAAAATGAGATTTTTATAAGAAAAAAAAATTGGAATTCATTCGTTTAAAATATATATTTATATATTATATGTTTATGTATATAGCTGAAACAAGATATACATATATTAAATTTTGATTTTCAATTTACAAAATGTGTTCATTATCTAGAACAATAAAAAAGTGCTCTTTCAGTATTATATGCCTCTTATAGGTCAACTGCCTTTTTCAGATACTTTTATTTATATGTTCCAAGAATTTATAGGAGAATGGAAGTTTTAAATACATATGTGGGTCTCCAAATAAGTTTGCAATTAATTAAATAAAGACTTTAATTTTTGTTATAGGTTAAATGTCAAATGTATCCTCCATACAATCTTTTTGCTGAAGTTATTATTATATGATTGTAGCTACATTTCTAAATAAACATAAATGACTGCTTATTAATAGCTAGAATAGTGAGATCATCTGATTTTTCCTCTAATTTTAAAATCAAGGAAATATGATATTCTTTATTTTTTTTTTACTTGCCTAGTTGTTCTTAACTTAGACATTGGTTGAAATTTTTTAAAAAGGAGATAAATGAGAGTATTTTGTTTTCTTTTTATATTAACAGTAATGATAAAAAAATAAATTAAATTATGACCTATTTTTTAAAATGTATAAGTTGTTAGACAAAACAATAGTTGATAATGAAAGCAGGGAATATTAAAAATTATCAGGCTATATATATATATTGTAATGGAATGTGATCATGTGAGAAGAAAATAATACTCCAAACGTTAGATGACAATTGTAATAGTACAATAAAATATATGTAATCTCAAATGAAGAAAGAAATAGACATATGAAGAAAGATGAATTGGCCCTGATCATTGGGAAAGCCAATTGTAATGGAATGTTTGTAATATCCAATCTAAATGAAGAAAGATATACTGAGATAAAAAGTCCCTAAATGTTGTAATGCCATTTGTAATGGATAAACAATGTAGCATGTCATATATGTATAATGAAGAAAAAAAACTGCCTCAAACGAAATATACTAAAAATATACTGTTATCACATCTAACTATATAAACTAAATTTAATAGTATAGAGCATTGACTAGAATACATTACTAATTAGTTCTCAGGGTTAATTAAATTTACAATTAATTATATACCAATTATAATTTGGAACAAAATGAATTTTATTGAATCCAAAATATATTTATTCAATTGAAATTACCAATAATTTATTATTTTCATATCTGCTAGCTTGTAGAACTGATGTACTAAAAATAGAGAAAAAGAAAATTAATAAATATCAAATAAAACTCAAAGTCCTTTTATAAAAAATAAATGATACAACTTTATTTCAAGCTTGCAATTTTAGATTTATATAATAGATACACATACATATACATATCTGGGAAACATAGTAATGGTTTTGTTTTGCAAATACTCAATTTTTCTATATGTAAATTAAGTATAAGGTTTAACAGTAACACTTATAATTTGCTATTTATATTCACATAGGAACTGTAAAAGCTGTTATGAAATTGAATAAATATACAAATAGATAAACAAATTGTAGATATCTCTTTAAACTAGTAACTTAGATCATAGATAGATTTCATTAATATATGTTTGTTAAATACTACTTTAAAGTAGAAAATAACTAAATGACTGAATTAAGTAAATATTAAATGGATTCAAAGAAAGCCATTTTATCAGAAGTCATTTATACACACATAAGTTATAAATTCAATGTTCACACAATGTAAATGATCTAAATAAACAATTAAAAATAAGTAAGTGATTTACATCTACATTGGAAAAGTTCTGGATGATCATAGCATATACATAACATGTGCGGATTATACCAATGGGCCATATGCTTATAAATTCAAACATTTACAATTACAAAATATTGTTGGTTGGTTTGTGAATGATTACAAATCACGATAGCACAAAACACAGACATTCTTATACTTTAAAGCACTAACATAACTGAGTGCATTCTAAAGGAATCACATGCTTTAAACAAACTTATCTTGACATTACATATTAAAATACAAGTAACCTCACCTACTATGATGGAAAATTTAGTCCTAATTAAATCTCATGAGTGATAAACCCCCCAAAAAGACTTCATAATGCAACTAGCACAAATATATCAAAATCATGATGGCTTCCAAAATAACACCTACATTTGAGGCAAAATAGGATGCCTGGACCTTTTGTCTCAGCTCATTAGGCAAATATATGGAGAGGCTCACTGAAAACAACAACAAAGATACCTAAGAATATATGATTATAATTACTGGAAACATAAGTACTATTTACTCATGGATAACTACAATACAGATGGGGAATTTATTCACTCCATCCAGCAATAATAATAGCTGTAATAAATAAGGTCTGACATACTAACAATACCAAGATAAAAACTTTACAATAGTGGACTAAAGTTATAACTATAATTTTCACCTCAATAAACAATAAGTAATGACTGCACCAACAAATAAATTCAAAAATCAACTGACTAAAGTGTAAATAAAGATAATGACTAGTATATAAAATATTGGCACTAAGATATAACACACACAAATAATTAATGGATATGAATAAATGTTAAGATTGTGATAATAATAATTGAATAACTAAGATAATTATTAAAAAATGATATTATTTATAAATACAGTTCTATAAATTTGTACATTTATACAATTCCTATGCAATGAAATATAATTTATTGCTTTCCAATTTAAACTGACAAATGACTTTTATTATTTAGTACACCTGTATCCAAATGCGAATCAAATAAAAAATAAATATATATATATATATTTATAATTACAACATATTCACGTAGTTTAATCTATAAAATGTCTTTAAAATATATAAACAAACATATATATTAAAATCAACTTTCATTATTCTTAAAATTTTAACATTCAAAAGAAATTTGTAAGTTAGTTTCCAAGGATTTCAGTTGTATATTTTTTTCATAAAGATATATTTAAATGTTACACACAAAAAATAATAATAGACAAAAAAAAATTGTTACCATCTAACTGCTTTAGGGTCCTGTCATTTTCAAATCAGCCAGTTACTTATAAGCACTTTCACTTATTTTATTCATCCTAAAATGGCTTAAAGTGAAGTAAAATATGTACATATTATAAATAAATTAATAGTTTTGCTTCTTGTTGTTAAAACAATTTATTTCACTCATTTCCTGGATATTCAATTATATACGTGGTTAATCTGAATATTATTTTTGGATAATTAAGAAATTTGAAAGTTATAATAGAATGTATCAATACAATTATGATAGCTATTTTTTTTAAACTTATTTAAAAATGCCGGTTTACTTTTGAGGTTTTATGCTTCATGAAGTTTCCGATGTTGTTAGATGGGCAAGTACAGAGGCAAACATTTTTCAAAATGATAAAGTTGAACTTAGCAAATCATCTTTAGTATTAATAATTAATCCAATAATTATTGTAAGCAAATTTATAAGAAAAATTTGGAGAAATGATGAACGGAAGTAATGTCTTCTTTTTTTATTATTAACCAACAATAATTATGACGATTATCCTGCATTCCACAGCCAGCTCCTTTCCTATTGTTGTAAATTCACATGCTGATTTAAAAATAATCTTTAACACTATTGTTTAGCAATTTTAAAATATTTTTTTTAAATAACATAATAAAAAAAAATGTCAATAAAAAACAAAAAACATATATATTATATTGAAAAATTTATGTTGTTATTTACAAATCAAATGAATATTTAAACAACCAGAATAATAATACTATATCTTTTATAATTTTTTTAAAATGAATAAATAAAGGTACAATATAATTATATTTAGCTATTTAAATACCACTGCCAATGATTATTTCTTTATACACACACTCATAATTATATATATATTTTGCCATTATAATGATCTATCTCAAAACAAAGCATATATTATAATAAATAATAATCCTGAATTAAATAATAATAAAACAATTAATAACAACAACACTAACAACTTATTTACAAATCCTTAAGTAAAACTATATCAAAGATTTTTTTAAAACCATACTAGAGCTTCAAAAATTAAGAATGGACTTTCTATCCTGTACAATATATACACTTCCATTGCATTGATGATTTTTTAATTATCTACACAAATAGATCACTTGTAAAAAAAAAAAAAAAACTGCCTGAATTAGACAAAAAACTGTCTTAATTTTAAATGAGCCAATTGATTTGAAGAAAGAACATCATTTTTATATCAATAATAAATGATGTGGGATTCATTATAAAAAAACAGATGAAATGACAACATTAAGAAGTTAATAATATATCACACAGTTATGCAACTTAAAAAAAGATATTAAATGCAGATATTCGGTTTCTGAACATTTTAAATAAAAATATATAAAAACTTTTGCTGAGACTAAACAATATTTCAAAATAGTCACTGACAACAATGCTATGAGTGATACAATTGACAGAGAAAAATATGAAATTTGCAAGAATAAAACTGTGTATTGTAAATTTCTTTTTTGAAAATTGAAATAGAAGAAATTAAATGAAAATACACCAGAGATAATTTTATTATACTTTGATGAACAGAAATTGAGACCATAGAATGATAATTAGATTCAACATAAGAAGGATAGTTGAGTGGAAAGATTTAAAATATATGTCATTATAAAAATAAAGGAAAAAAATTAATAAAAAAGACTAGCTATCGTATGATATCCGAATTGTTAAAATTTTTCCAATGCATTTAAGATAGAGTTTGCAAATCATTTTGAACATACTTAGAAATTGATACTCTACTAAAAATTATTATAAAGATAGACAATGCAAAAAAGCAAATATCAATAAAATTTCAACAAAACAAGGCAATATGTGAATAAATATAGAATTATTTAAAAACATTCATTAAAAAAATTAAATATCTGAAATTTTATAAAATGGTATAAGAAATAATGCTATATATATGTGCCAGTCAAAACATGCTTATCCATCTAACATGAGCTGGAACTCACAAAATGTACTTCAAACCGAGTCAAGCCCGAGATTTAGGTCAGGGACCAGCCTGGATTCGAACCCACTCTCCAAGCACCAGATCTGACACCCAATGGATAACATAACAATGGTAGCACACGAGATTTAATTCTTCATCCGGCCCACTAGCAAATCGGAGAAAACAATAAGACTCATGGACTTAAACATATATATATATAAACAACTTAAATACTAGACATTCCACAGTCAAAATCTAACATATTTAAATAATAGGGGCTTTACTAATGAATACTTATGGGCAATTAGTGAATTGGATTGATTTAATAATGAGACAGAAACTGATATATGATGAATTAAAATATATTTATTGACAATTGTTGTTGGCAAAATAGGTTTGTGGCTATGATTCAATGGAGCCAAATATCCCGCTATACAACTAATCACTACATTAACTTATTTGTTATGTCCTTTTATAATCAGTTCGAGTGGTTCTTTTACGTAAAATCAAACCAAGTCTGGAGTGAAACTTAATACATCTGACTATAATCAATTTATATATTAACTATGGGCTTATAAAGCATCCCAGATAGCTTAAGATCGAACGGGTTTTCAAGAATGCTTCGGTTCAATGCCGAAGATTGCATATTAGGGAGGAAAGAGTTGGCTATAACGATTTTACTAATATGCTAGGCACAAGTAAAGTATAATAATAAAGTGGCTCTGCGGATGGAAGAATAGTTTTAGGGTTTTTGTGACAAACAACGGTTTACCCAATAACCGGTCATCATGCTGCTAATGGGGAACATTTATTTGGTTCAGAGGCGGGGGACTTACGTGCTAATCTGGCCCGTAGCTCAGACTTCGCTACTGCACTACCCATAAGAGAAGATGTGCTGGCAACACCGTGGCTCCATCTTATATATAAAACAGCACAACGAGAAAAATATTAATAAGTTTCACATCCGCCAAGCCAAAGGATATTATAAATTAAAGATCATATATTAAATGAACACTAGATCATCAGCTTGATCAAAAGAGCCAACTCTTCTGTAGCATGAGAAATACGATATGCTACTGACAGGAATATATAGATACAAACTTTACTTTATCCCGTTCAATCTCTTTAGTTATCTATAACTACTAAACTTTTAAAAGGGGGAAAAGTATATTTAATAGGGGACTTACGAATACTTAACTAAAAAAATATACTTATGATTGCACTCCAGGCTAGTTTAATCTTTAGTAATATAATAATTAAAGGTTGAAAAGCCACATTTTATATTTATATTAATTAATTTATTAAGTGAAAAAATATGAATTTGGGTTTCGAAACAGTGCACGAAATGACACTATATAAATAATTTAAATTTATATGTTTAAAAACATATTCTATAATTAAATGTATGCCGTTTCGAAACATAGGCATAACTAACAATAATTAAAATAAGCAAAAGAAAAGCAAAATATAACTGCAGTGATTAAATTATACAGCAAAATATTAATTAACAAAGAAATTTAGCAAAAATATTTCATTTATAGATTTCAAATACGATTTATACAGTGTTTACAATATTGAATTAATAAAGAAATTTGCAAAAGTATTTCATTTTAGAAAATTCACAATATTATTTGGAAAATAATTTAGAAAGAAATTACAATAATATGGTTAGCTAACCTGATTTTGAAGAAATAATGATTGTTGTTGAAATTCACACAGAGCTCTGTGATTTTAAATGATATTAAAACAGTTCTCCTATAGCTGAACTGGAGATATTCGAGCTGGAACGAAGGTGAGTTCTTTGGCGGCTTATGGCATGTTCTTATTCAGTTGGGAGACGATTTAAAATGGTGTTGGAATGAAGGCAAGTTCTTTTAGCGGCTTATGACATCTTTTATTTGGTGTGGTTGTTGCTTCGGCATTTGATGGATTGAACTCGGCGTTCCATCACGGGAATTGCAGCAATTCTTGCCTGACTTTAGCCAGACATGGTAAAATTAACAATTTTGACTTCTGATGTTAACTCTCTTCAAAAGCAAGATGGATTCCCCTTCCTGCTTAAAATAAGGCCTATTTATATCCTTCGACTAAATTTTAACACCTTTCTGGAATTTCGTAAACCTTGGGACCAATTGACTTTTAATTAAAGCAAAATAATATAATTCAATTTCTACAACAACTGATAAAATCTCCGAGGTGTTATATTTAATTTCCTTAAAAAATGTATCAAAATATATAAACTATATAATTTGATTCATTTTCATTAATTAAATTCCTTTTCAGGTGTTATTACTTAGCAGAAGGAACGGTATTCTGATTTAATGAAAAAGTCTTTTGTTGCAAACAAAAATCAATCAGAAAACAGATTTTACTTTTTTACCCGGGTGTGTCACTAATTGATATCTTGTTTACAAAAATTCTCATTTTTAATTGCGAACAGATAATTCTTATTTTATAAAACTAAATAACTTTTAACATATTTGTTTATTAAAAAAAAAGCAAATTTAACGAAAATACTTGTTTCAACTATATATGTAAAACATTAAATCAGAAAACCGTTAAATATAATTTAAAGAAAATGTTTACATTACTTTTATTTAAACTTAAATATATATGAATCATTTTGCCGTTATTCCAAGGTTTAAATTATCCATCCACATACGAATATTATAACGAATATAATTAAAAATTGACTGAAAATTAATAAAACATTTTATAATAAATTATGAGCATTTCTCCGCTATAATTTTATCAAACCTGTCTAATTATAGCGTGTTTTCATATGTAAATGGATGATGCCATTTAAGCGGCAATTATAGCAAAGTTTTCCCGCTCGATTTATATATATATTTTTACATTAAAAATAGGTTCGATATTAGTTTAGACGAGTAGGTCATTAGGTTGATGGTGAAACGGAAAGGGATTGGAGATTTACGTTTCATATCAGTAAACTTAGTAAAAAAAAACAAATAAAAAAAAAAGACTTTACTTATATAAACACAGAGGTAAATTATGGTTTCTTTCAAAATATAAACTCATGGCCTAATCCTACGCTAAACCTATGGTAATACATCATAGTAGATTACACTATCATAATACATTTAGTGCTTCTAACAATTATCAACACATATAATGAAATCATCGGTTATTAGTAAATATTTTAAACTTAAACAGATATATACCCAAACGAGTATACATCTTAGTCAAAAATAAAAGATATGTTTTTATATATATAAAATATAATGTGTGTAATATATAAAGGATATAGAGATCAAATATACAGTGTATAATATGTATGTAAGGTATATAAATAAAGTATAACATGGATAATATATAAAGTGTATGTAGATAGAATATAAAGTGTATAATATGTATAAGGTAACATATAAAGTGTGAATATATCTAAGGTATATAAATAAAATATAAAGTGTATAATATATAAAGTGTATAATAAAATAAAAAGTGTTAATATATCTGTATAAAAATATGAAGTGTACAATATATAAAGTGTGCGCCTATAAAGTGTATATAGATAAAATATAGAGTGTATAATATATATATAAAAGGGTATATAAAAAGATCAATCACACACGCAAAAAAAAACTCACAAAAATAACTAACAATTTAAATAGGATCTGGGGGTTGTTTAAGAAGTAACTCCACGCCAGGGTCGAAACAACATCCCAACAGATCATCATCATCTTCATCAGATGTCCAACCGTCTTCATCATCATCGATTATCCATTCATAGCTTTCATTTTTGTCTTTCAACCTCACAGGAGATCGCTTAGGGTGCATTGTCAGACTTAGTATCTCATGCAGCTCGAGATTCTTTTCTTCAAACGTGGGCGCCTGTTCTGCTACAGATAACTTACTAGTATTTTCTATAGGAGTTTCTTGGCATGGGGTGTCTAGATGCTTTATATTATTTATATTACTCACGTTTATTATTGCTTGTGTACATTTTACATTATTTTCCTTTTCAGTGGTATTTTCTTTAGTAAGTGCTTTTCCGCAATCCTTGCTTTGACTTTGCGCCGTCACTTGAGATTCGTTCCTTTCCAACCCAAGTTGTTCTTCATACCGGTAAAATGTGCTATTTTCATCATCCATCTGGAACTTATGTTCGCTTAAAAATTCATTTTCTTTGACTATGGTACTTTGCTGATCGACTTTGGCTTCGCTCTCTCTAAAATTATTTTTATTATCATCTTCACTCTGGCCAATAATTTGCACTCCCTCCTGTCTATTAAGTTTGTTAGCTTGGTAATCACTAGCAAAGTTGCTTTCCTTCTCTCTCTCTTCTTTCATTTCTGCTACATCTTTCAACTCTTGAGTATACGCTGTCACAATGTTTTCTTCTTTGGCAGCCATTTGATTTTTTTTCATTAAATTTTCTCTGATTTCATGTATTTCATTTCTCATTTCCTTTTGAGTCTCTTCATAGCCTTGAAATTTGTTGCCTAATTCTACACCAACTTCATAAACCTCATCTATCACATTCTTTTCTTGACATTCCACCTTCTCTACTATAGAGAGTCAAGCCCAAGATTTAGGTCAGGGACCAGCCTGGATTCAAACCCACTCTCCAAGCACCAGATCTAACACCCAATGGATAACATAACAATGGTAGCACATGACATTTAATTCTTCATCCGGCCCACTAGCAAATCGGAGACAACAATAAGACTCATGGACTTAAACATATATATAAACAACTTAAATACTAGACATTCCACAGATAAAATCTAACATATTTAAATAATAGGGGCTTTAGTAATGAATACTTATGGGCAATTAGTGATTTGGATTGATTTAATAATGAGACAGAAACTGATATATGATGAATTAAAATATATTTATTGACAATTGTTGTTAGCAAATGCACACAGGCATTTCATTTATAAAGTAACATTCTCTAGACTATTTGAACAATAATTGATGTTGGCAAATAAGTTTGTGGCTATGATTTAATGGAGCCAAATATCCTGCTATACAACTAATCACTACATTAACTTATTTGTTATGTCCTTTTATAATCAGTTCGAGTGGCTCTTTTACGTAAAATCAAACCAAGTCTGGAGTGAAACTTAATACATCTGACTATAATCAATTTATATATTAACTATGGGCTTATAAAGCATCCCAGATAGCTTAAGATCGAACGGGTTTTCAAGAATGCTTCGGTTCAATGCCGAAGATTGCATATTAGGGAGGAAAGAGTTGGCTATAATGATTTTACTAATACGCTAGGCACAAGTAAAGTATAATAATAAAGTGGCTCTGCGGATGGAAGAATAGTTTTAGGGTTTTTGTGACAAACAACGGTTTACCCAAGAACCGGTCGTCATGCTGCTAATGGGGAACCTTTATTTGGTTCAGAGGCGGGGGACTTACGTGCTAATCTGGCCCGTAGCTCAGACTTCGCTACTGCACTACCCATAAGAGAAGATGTGCTGGCAATGCCATGGCTCCATCTTATATATAAAACAGCACAATGAGAAAAATATTAATAAGTTTCACATCTGCCAAGCCGAAGGATATTATAAATTAAAGATCATATATTAAATGAACACTAGATCATCAGCTTGATCAAAAGAGCCAACTCTTCTGTAGCATGAGAAATACGATATGCTACTGATGGCAATATAGATATCTACAAACTTTACTTTATCCTGTTCAATCTCTTTAGTTATCTATAACTACTAAACTTTTAAAAGGGGGAAAAGTATATTTAATAGGGGACTTACGAATACTTGACTAAAAAAATATACTTATGATTGCACTCCAGGCTAGTCTAATCTTTAGTAATATAATAATTAAAGGTTGAAAAGCCACATTTTATATTTATATTAATTAATTTATTAAGTGAAAAAATATGAATCTGGGTTTCAAAACAGCGCACGAAATGACGCTATATAAATAATAATACGGAGATTTTAAATTATATCTTTAAAAACATATTCTCTAATTAAATGCATGCCATTTTGAAACATAGGCATAACTAATAAAATAAGCAAAAGAAAAGCAAAATATAACTGCAGTGATTAAATTATACAGCAAAATATTAATTAATAGAGAAAAATTTGCAAAAGTATTACATTTTATAGAATTAAAATATTATTTTAGGAAACAATTTAGACAGTTTACACTATTGAATTAAGGAAAAAATTAGCAAAAAGTATTTCATTTAAATATTATTTCAGAAACAATTTAGCGAGAAAGTTCAATAATATGGTTAGCTAACCTGTTTTGTAGAAACAGTGACTGTTTTTGAAATTTACAGAGCTCTGCGATTTTAAATATTAAAACAGTTCTCCTGTAGATGGGCTGGAGATATTTGAACTGGACTGAAGGTGAATTCTTGGGCGGCTTATGGCATCTTTAATTTAGTTGGGAGACAATTTTTAAAATAGTGTTTGTTTAGCTGGATTGAAATTGGAATGAAGGCAAATAAATTATTTTTATGGCTTATGGCATCTTCAAATTTAGTTGGTGTAAGCTTGGTTGTTCCTTTGGCATTTGATGGATTGAACTAGGCGTTCCATCACGGGAAAGCAGCAAAATTTTGCCTGACTTTAGCCAGACATGTTAAGGTTGAACAAATATAAAGCTTCTCCTGTTGACTCTCTTCAAAAGTAAGATAGATTATCCCGCCTCAAGACTCACTAAACTCAGGAATTTAATTAAGTGTTTTTCAATTGATAATTCAGATCTTAGATAACTTATGTTAGAAACATTCCATAAGCTATTATTATAATTAAGATTTTTCGTTGCAAACAATTGTCCAATTTAGATTTTAAAATAACTTAATCTTATCTAAGGGGATTTTAATTAGTAAATTTTTAACTAGTTTTACTTTTTACGAATTCCAGGTGTGGTCGTTAATGACACTTGTTTACAACCAAAAATCTTTTAATTACTTGACCAGCTTTTATTTTTAATCTTACATAGAAACTCTTTCTATTTAAAAACAACCTTTTAACATTTTTTTTAAAACGAAAACATTTTTAACATATTTATTAAAAATAATTTACATATATATTTTGATATAGCTTTTAAATATATTTTCGAGAAACTTTTCTCTGAAATATATTTAAAACAAGAAATCTTTTAACAATTTTAAAGAAACATTTAATAGTATTTTTAGATAATGGCTTTTACATATTTTAAATCATGTCTTTCTTCTATATAGCACAGATTATATATCCACATACGAAATTACAATATTAAACAACAAAATTAATAATTTACTCTTAACTTAAATAATATAATAACCATTTTTAGAAATTTTAAATAACTTTAGTACGCTATAATTTTACTAATCCTATCTAATTATAGCGTTCGTTCGCACATAAATATATAATACTGTTTATACAGACATGAACGAATTTTATATTTATTAACATTTAAATAGGTTCGAACTTAGCACAGATGAGAGTGTCATTAGGTTTGATGGTGAAACGGAAAGGGATTGGAGATTTCCAATCAATTATTACAAAAAAAAAAATACGACTAAATTAAAAGTTTAAAAGCAAACCACACAAAATAGAATATTGTCAAATATTTACATTAAACAAACTTTTATATCCTACTGATATACGTTAATTAATATACAATGGGGATGTTAATTTTTTTTTTTTTATATATATAATAATAATAATTTATAAACTATATAATGATAAGGAAGGGTAATTGTAATAACAAAATATATATATTTTTATCTAAATAGGATCTGGTGGTACATTAATTAACTCTTCTTTATCTGACATAAAACAGCACCCGAATATAATGTCATCCTCTTCATCTGATGTCCATTCATATCCCTCATACTCATCTTCCCATCTCAGAGTCGGTTGTGCTGGGAGCATTTCTAAACCCTGTACAAACATGCTTCCACTATATAGAACTTCCTTATCTGCTCTTCTATTTAGGTCTACTCCTTCATAGCTAGAGAAATACTTTGGGTGTTTTCCAGATCTGTTATTCCCGAATAGTAGGGTTTGAACCCGTTCTTTCTCTCTCCCTCTGTTCTTCCCCTGGCAAACCTCTGCGGCTGTCTCCTGTCTTCTCTCTGTCCATCTTTTCTTCCTACTTGGGTATGGATCCTTTCTTTTCCTTTCCTTCTTGTTCTTTACAGTACTCTTTGATTCGTACTTCCCATGCAGTCCACCTATTTTCCAAAGCTCTCTATCCAACTCTGTTCTGTCCTGCTGGAGCTCCTGCTTTCTATCTTCTACTATCGCCTCAATATCCACACATTTAGATTCTTTCTTCTCAGTCTCTACTATATTCTCCAGCGTGTCCTTGCTATCCCACATTTCCAATTCGGTCTTCTTCAAAAGGAAATGGCAACTTTCATCATCCCCTTCATTAATCTCTGGCTTGCTCCTTTTGTCCAGCTCAGTTTTCCTCAACTCTTCCTTTTCCACTGGTTTTAACTCTTCTTTTACTAATACTATTATATCAATTTTAATATTTTCTTCTTTTTGCATTGTGCTATCAGAGTGTACTTCTTCTCCCTGATCTGACACTAACTCTTCTCTCTCATCCTCTACAGTATTCTGCATTTCCTTGTCATTTTCGTCCTGTGCTTTTTCTATCTTCTCTGCAAGTTTTACTGGAATCTCCTCACCTTTTAGCTGGCATCCCTGCAGGATTTTACACAGTTTTTCTTCTAAGTTTTCTCTAATATGTGCTGTCCCTTTCTCACATCGCCTGCCCAAAGCTTCAAAACGTCGTTCCATTTCTAGATTATTTCTATGATCCCTCTCTTCTGCATCCTGTTTATTTTTCCTATCTCTCTCTTCAAAACGTCATTCCATTTCTAGATTATTTCTATGATCCCTCTCTTCTGCATCCTGTCTATTTTTCCTATCTCTCTCTTCTGCATCCTGTCTAAGTTGCTTCACTAGTGACTCCATCATTGAGTTCATATTCCAGCATTCTTTCTTAAATTCTTCTATAGGTCTCTGTTCAGATCCCGTGGTGTCTGACTTTTCTGACATGGCCACGCTTTGATGTATAGGTGCCTTTTCCCTAATCTGGCTTGCTACTTCCCTTTCTTCCTCCGTACTACTATCCATTTTAATATACATTTTAATATACTAACAACACAAAAACAATTTTCTTTTTAATGGCTCAAATTGTTTTTACTAAAGTTTCTTGGTTTTTGTTTACTTTACTAACTCAGCTAATTGCTGCACTCCACAAAGAAAACGATCCGTCTCCTACTCATCTCAACACCTATGCCTAATTCACTAATATATCTATAAGCTTACTCCATCTCGATGCCCGTCCAACATATAATGAATTTTAAAAAAAATTTTCATCTCCCTACTTTTTATTTTATAAAACATATGAAATTCTTTTTTTATTTAAAAAAAAATCCCTTCTTTTTTTCTAGCTTTAATAAAATATACGAAAAATTTAAAAAAAAATCTTTTTTTTTTTTTTCATCTATATATCTAAAGTATAACACATATTTTAATATTAAAGATGACTTAATAAAATTTAACTCACCCCCGGTCTCTTCTTCCAGCTGTTTATATTTATATATATACTTAAATGGTTCATGCTTACGACCTAATTTCGTTTACCCGTCTGCACCAATTTCAAACCTTTTCACTTTTGGTTAATTTGACGTTACTTTTATATATATATTTCTTACTCATTTTAAACCACTCCAATTCATAAAAATACTTTGATAAAACAACGAGACCCCTTTTTTCTTTTAATCTAAATTTCTTTTCTCTGCTCCCTAATGACAAATTTATAAGAGGATGACTTATAACTTGGTCAATCATCCTCGGGCGCCAGTCACTAGTGAACAGGAAAGACACAAAATAAATTTAATAAATTTTTTTGCTATATACACACAAAAGTCCATAACTCAGAGTATGTAGGTGTTTACATCGGAGCCTCACTTGGTCGTCCAAACGCGGACAAAAAAATCTTACATATATACATTATTCAAAAAAAATTTGACTCAAAATCATTAATTTTGACCAAAAGAATTATATATATATACTCCATAATCTCTTCAGGGGTGGAAATGAGTTACAAGCCCCACGATTTGGGCGTCCAAACGCGGAAAAAAAAAACCTATGTGCCAGTCAAAACATGCTTATCCATCTAACACGAGCTGGAACTCACAAAATGTACTTCAAACCCAGTCAAGCCCGAGATTTAGGTCAGGGACCAGCCTGGATTCGAACCCACTCTCCAAGCACCAGATCTAACACCCAATGGATAACATAACAATGGTAGCACACGAGATTTAATTCTTCATCCGGCCCACTAGCAAATCGGAGACAACAATAAGACTCATGGACTTAAACATATATATAAACAACTTAAATACTAGACATTCCACAGATAAAATCTAACATATTTAAATAATAGGGGCTTTACTAATGAATACTTATGGGCAATTAGTGAATTGGATTGATTTAATAATGAGACAGAAACTGATATATGATGAATTAAAATATATTTATTGACAATTGTTGTTAGCAAATGCACACAGGCATTTCATTTATAAAGTAACATTCTCTAGACTATTTGAACAATAATTGATGTTGGCAAATAAGTTTGTGGCTATGATTTAATGGAGCCAAATATCCTGCTATACAACTAATCACTACATTAACTTATTTGTTATGTCCTTTTATAATCAGTTCGAGGTGGCTCTTTTACGTAAAATCAAACCAAGTCTGGAGTGAAACTTAACCTTTTAACTGTTTGACTCGTTCTTAATCGAGGCAATTTTTGATACATATTCGTAAATTCGTTTTAATCGAGAAATTTGACATCGCTGTAAATTGCTTAGTTTTTGGACTACGTTTACGGTTTTGCGTCATTTTTTAGAACGCAAAAGTTTTATAATATACTGCCATCTATTGAATTATTTTACAAGTAAAAAATCAATTAATTGATGATTTATGTCAAACAAAAACTAAGCACTGCCTTTTCACATCTTTTCTTGAATCTTATTGGCTGTTGAAATTTTGTAAACAAAAGAAAATGGAAAAGCTCCGCCTTCTCATCATCTTTTCTTGAATCTTATTGGCTGTTAAAATTTTTATATGGCTGCCAAAAATTAAAAATTTACGAACGCTTTTGTTTTATTTTTGAAAATGATAAACGAATGTTTTAGAGCATTTTAAAAATATTTTTTGATGAAATACAAATAAAATACAAATTATTTTCATATAATATGTCAAAAATAAATATTATTTTACAAAAATAGTTACGATTTTAGAGATCGGAAGAGCGTCGTGTATTGCAAAGTCGGGAAAAAAAAATCATAACGTGAAATTATGATTGCCGTTTCTTTTCATGTCAACCGTAACAAATATTTTTAAAATTAAAAATCAAAATTTATTTTTGAACAAACTTTCGTTTATTTTTATAATGTGAGAAATTACTAATATACTTTTTAAAAACGAAACTAAAGTGAATATATTTAAAAAAACGGTCAATAACTTTTGAAAAATTGATACATTATTTTGTGCATTGGCTAATTAAAAGCTTTGAGTGATACCACCTGCAGCGAATGAACAATTGGACAGTTAAAGGGTTAATACATCTGACTATAATCAATTTATATATTAACTATGGGCTTATAAAGCATCCCAGATAGCTTAAGATCGAACGGGTTTTCAAGAATGCTTCGGTTCAATGCCGAAGATTGCATATTAGGGAGGAAAGAGTTGGCTATAATGATTTTACTAATATGCTAGGCACAAGTAAAGTATAATAATAAAGTGGCTCTGCGGATGGAAGAATAGTTTTAGGGTTTTTGTGACAAACAACGGTTTACCCAAGAACCAGTCATCATGCTGCTAATGGGGAATCTTTATTTGGTTCAGAGGCGGGGGACTTACGTGCTAATCTGGCCCGTAGCTCAGACTTCGCTACTGCACTACCCATAAGAGAAGATGTGCTGGCAATGCCGTGGTAGTACGGATGGGGCCAAACGCGGAAAAAAAAAACCTATGTGCCAGTCAAAACATGCTTATCCATCTAACACGAGCTGGAACTCACAAAATGTACTTCAAACCCAGTCAAGGCCGAGATTTAGGTCAGGGACCAGCCTGGATTCGAACCCACTCTCCAAGCACCAGATCTAACACCCAATGGATAACATAACAATGGTAGCACACGAGATTTAATTCTTCATCCAGCCCACTAGCAAATCGGAGAAAACAATAAGACTCATGGACTTAAACATATATATAAACAACTTAAATACTAGACATTCCACAGATAAAATCTAACATATTTAAATAATAGGGGCTTTACTAATGAATACTTATGGGCAATTAGTGAATTGGATTGAGTTAATAATGAGACAGAAACTGATATATGATGAATTAAAATATATTTATTGACAAATGTTGTTGGCAAATGCACGCAGGCATTTTATTTATAAAGTAACATTACTCTAGGCCAATAATTGACTTTCATTCCGATTGGTACAAACTTATGTAACGATATATAAATATGTCGTTACATTAATTTAAAATAAAAAACTTTTAAGTTCGCATATAAAAATAAGTGTATTAAAAATAAAAGTAAAAAAAAAACTAAACGCTAAAATTAAAAACGTTTGTTATACGTATATATATTTGCACAGATGCTAAACTTTAAAAATATTTTTTTTAATAAAGAAAAAAAGGTATTTGAATGTATTTTTTTATAAAAAAAGATTTATAAAAGTATTTTAATAAAAAAATAACGTAAGTTAAAATAAAAACAGGTATTAATTAATTCCTGTAATCTATAAATGGAAATGATTGTTTATTAATTATGTAAAAGCTGTTTAATTAAAAAGTCAGATGGAAAGTTAGATAAGAGAAGAAAGGGATTTTAGCTTGACCAATGGAAGCCAAATAAAGGCCTGGACCATAACGAAAAAACAGAACAGTGACGTTTTTGTTCATGGAATCCGTAGGAGGACTATAAAAAGAAAAAATATTGAGTTCCAGGGAGGGAGAGTTTTTCCAACTTGATTTGATGACAACGGTAAGACGCACTTGACATTCTCTCGTTTTTTTTTTGTTTGTTTTAAAAAAAATAAAATGAAAAGACTCTGATACCATGAACCAGCAAATGCCACCTCCTGAACATTAGATTGATCTTGCAATTAAAGACTCCATGGACATTGACACCAGGAACCAGGAGCTCTGCTACCGTAAGCTATAGGAAATGAACAATTATTAAAATCAATCAAGAACTTTCGTCAAGTTGTACAATGTAATAAACAAGCCAACTTATTTAAAATGGACTCTTATCTGACTTTTGTAAGTTTTAAATCAAATTAATAATGGTTAATTTTATATCTTTCCCGATTGTTAAAAGAATCATTTCCCTTTTAATATTTTTATTTGTAGTAATATTTTATTGTAGAAATTATTAAATGCATTACATTTAAGTTGTCTATAGACGCTTGCATGGATTTGTTTGCGGTTAATTAGATTTTGGTTTTCATATCTGATCAAAATATATAGACATTCGATAAATAATGATACCTTACGGTGAGTATCTAAAATGTATTTATTCGGATGTCTTTTAAGTTATTGGTGACAACGCAAGTATCTTATGGTGAATACTATTGGGTTACTTATGTTTCCCTCTGCGATTGTCGGTATCAATAATTTTGTATTTTGATCGTTTATGTTTATTTTGAAATGTTTTTGACCGTGGAATCTGTGTAATCGATCTATACCCAACATTTTTAAACAAATCTGTGCGAACGTATATAAATGTTAAAATTAAGTTGGGCGTGAATGGCTATACAGTTTGTAAAGTTATATTAAGGGAGGGTAATCTTAGGTTATTCATTTCGTAGTTGAATTGGTTCAATGGATTGGATATATTTGTGTAATTAGTAGATGTAGTATGAGGTCCGCTATGGGCAGGATTATAGATATACGCCACACACCCTCTGTTTGCCTATGGATGGGTTTGTAAGTCGGCAGAAGACCGCAGTCCATTCCTATGGAGTTTTTAGTTTATTGATCTACTTGCCAACAGATGTCACATTCCTGCTGGTGGAGAGTCAATTGCTTCTCTATTTTTACTTATTGTTCAGATGTACATTCCTGACAATATAGTATTTTGTGTTGTCGTATCATTCTACATTGAATACATGAATGTATCAGATGGATTGGCGCCAGTTGATTGCGAAATTTGTTGCCTAAGGTTAAATCAGGGAAGAATATTTTCCTTTCAAATGCAGACCTATGTAGTCCATTCATACTCGACCCTCTAAATAAATGGTAAACTCATTATTTGAAATCTACTTAAATTTGGAATTAAAGATCGATATAAAATTATAAACGTTAAATTTGTTCCTCGGGATTTAAATATTGTTTTATATGTGCGTAAATAAATGTTTTTATGTGTTAATTTCTGGCAGTGGCTTTTATTCTTTTATATTTAAGATATAAAATTTATAGATTTTTATCTCTGCGTCTCCGCTGAGCTAGTGACTTGGGCTAACGATCGGAATATTTAAATAAAGTGGAATCTTAACAGCGCGTATCTGCCTACTTTATAAATTTTTCTAGGCTCAAATGCCTAGATGGCGCCCTTGTAGTGCAGATATTGTTTTGCGGGTAGATTCGATCTTCACTTTCATTCCGATTGGTACAAACTGGCGCCCAACGTGGGGCTGATCTTAAATAAACACGAGTGCCCTGAGAATTTTAAAGCCCGTAAATTTTTTCTGAAAATTGTATAGATATATGTTTTGTATTAACGTAAAGTTATAGTTTAAATTTTGTGTAAAAAGGTACTGCCAGTAAGAAAAATTGCGCATATGTAAAGAGAAATATGAGGAATAAAAAAGTAATAAATAAAACGTGATTAATAAATATAAATCATAATTTTTTTTTTTAAAAAAGTCTTGTTTAAAATTTAATTGTTTAACTTGCCTAAATAATACTTAAAGGTAGGAGAAATGAAACTTGGAAGGGAGGGGGCAGAAATTTAGCTGGTAGTAAGGAATCATCAGTCAACTTTTTTTTTTATCATTATATTTGTAATTACTGTTTTGTCTTTTTAAAAAGAAAAAAAAAGTTTTGTCCTTTTGAAATTTCATATATAACAAATTTGTGTAACGTAATTACTAACACTAAGTAAATTCTTTTATTTTTTTGTTTTTATTTTTTTTGAGGAAGTTTACTGATATGTAACGATATATAAATATGTCGTTACATTAATTTAAAATAAAAAACTTTTAAGTTCGCATATAAAAATAAGTGTATTAAAAATAAAAGTAAAAAAAAAACTAAACGCTAAAATTAAAAACGTTTGTTATACATATATATATTCGCACAGATGCTAAACTTTAAAAATATTTTTTTTAATAAAGAAAAAAAGGTATTTGAATGTATTTTTTATAAAAAAAGATTTATAAAAGTATTTTAATAAAAAAATAACGTAAGTTAAAATAAAAACAGATATTAATTAATTCCTGTAATCTATAAATGGAAATGATTGTTTATTAATTATCTAAAAGCTGTTTAATTAAAAAGTCAGATGGAAAGTTAGATAAGAGAAGAAAGGGATTTTAGCTTGACCAATGGAAGCCAAATAAAGGCCTGGACCATAATGAAAAAACAGAACAGTGACGTTTTTGTTCATGGAATCCATAGGAGGACTATAAAAAGAAAAAATATTGAGTTCCAGGGAGGGAGAGTTTTTCCAACTTGATTTGATGACAACGGTAAGACGCACTTGCCGTTCTCTCTCGTTTTTTTTTAATAGAGAGTCAAGCCATATATATATATAACCATATTTCAAATAAAGACATTTAAAATTGCTATAAGCAAATAATGTGGAATTCTTTTAAATATGGTGATGCAATATTTTGCACTATGAAGTTTCTAAGATTATATATATATGAAATTGCATATTTTTATAGATAATGAAATGTAAATAATAGAAATAAATAGTTTATTTTTGTTTAAAGTTCAGAAAAAGAGCTATTACTAAATGATTTTTTTTAGAAATTGCAGTGATAATTGTTGATTGTCTAGCAACAACATTGCTAGATACTTGTTTTTCTAATTATTTTAGAGATCGACTCGTTTCTTTTTCTTATTTATATAAATATATAACTGTAAAAAAAATAAGAAAAGCTATGAAAAGAGTTAAAATTGTAAAATTAAAACAATTAGATATATCTGCAATAAAAATGAAAATATTACTTAAAAAAGGATATTATAAAGTATGCCGACGAATTTTATAAAAAACATCATATAATAGTAAATAAAACAAAACCTAACACAATTATGACAACTTACTTTGAATTTATAAATATTTTAAATAAAGATATAAGATGTAATTCAGTCTATAAAGAATAAAAAAGTTCTAAGAAATGATATTTTTAAAAACAGTCAAAAATATGAAAATTGTTGATAAAGCATATAAAGACTTTCTAAATGATGATATATCATACAGGTGAAAAAAATATAGTAATAAAATTATTATTTAGGAAAATTTAAAAATAGAATATTAGAAATTACAAACTTATTAGTCTTCTGTACAACATGTTCATTAGGATCATTACAACTTGTCTGCAAAGAAAGAGTCAAACCAGTCAAAGGAAAGATGTATTTAAAAATAATTCTGGAATGTAGAAGCGAAATTATAAAAAATCTCTTTAAATAAGAGTTGATGTTTTGCATTGAAGCCATAGTTTATAAAAAAAGCACTTGCCATTTTAGAACATCAAGTCATAAACTTAGATTATTTCATATTTTAATAAATATTTATTAAAATACAAGTATTTTTTTGTATTAAAGTGGCAATTAAGAGAATAAAAATAAATGAAGATTGTTTAAGTCATATAGATTTTGACATGATATAATTATGTTTATGATTAATGCATTAAAGATTCATGAAATGTACAAGATTTATGACATTAAAGCTAAAAAGTAGGATGAAGAAATACAAAAAATATGAATGTTTAATGAATTTTTAAAACAAAACAAAAATTGGAGTAATGAATTAGGAGATAATTCTATTTGCTTTTCAATAAATTTCTAACAATTCCCACATAATAAACAACAAAAAATAGTGTTCAATTATCTAAAAAATAGATTATGTAAATTATCAATTTACATAAATTAGCATTCCATATAAATTATACAATGCATCCTACAGGTAATGAAAGCTATGAATATGGCTTCATTGGCTGAAAGCATTCTCAGCCATTGTCTATGCACACACACACACATATATATATATATGATAAACAAAAATGCAAGTTAAAAAACTTGCTAACGCTTGTATTTATGTCCACAGATGGCGTCCTACCAAAAACACCTATCAAGCGTATTTTCGTTTACATAAACGTCAGAGTAGTTAGTATTCACTATCTCTAACTATAATTCCACTTTCAGATCATGATTTCAAGCTATTTGCTATCGTCAATGAAAGACAGGAATAAAGAAACTAGATCTAAATACAAACTCTGAGCATTTATGAAACAATTTCTATTCAGCTTGCAAGCGTGAATTTTTTAGACACGTAATGTCTTCAAACTCAGCATAGCAAACCAGATAGCTATATGGGTCTGATCTCAGTTCAGCATCACCACATAGTAGAAGCCTCTGCAATCTATATCATTGCAAGAAAGACCTCAAAGGTACATTTATGATAAACAAAAATGCAAGTTTTTTAACTTGCTAACGCTTGTATTTATGTCCACAGATGGCGTCCTACCAAAAACACCTATCAAGCGTATTTTCGTTTACATAAACGTCAGAGTAGTTAGTATTCACTATCTCTAACTATAATTCCACTTTCAGATCATGATTTCAAGCTATTTGCTATCGTCAGTGAAAGACAGGAATAAAGAAACTAGATCTATATATATATATATATATATATATATATATATATATATATATATATTGAATAAAATCTCTTCTTAGCCAATGTTATAAACAATAAAATAAATCACTTTTAAAAATATTTTTATTAAAAAATAATCAAATGGCTTTAATGCTTGACAATTGATCAGAAGTCCAAGTGCTGATCAATTCTAGAATCTCATATTCCACAGTCTGATGTTCTGCCACTGTACTGAATTACACAGCGCAAAAAACAATTTTACTTTCAAAGATAAAGTTTATTTACACTCTAAGAAAATACAGGAGGTTAGTCCATATTCTAGGTCTCATTGGACTAATCACATATGACAGGTCAGAAATTACAAACAATAAATGGGTGAAAATTATAAATACAATCAAAGGAATGAAAAGGTTTATACTAAATACAATTTGACTATTGAATTAGCGAAGATTCTGATTAGATTATACAAAGTCTGATAACACAATACTGGGTCATCAGTAAATCATTTGAGCAAATATGAAGTAAACAGGAAAACAAATATAAATGGGTTACATTAGAAATGGGTTACAATATAAAAACATTACAAGTGTCAAATAATTTTAAAAGCATGAGGAAAATCTGGAGTAACAATGCCAGATACAGTGACAAATAGCATTTACAATATAGGATACTATAATATATATAGTACAAAGAGCTAACAATATTGAACCCTAATGAATTGACATATAAATTGTTAGATCCCGAGTAAGAGATGGTTAAATAAAAATTTCAAAATACACAGAGAATTAGACATAATATACATATGACAGTATGAGGTATAACAAGCTAATTAGTAATAAAATCATCTATTGTACAAAAAGAAAGGCAAGGTCTTAATAGTGCAGCAAGACCAAGTCCAGATCAACTACATGTTGTGAAGAGTTATGCAATTTGGAGGCAAAGTATATTCTAAAACCTTGCTAAGATCCAAGTTTGATTTGCTAGCGATGGCATACAGGTTCTTTTGTCTTTATCCATAGACTTAAGAAGCAGCTTGAGAAATAAAATGTTTATGGAACAGTCTAAATAATTTTATGTAATTGCTTTTAATGACATGGCAAATACATAATTATTCATATAGCATTATTATTTGCGATTTCATAAGAAATTTGAATGCTGAAAGTTCCAGAACTAAAATCGATCCTAGGACTCACATTCTTTGAACTAATAATCCATTACTGTGCCTAATCACAAGTGACTTATACAAAATTTCATACGAATGCTATTACGTTTTAGTTATATTTTTATATAGAAAAGCTTATTATAAATATCTTTTCTATATAAATTAATTTGTTTTTTAAATAATATTTTGTCTTTTTAATGTTTTTAGAATTTCAATTTTAAAATTTTTGGAATTTTAAACAAATTTTCTTAACAATCAAAAAAAAAAGGATTTTAGAAGAAAATTTAAAATTTTTTTTTATCTATTTACATATTTCATTTTTATGTTTATATGTTAAAATTAGAATGTTGTTTGTATTTAATTTTTATTTTTAGACATATATGTAGGGTGTATATAAGTAATTAAAAATCTATATATGTAGTGCATTTATCACATTTAAAAAAAACCATATAACATGATCTAATATTGGGAAGAAAGAGAAATTAAAATTATAATTGATGTGAGTTTATTGTTTATAAAAAATAAAAATTAAAAAATCGAAAAAACATCATTTTAAATTTGTTTATAGAAATTAATAGGTATGAAAACTGTTGTTGGATTATTAATTCCGTATTAAAATACAATAAATGAAATTTTATCAGTGTTAACTTATGATTCTGAAATTTGGGCATTTAATAAAAGATTATATAGAAAAGTAAGGTGGGATGCATGATGAAAGCGAAGTACAAAAATAAAACAACAAACGGGTCTACCACTGGTATCATTGATAATTCTAAAAAGCTAAAACAGGGAGGGATTGAAAACTTTTCTAAAAATATGATAATAGATGTAAATATAGGGGATTTGAACTCAGACTGTCAAGCCACTTCACTATTCACACTATCTCAAAGCACTGATACCCATGACCACACACATGGAGAAAAGATAAATAATCACCAATATATGTATTTTGTGCGAAACCAGCACTCATAAGTTAGTTCAGATTACTATCTCCCATACATATGTACAATCAGTGCTCAGTTTTACATTAAGATAGCAAATCCTTACACTTTAATGGACAAACTTTAACTTACTACAACCTCCAACCCTTCAGCCATCCATACCACTAAAAATCTGATGATAGAATTCCCAAATCCCATGCTGCTGCCAATATTGTTGTCATACCCATGTTAAACACAAGGCACTCTAATCCTTCACATATAGAACAGTATTATTAAATCTGAAGAAATTATAAAATCTTAAAAAACATCAGATGGAGGATGAAATAAAGTTTATGGAGAGATATGAAGAATGAAGCTATGGATTGAAAAAGTTGAATCAAATGTGAAAAGATCTTTATTCTACAATTATTATTATCATTTTCAGCTATTATTGGTCCATTACAAGGTAAAATTCTCTCCAAGTTTAATCCAGTTTCTATGATCTTTGGCCTCTCTTCATCATATCAACCCAATGCAATTTCTTATTTCAGTCATCCATTTCTCATGTGATTTCTTTCTAGGTCTTTTGCAATCTTTTGAATCCAGTTTAAAATTACAAATATCCATTTACTATCATCTCTTCTAGCAATATCTTCATCTCAATTTCACATCAGAATTTACAATGATTTTGGTAATACTTGTTTGTTCTCACAACCATATATCTAATTTTCAATCTCTTGTTGTTACTAATGTACATGCTTTATTGAATGACATGAAGATATTGTATGATTATTTTGTTTAAGTGTCAAAGTCTGAAATCCATAAGCAAGAATTAGAAAAACACATTTATTAAAATCCTTTTTTCCAAATATTTTATAGACATATTTTCTTATAATATTAAACTATTTCTATCAAAATCATTTTATACAAATTTAATTCTATGATTAATTTTATTCATAATGTTTCCATCTGTATTAATAAACTCACCAAGATATTTGTAGTTATTAACATTTGCTAATTCATCAGTATCTTTGTTTATTACCTTCTTTTGAGAAATTCCATTGAACATTATTTTAGTCTTTTTGGCATTTACTAAATTTTAATTTCATCTGATAACTTTTGCAAGATTGACTGAAGTTTTGAAGCATTATTTGCAAAAATAATTACATAAACTGTAAAATTTAGATGGCTTAAATAATCTCTCTCTCTCTCTCTCTCTCTCTCTCTCTCTCTATAAATATATATATATATTATAACAGTAGTGGGGTTCAAACCCTGTTACAAGAAAGTGAAAAGCGCGTACACATTACCCTCAATACAGGTATATATTCAAGCGGGCGATAAAGGGTTAAAAATATATATAATTATACATATATATATACGTGCGTGAAGTAAATTTTAAACTCTTTTTCTTTATTATTCTTTTTTTTGTTGTTAGAAAATAAACGGGGAAGGAATTGATTAGTAAGCATTATTTATTTAGAATGTTTTACTTTTAAAATATTACAAATTAACAAAATTACAGTTGTGTGCAAATATGTTATATATTGTTTAGAATATTGATTTAAGTTTCAATTATATTTCAAATTAACGAGAGTAGCGAAAAGAGAATATTGTTTGTGCCTTCAAGCAATTCTGTGTTTGAATCACAATCACTAATTATTGCAAAAATAAAATTCCAAGAAAAAGCCAAAGAATGTTTGACCAAAAAGAATAGATACCAGGAATGATGGCACCACCAAAACAATGGAAATGTAAATTTAAAGAAGTAAAATTAATTTGGAAAGGAAAACCTATTCAAAGAAAAAGACTTAGATTGAAGATCCAATAAAAAAAAAAAAAAGAAAAAATTCCTTTGTCTGAGAAATGAAAATTAATTAGACAAAAAATTAATTAATGAGAATTGAAGAAAGAAAAAAGACACTTATTTCAGTTAGATTGTGACCGCTGATTGAGATAGACTCATAAAGATATAGAAAAAAATATTTAACATGATGGGGAAAGGACCATATGTAAAGGGCTTCATCACCCTCAGCCGATGCAAACTGACTCTAAACCGCCTGCCACTGAAGAACCTAGAAACCTAGCGAATAGTCTGGATTGCTGAACATAGAATGAAATAGAAAAGAATCGTACGTCCCAAAATAAGAATTTATTTGATTTGAAAATTATATTAGACAAGACTCCACTTACGGCTCCGCCATTACTTCTGGACATCTAAATATCGAACTCGGTAGAAAGAAATTATATATATTGCGCTTTCAGAAGGCAACTTCAAATACTACCAGATCATGGAAATCCACTTGATATGCTTCATTACTTTATAATCCCATACCCTGGGGTTTCGTCAGGTAAAGTGAACTCTGTTTTTATATAACTCAGAATTGCTTATAGCTACCCTCGAAAATAACAAACTTTCTTAAATTATTTCATAACATAAAATTATTGTGTACAACTGTATAGTAAACATTTTTTTTCTTATATATATAAATTAATATGTGTTTATTCTAAATTAAATGTTTTATTGTTTCATTTATGATTTGGGAACTCATTATATATTTTAAATGGGAGGGATAAGAGTTGATTTACATAGATAGCATTTAGATATTAATCATAAAATTTAGTACAGATTTACCTTTGCATTAGAGTTATTCAATAATTATCATTTACATTTTCCAATCACTTCATTTGCTAAATAAATTCTAATGATTCAAATATGTTCGAGGTAAGTGGATATGTCTATGAGTGCATTATAAATTAAGTATAAACCTATATTTTTTTGTGTGTTATTATCTCTGTTCATCCAATAGGTTTTCCTCCCCACCCTGGGAGTGAGTTAGCTTGGGTCAGGCACTTCATTAATCAGGAAATATAATTCTCATAGTAACAGTGAGTTTGGCGCTTGAGGTCATTGATAAATTGACGCTCATAAATATATTCTCCCGTAGACATTTTTTTTATATTTAGATCTTATTCAAGATACAAGGGCTACCGGAAACTTTTATTCATTAATCTTAAATCTTATTTACACAACACTTAAAATTTGCATCCAGTAAACAATACTTGTATGAATAATTCGTATCAGAATTTTCTTTGGTGTGTAATATTTAAATATTACCTACAGGTGTTATGGCGACTAGACAGCCATAGAAATTCCATCTAGTCTTCAGTTAGACCTACTTGTCCATTTCTTGAGATCTATATTATTTGGTTTAAGTTCACCAACATCGGATAAAACGTGAGAAGGAGGTTGTTCATTAAAAATGGCTTTCCAACATTTGGGGCTATGAAAGTAGGAGAACAGCAGGTTAATAAAAATAAATTAATTGATTATTTGTTCCATTTTTTGCGTGAGTTTAATTATATTGCCTCGCAAATATTGCTTTAGAAAATAAAGCACCAGACAGGGGAGAAAATAGGAGTGAGAGGTAGAGGTTCAACAGTAAGGCAGGTAACGGTCAGCATAGTATTTTGTGAGCTGGGGTGAGGAGCCCGGCACGTTATATAGAAAAAGTCAGAAAAAGAATAAATAAATTGTCGTATTAGAACGTTATATATATATAAAAACGATAATAAATATATAACTGTGTTATTATTTCACTTAGAAACTAGGAAAAAGAAAATTCGCTTTCTTAAGGATATCTCATAAAAATAGTAGAAATAAAATAGATGAAAACCCGTTCAGGAGAAAAAAAGAAAGAGAAAATGAACGAGGATAGTGCAGAGAAAGCAGGAGAGACCGGTATGATGGATATTATTATGAGAAAGTTACAGGAGATGGAAGAAAGAATGGAATTAAGATTTGAGGAAATGAGGGAAATGCAGAAAAAGCATGAGATTAGAATATTAGCATTAGAAAAGAAACTAGACAAGCAGGTAGGGGAAGGCGAAAGGGAAGAAAGCCCAACCCAAAGAGAAGACGACCTAGAAGAAGGGCAAATGAAAGCCGAGATAGAAAAGAAAGAGGGAGTAGAAAAAAAGAAAGAGCAAAATAGTATAGTAGAAGATAAGGAGGCTATAGTGAGATGTCCAATATCGCAGTCTCAGGTAAACCAGTTTTTAAAAATTAAAAGGTTTGCTGGGCAAATGGGAGAGGCACCAATTGAACATTTAAAAAGCCTAGAAAGGTATTTTGCCGTTAATGTGATGACCGAAGAATGCAAATTGGCTATCACCTGTAGCAACTTGGTGGAAGATGCGCAGTCATGGTGGGATTCGCTATTTCATCCATCCAAGACTTACAAAGAATACAGAGAAGCGGTGAGGGACATGTTCTGGTCCGAAAAAGACAAGAAATGGTGAGATACTACACCATGCAGGAAAAATATAGGGCAATTAGTCAGGAAACTTATTCTCAGTTTTTCCATCATCAGGTAGCTAAGTTGTGCACCTTGGATGCATGTAACATGACAGAAAACAATATTATTAGGGTGGTTAAGCATAACTTGCCTATAAAAATTGAACAGATGCTCCTGTGAAATGGGAAGGCCTCCATTGAGGAAGTAGAGGAATTACTAAATGCGATAGACATGAGCACGCAAGACCAAGATGAACCGCTGGATAAGAGAAAAGTCGAAAATGCTCAGATGACAAGGCACAAAGAAAGATATCCAAAAGGGCTACCAAAGGGAAGATACAGGAACATCATGGCATCCACCATATGAAAGGGAAAACCGTCAATAAGTTCCAAAGTTTTATAATGGACAGGGAAAAGGGTCGCGCCCCCCATCTCCATTAAAAAATAGACGGTGACTAAAGTAAAGAAGTGTGCCTAAGTTTTTTTTGGGGGGGTTTGTTTTCGTTTGTGATTTTTTTTTTGGATTTGACGTCTTAGTCAGCTAAGGTATTTTGTTTTGCCATAGTTTCAAATAATATACTATTCAACGCACCTATGTGGCAGATGTAAGATAAAGGTGGATATTGAGAGGGGAAATATATATTTCAAACCCGTACTATAGTGAATTTATTATTTGAGACCTCAAAATAGGGATTCCCCATTTTGAAGTCTTTCCGACAGGGGGGCATTGTAACAGTAGCTGGGTTCAAACCCTGTTACAAGAAAGTGAAAAGCGCGTATGCATTACCCTCAATACAGGTATATATTCAAGCAGGCGATAAAGGGTTAAAAATATATCTAATTATACATATATATATACGTGCGTGAAGTAAATTTTAAACTCTTTTTCTTTATTATTTTTTTTTTGTTGTTAGAAAATAAATGGGGAAGGGATTGATTAGTAAGCATTATTTATTTAGAATGTTTTACTTTTAAAATATTACAAATTAACAAAATTACAGTTGTGTGCAAATATGTTATATATTGTTTAGAATATTGATTTAAGTTTCAATTATATTTCAAATTAACGAGGGTAGCGAAAAGGAAATATTGTTTGTGCCTTCAAGCAATTCTGTGTTTGAATCACAATCGCTAATTACTGCAAAAATAAAATTCCAAGAAAAAGCCAAAGAATGTTTGACCAAAAAGAATAGATACCAGGAATGACGGCACCACCAAAACAATGGAAATGTAAATTTAAAGAAGTAAAAGTAATTTGGAAAGGAAAACCTATTCAAAGAAAAAGACTTAGATTGAAGATCCGATAAAAAAAAAAAAAGAAAAATTTCCTTTGTCTGAGAAATGAAAATTAATTAGACAAAAAAATAATTAATGAGAATTGGGGAAAGAAAAAAGACAGTTATTTCAGTTAGATTGTGACCACTGAGTGAGATAGACTCATAAATATATAGAAAAAAATATTTAACATGACGGGGTAAGGACCATATGTAAGAGGCTTCATCACCCTCAGCCGATGCAAACTGACTCTAAACTGCCTGCTGCCAAAAAACCTAGGAACCTAGCGAATACTCCAGATTGCTGAACATAGAATGAAATAGAAAAGAATCGTACGTCCCAAAATATGAATTTATTTGATTTGAAAATTATATTAGACAAGACTTCACCTACGGCTCCGCCATTACTTATGGACATCTAAATATCGGACTCTGCAGAAAGAAATTATATATTGCGCTTTCATAAGGCAACTTCAAATACTATTAGATCATGGAAATCCACTTGATATGCTTCATTACATTATAATCCCATACCCTGGGGTTTCGTCAGGTAAAGTGAACTCTGTTTTTATATAACTCAGAATTGCTTATAGCTACTCTCGAAAATAACAAACTTTCTTAAATTATTTCATAACATAAAATTATTGCGTACAACTGTATAGTAAACATTTTTTTCTTATATATATAAATTAATATGTGTTTATTCTAAATTAAATGTTATATTGTTTCATTTATGATTTGGGAACTTATTATATATTTTAAATGGGAGGGATAAGAGTTGATTTACATAGATAGCATTTAGATATTAATAATAAAATTTAGTACAGATTTACCTTTGTGTTAGAGTTATTCAATAATTATTGTTTACATTTTCCAATCACTTCATTTGCTAAATAAATTCCGATGATTCAAATATGTCCGAGGTAAGCGGATATGTCCATGAGTGCATTATCAGTTAAGTACAAACCTATTTATTTATTTTTTGTGTTATTACCTCCGTTCATCCAATAGGTTTTTCTCCCCACCCTGGGAGTGAGTTAGCTTGGGTCAGGCACCTCGTTAATCGGGAAATGTAATTCTCATCGTAACAGTGAGTTTGGCACTTGAGGTCATTGATAAATTGATGTTCATAAATATAATCTCCCATAGACATTTTTTTTATATTTAGATCTTATTCAAGATACAAGGGCTACCGGAAACTTTTATTCATTAATCTTAAATCCTATTTACGCAACACTTAAAATTTGCATCAAGTAAACAATACTTGTATGAATAATTCGTATCAGAATTTTCTTTGGTGGGTAATATTTAAATATTACCTACAGGTGTTATGGCAACTAGACAGCCATAGAAATTCCATCTAGTCTTCGGTTAGGCCTACTTGTCCATTTCTTGAGATCTATATTATTTGGTTTAAGTTCACCAACATCGGATAAGATGTGAGAAAGAGGATGCCCATATATATATATATATTTTAACGATCCAAACGAAGTGGTAGATCGCATCGCACTGCACCGCACTACCAAAGGGCGCCATCTAGGCATTTGAGCCTAGAAAATTTATAAAGTAGGCAGATACACGCTGTTAGGATTCCACTTTATTTACATATTTAGATCGTTAGCCCATTGTCACTAGCTCAGTGGAGACGCTGAGATAAAAAAAAAATCTATAAATTTAGATATACATATAAAAAAAATAATAAAAGCCACTGCCAGAAATTAACACATAAAAATATTTATTTACGCATATATAAAATAATACTAAACCCAAGGAAGAAGTTTAACATTTAGGTTTTATATTCTTATTATGCTTTAATTTTACATTTATATAAATTTCAATGATTTTAATTTTGTTTTATTTAGATTGTCAAGTATGAATAGACTACGTGGATCGGCATTTGAAAAGAAAACATTCTATCCCTATTTAACCCTCCCTTAATATAACTTTACAAATCCATATAGCCATTCACGCCCGACTTAATTTTAACATTTATATACGTTCGCAACAGATTTATTTAACACAATGTTGGGTATAGATCGATTACACAGATTCCACGGTCAAAAACATTTCAAATAAACATAAACGATCAAAATACAAAATTATTGATACCGACAATCGCAGAGGGAAACTTATAAGTAACCCAATAGTATTCAACCGTAAGATACTTGCGTTGTCACCAATAACTTAAAAGACATCCGAATAAATACATTTCGATACTCACCGTAAGGTATCATTATTTATCGAATGTCTATATATTTTGATCAAATATGAAAACCAAAATATAATTAACCGCAAACAAATCCATGCAAGCGTCTATAACCAACTTTAAATTTAACCATTTAAAATTTAACAATAAATATTAATACAATAACTAACAAATGGAAATGATTTTTTTTTATCAAACGCATGCATATATATAAAATTCCACATTATAAATTTAGTTGACACATAAGTCAGAGAACAGTTCCTTTTTATAAAATTAAATTTATCAATCTTTAAAGTTCTTAATTAATGTTCAGTTTTTCAACAATTGTTCATTTCTATTGCTTACGGTAGAGAAGTCCATGTCCCGTTGGCAATTCCCATGCAGACTTTCCTGGAAGACCGGTCTGATGTTTTGGAGGTGGCAGTTGCTGGTCCTGTCCTGGTATCACAGTCTTTGCATTTTTAAATCAGTGAGGGAGGACGGCAAGTGCGTCTTGCCTCCAGACCCACCAAAATCAAGTTGGAAAAAAGCAAGCTCTTTTGCCAATATTTTTTTCTCTTTTATATTATCCACCAGGATTCACTGAACAAAACGTCACTGCTCTGTTTTTCCGTTCTGGTCCGAGCCAAGGCCCAGTGCTTCCATTTGTCAAGCTAAATTCCTTTCTTCTCTTATCTACCTTTCCATCTGACTTTTTAATTAAACAGTTTTTAAACAATTAACAAACAATCATTTCCATTTATAGATTACAGGAATTAATTAATACCTGTTTTTTATTTTAAAAATACTTTTATAAATCTTTTTTTTATAAAAAACACATTCAAATACCTTTTTTTTTTATTTATCAAAAAACTACTTTTAAAGTTTAACATCTGTGCGAATGTATATACGTATAACAAACATTTTTAATTTTAGCGTTTAGTTTTTTTTTTACTTCTATTTTTAATACACTTATTTTTATATGCGAACTTACAAGTTTTTTATTTTAAATTAATGTAACGACATATTTATATATCGTTACATATCAGTAAACTTCCTCAAAAAAAATAAAAACATTAAAAAAAAAAAATAGAATTTACTTAGTTATACAAATTTGTTATATATGAAATTTCAAAAGTTGACTGATGATTCCTTAGTACCAGCTAAATTTCTGCCCCCTCCCTTCCAAGTTTCGTTTCTCCTACCTTTAAATATTATTTAGGCAAGTTAAACGATTAAATTTTACACAAGACTTTTTTTAAAAAAAAAAATTATGATTTATATTTATTAATTACGTTTTATTTATTACTTTTTTTATTCCTCGTATTTCTCTTTACATATGCGCAATTTTTCTTACTGGCAGTACCTTTTTACACAAAATTTAAACTATAACTTTACTTTAATACAAAACATATATCTATATAATTTTCCGAAAAAATTTACGGGCATGATTCCCATTTAAAATTCTCAGGGCACTCGTGTTTATTTAAGATAGGAAATTTCAGCATCAATTCCTTTTCTCAGGGTCAATTTCTGAGGTAAGGCCACACTTGGGACGCCATTTTAACGATCCAAACGAAGTGGTAGATCGCATCGCACCGCACCGCACTACCAAAGGGCGCCATCTAGGCATTTGAGCCTAGAAAATTTATAAAGTAGGCAGATACGCGCTGTTAGGATTCCACTTTATTTACATATTTAGATCGTTAGCCCATTGTCACTAGCTCAGTGGAGACGCTGAGATAAAAAAAAAAATCTATAAATTTAGATATACATATAAAAAAAATAATAAAAGCCACTGCCAGAAATTAACACATAAAAATATTTATTTACGCATATATAAAATAATACTAAACCCTAGGAAGAAGTTTAACATTTAGGTTTTATATTCTTATTATGCTTTAATTTTACATTTATATAAATTTCAATGATTTTAATTTTGTTTTATTTAGATTGTCAAGTATGAATAGACTACGTGGATCGGCATTTGAGAAGAAAACATTCTATCCCTATTTAACCCTCCCTTAATATAACTTTACAAATCCATATAGCCATTCACGCCCGACTTAATTTTAACATTTATATACGTTCGCAACAGATTTATTTAACACAATGTTGGGTATAGATTGATTACACAGATTCCACGGTCAAAAACATTTCAAATAAACATAAACGATCAAAATACAAAATTATTGATACCGACAATCGCAGAGGGAAACTTATAAGTAACCCAATAGTATTCAACCGTAAGATACTTGCGTTGTCACCAATAACTTAAAAGACATCCGAATAAATACATTTCGATACTCACCGTAAGGTATCATTATTTATCGAATGTCTATATATTTTGATCAAATATGAAAACCAAAATATAATTAACCGCAAACAAATCCATGCAAGCGTCTATAACCAACTTTAAATTTAACCATTTAAAATTTAACAATAAATATTAATACAATAACTAACAAATGGAAATGATTTTTTTTTATCAAACGCATGCATATATATAAAATTCCACATTATAAATTTAGTTGACACATAAGTCAGAGAACAGTTCCTTTTTATAAAATTAAATTTATCAATCTTTAAAGTTCTTAATTAATGTTCAGTTGTTCAACAATTGTTCATTTCTATTGCTTACGGTAGAGAAGTCCATGTCCCGTTGGCAATTCCCACGCAGACTTTCCTGGAAGACCGGTCTGATGTTTTGGAGGTGGCAGTTGCTGGTCCTGTCCTGGTATCACAGTCTTTGCATTTTTAAATCAGTGAGGGAGGACGGCAAGTGCGTCTTGCCTCCAGACCCACCAAAATCAAGTTGGAAAAAAGCAAGCTCTCTTTGCCAATATTTTTTTCTCTTTTATATTATCCACCAGGATTCACTGAACAAAACGTCACTGCTCTGTTTTTCCGTTCTGGTCCGAGCCAAGGCCCAGTGCTTCCATTTGTCAAGCTAAATTCCTTTCTTCTCTTATCTACCTTTCCATCTGACTTTTTAATTAAACAGTTTTTAAACAATTAACAAACAATCATTTCCATTTATAGATTACAGGAATTAATTAATACCTGTTTTTTATTTTAAAAATACTTTTATAAATCTTTTTTTTATAAAAAACACATTCAAATACCTTTTTTTTTTATTTATCAAAAAACTACTTTTAAAGTTTAACATCTGTGCGAATGTATATACGTATAACAAACATTTTTAATTTTAGCGTTTAGTTTTTTTTTTACTTCTATTTTTAATACACTTATTTTTATATGCGAACTTACAAGTTTTTTTATTTTAAATTAATGTAACGACATATTTATATATCGTTACAATATATATATATATATATATATGTTGTAAACTTAAAGATATTTCTGTAATTTATCTATTATAAATTTAAAACTAAAAAAATTATTGGTTTTATTTTTTATAGTTAAGCAAGTATATTCATCATTGTTATTGGTTGTATAGCATCTTAGCTAAACAATATCATGTTTAATAGTCTCTCATACTAATACTTTAAAAAATATAATTTTATAAAGTTGTTGAGTGGTTTCCCAAGCATGTTGTATGATCAATAAATGCTTTTATTAAAATATGTATGCTTATATTTTTAAAATTATTCTTATTAAGGAATAAAGGTGTAAGAGAGATTCTCACACATATAAAATAAATAGTTTAATATAGAAATATAGAATAGAATTATAAATTTAACATTACAACATTAAAAATATTTTTAGGTAAAACAATTGTATTTCATTTATATTTTTTATTTTTGAGTAGAACATACAGTTCTTACGTTTAATATTATGTGTGTGTGAAAGCTTAATTATTCCATTTTAGTAAAATTAAAACACTAAATATCACATGATCATCATTACTTATGGTTGTTCATAACTGTTATTAAAACAGGCAAAATAATGCTATTCTGTGAAAGATAGAGTAAAGTTTGTGCAGAAAATCCCTATTTAGTGCCTACTCATTGAATATCCCCAGAGTAGTTTCTAGCTTGTGGCTTTTGTCAGTGAGGAGCTTTGAATCTGAGAGCACTACACCTAGATCTTAAAACCTAGTCTGGGGATATTTGATGAGTAGGCACTAGATAGGGACTTTATACACAAGCCTTCTGGCATCCATTGATTACTCTGGCTTGCACTGAGTGGCACTACTGTATGGATAGTTTTGCTTGTTTTAATAACAGTTGTGAGCAAGCTTAAGAAATGGTAATCATGTGATATTTAGTGGTTTAATACCAATCCTTCCTAATAGGATAGTGGTGGCTATAGTTATTAAAGAACCAAAGACACCAAAATGTATGTATACTGAACTGAGTTTAGATATATATGACTATATAAACTATTGAACTTGGATTGAAAATATTATTGTGTTTTCAATATTAAACTCATAGATTTGTAGTTGAGTAGAGATAAAAGGTGACTGGTAGAGGATTGCATTAGACCCTAATATCTAGGTGCAGTGCTATGTGAGAACTTTTAAAAAAGATTTGAAATCTCCTTTAAATAAATATTTGTAATATAATTTTAAAAACTGGAAGTAAGAATGAAGTAATTTAAAAATGTGAAATGATTATTTTTTCTTCATTTTAAAACGTCATTCATAAATTTTTATCATTTTGATTTTAAAATCTTAGTGACTATCATTTTGATGGCCTCTTTAATGTTTTCCTGGAAAAATCAAGAAACTTAAGGTATAATGAGAAATATATTGAATCAGACATCAGCTGATCAAACAGGTATAAAAGCAGAAATTTGAAAAATCCAGACAACACAAATTTTTATTGAGTCAGAACTTAAATAGGTTCAAATTTTTAAGTAGACATTTTGGTTACCATCCACATGATAATCAGATAAGCTGGACATTTTGTCTTTGCTGGTTAAAATGACTTCTTATTATGCTAAGAACAGAATGAATCATAACAAATAACTCAGAAAGCACCACTGATTAATTATTTCTTTATTTCACGAAATTTCATTTATTACAGTCAACTGTTAGTAGATAATTTGACTTATGGAATGCTGTCTCACTACTTCAACAATAAATGATTGGATTTTCTCAATTGGAAGTAATAGTAAATAGCTGACAGAATTGAAAAATGTATTTATTAACTTGCTATAAGTTGATGAAATTTATTTTCAAAATATGGTAAAGTAATTGTTTTTTTACTTCACGAAAATGTGCATATATGACTTAATATTGTGAATTTCTCTCATCATTAAACATGTAAGGAAACACTTTATTCGTTGCTTGGAGAAATCTAAACTTTATTTTAAAATTAATGGAAATCTTTTTGTTATGGATTAATGCTAAATATTTAAAAAAATCATTAAATGGATTATTTAAATGCCACTCCTGAATTATAGATTATCAAAGCAAATATTAAATATTATAAATATTGAAGTTATAAGCAATCTTATAATGGATTAATTTTCAAATGTAGTTTAACTTTACATAAACTTTGATGCTATTATTTTAAAAATGTTTGTAAATTCCCAAGAAAATTGAATATTTTTCAAGTATCAATATTTCATTGGGATAAATTTTAAATCATCATAATCATTGGAGAATTGTTTAGTGCACTTTTTTATACTTGCATTTTTTAGTTAGTTAGTTGTTATTTTTATTGTTGTTGTTATTGTTATTATTATTATTATTATTATTACTACTACTACTACTACTACTACTACTACTACTACTACTACTACTACTACTACTACTACTACTACTACTACTACTACTACTATTATTATACTATTATTATTAATGCAATAAAGGTGTCTTAGATATTACTATTCTTGTGTACAGGTAATATTTTTAATATTATTATTGATAATATTGAATGGGAATAAATGGGATTTATCTTAAGCTTATCTTTTATAAATGCAACTATTAAGCTTATATAAAACTGTGCTATATTGCAATTATTATATGATTTATGGGTTCTTAACTTCAACCTCAAAATTAAATGGAGTTAATCATCATTATTTAGATGAGAAGATCTGTAAGAAATATTTTATGCAACACTTTTATATATTAGCATTGATATTGAATCCTGTAAAGGATCTTGAAGTTAAATAAATAAGTCCTATGTTATAAATATCATTTAGGTATGCTAAACAATAATTGCATTTGCTTTTTTTAAAAGAGTGAAAACTTTTCCAGCATTATTAAGTGAGGTTGATTAATAATTGATTAGTTAGTAAAGCAAACTAATTAAGAACCCCAAAGAACATTTATCATTGATTGTTATGATCCATAGTTATTATACTCCATTATTTGAATTTAGAATTATTTTGGAAATAATAAATAACCTATTTCTATTTAATGTTAGTGTCATAGAAACACTGTCTAATAATATACTTTTCACATTCCAACTTCAAATTAGATTTATGAAACAAGTATTAATATTTATTATGCATTTTATATAATTTTATTATTGTTATTATTCATTTTTATTATTTATTTTATATTATATAATGTAATTTTTTATAGATTAATACTTCTCTTTTGTATATTTATGAGATATGGGTCATATTTGAAATAGTAAATCACACCTAAATGTATTTGCAAATACATGATTATTGTATTAATGCTATATGAGATAAAAAATATTGAAGGAGTTGATAGTCATAAAACCCTATTTACATTATCATATCCTAAAATGCATAACACATTTTACATCTATGCAGTTTTTTATTGATACAACCTGAGATAAAAGATTAGTCAAATTTATATTTAAAATTGCTAGCCTGAGTTTTAAATGCAGATTAAGTTACTCTTATTGAATAACCCTGAAAAATTTATAGTCAAAGTTGAAACTTAAGTTTTTTTTTATCTAAGCACTCCTAGCACTTATAATTTAATTGAATTAAATTTGAATCTATTAATCTATTATTAAAGTATAGAATCGTTTTAACTTATGCAAATGTATAAAACTTGCATGTATTGTTAAGTGCAAGTTATGTTAGGGATAGTCACACTTTTTGGTTGATTTTATATTATAGAACCTGAGATCATATTATATTTCAATAACAGAAATTAATATATATTAAGGCTATAACCTTAAGATGATGTGCCTAAAAAACGACAGCAGGGACATCTGCAAATCTTAAACAAAAGATTTATTGATTTGCAGAGATTCCTACTGTCATTTTTTCAGGCATATAGTCTTAAGGTTATAGCCTTAATATATATTACTTTATGTAACGAGTATGTAATGAGTATGTGCTTTACAAATATAATTATTATAACTGAAAATATAATTTAGTAATATTATATTTAAATATGTATATTCTTATAATAAATATTGTTGGTTCTTGTATTGTTATTTATAATTTATAAAATAATAACCTGTATATTTATACTTTATGTTTGTCTTCAATATAATAATATTAAATCGTGATTTCACACTTCCAACGTAAAGCTATAATAACAAATTGAAAACTAAATTAAATGGCTGAGCACTTTCAAGAAGATGTACTTCTCATATTCATAGCCAGTTATGATCCTTTCTTTGGAATCATTATATAAATAAATCTGATATGCAAATACTTGATTCTTTCTATAAAAATAGCTTTAAAATTATCTAAAAGTATTTTTATGTAAGTAGAGGAATTTTAACTTAGGATTTTTTTAGTCTATTCATCCTCCACTCTTTCAAAAGCAACCAATAGACATGACCACACACATGTGAAAAAGATACACGATTCTCCCCAATATATGTATTTTGTGCAGAACCAGCACTCATTACTTGGGACAGATCCAATATTTACAAACATAAAATAAGTTATTCTTTGAAAATAAATTTATAATATTAATATAGGAATGTTACGTCTCCATGTTATCTATGACATAAAAAAATAATTTGTTTGTCTAAATTAATATTATTTATACTTACAATATAATTAGTTTATACACAAATGAAATTTATAAACTGGTATAAATAATAAAATATTTCTGTTTTACTAACAGATAAATAAACTTTCAAAAATTATTTTTTTATCTCTCATTCTAGAAAGTGGTCAAACTGAATAAAAGAGGAAAAAAATGCACAATTTCGTTTAATCTTTATAAATTCCCCCTTCCCTAATGAATAAAATTTTCTTAGCTATAATTAATAAACTGGCAATATTTTTAAAGGAAACGATTTCTTAGATTGTCTTATATTTAACATTTTAAAATAAACTGTAATTATTTATGATTTTGGTGCACTACACTGAAATTGTACTGAGCTGCATCCAAGAAGAAATAACTATTTAATTTGAAGAAAATATTAAAACCTTTTCAGTCGTGGATGTTAAAATCGTTTTGCTAAATAAAATTAAAGATACAAACAAAATGAAAAAGTAATACACCTTTACTCCCCTTAGCGATGGCAATTGGTTCTCCAAAACTCATCATTAAGCAAGAATATCCTATACAGAATACGTATTTATAATGGGGGTCTATGGGAAAAAAATTGGCCGGTTCCTAAAGCTACAAAATTACACTAACTTAGGAATAAAGTACATATTAAAAAAATATTGATTAACACTTATTTTAAATGCAATCTATTTTTCTTTTTAATTTTTTTTAAATTCCACATTGGCATTTTAAAATGTTTTTCTTTTGATTTGAAACTATTTGGGTATAAACAACATTTTTAACGAAGTTATAAAATCAATAACTATTTTTACATAATACTGTACTATATTTATATATTGGACTATTTCATCATCTAATATAAGAGTTGAATGTCTTTAGAAAATTTAAACTTTATTTAAATAATCCAAGTACTGTACATTATATTAATATAAAGTTTAATTTTTCTAAAGACATTCAACACTTATATGTACAATATATAGTATTATAGATTCATTAATTATATATATTTTAAAACATCATATTCAAATAAAGTTTAATTTTTCTAAAGACATTCAACACTTATATGTACAGTATATAGTATTATAGATTCATTAATTATATGTATTTTAATTTTATACATTCTAAATTAAAAAAAAAATCCCGATTATTATAGTGAATAATCGATTGTAAATCGAAATAATGGGTACAAATTGATGATGATCGCTATTGTGAAATGTCGCTAAGTAGCCAATTGCTACATTTAATTTCTTATATAGATATATATGTGTATACAAATAAAAAATAAATAAGCATCAATACGTTCTCATTACTCCAAAATACCCACGTATCTTAAAAATACCCACGTATCTTAAAAATTACGTTATAAGATTTAAATTAATATGATTATTTTATTTTAATTAAGTTAATTTTATTTATTGTTACTTTTTATAGAATCGAAAATTAATATATATGTTAACCATACAGATTAATAATTAATGTGTGTGTTTGCATTTTAGTTTGTTTTTAATACACGAAATTTGAATTTAAAACTAAAGTCGATGGTGAAATAATTATTAATATTATATTTATAATCAATAAATTTTAAATCTAATAAAAACAAGAAAAAATAAGTTAACTTGAAATGCAAAATAATTTAAAATGACATTTTATATGCAATTAATAATATTTTGAAATTATTTTCGATAAAATTAAATTTATTCTATAAATAGTCAGTTTGCAATGAAATAGAGAAAGCCAAGGTTGGAAAGCTAAATAACTATTATTTTAATAGATGGACTAATGTATATATGTGTGCAAGATATATATTATAAATCCAACAAAAATGAAGAGGCACTTAGAATAGCATATTAATTTACAAGATTCTTTAAAAGTAGCAATCAAATAGTACTACTGATATCTTTAACAAAAAAAATAAAGGTCTAATTTTAGACAGAAATTGAATATCTGTCGAAATAAAAATGAGTTTAACATTACTGATCGCATTATCTATAAATAAAATGCGACCATTTAAGTAAATGGAGAGTATTTAAGTCATTTAGATTTCGCAGATGATGTAGTTGTTTTTGAAAATAATGCTTTAGAGCTGCAGGAAATGTTGCGGGAGTTAGCAGATGAAAGTAAAAAAGTAGGACTAAAGATAAATGTTAAAAAGACTAAAGTAATGTTTAATTGATTTGCTCAAAATATGAAAATAAAGATTGATTATGAAGAATTAGAATAAGTTAACAGTTACAAATACCTAGGTCAGATTATTAATACAGATGGAAACATAATGGAGGAAATTAATCATAGAATTAAACTTGGTTGGAGTGATTTTGGTAGAAATAACTTGATACTAAAAGGAAATATGCTTATGTGTTTGAAAAGAATGGTTTTTAACAAATGTGTTTTACCAGTTCTTACTTATGGATCTGAGACTTGGACACTTATGGAGAGATGTATGTTAGGAGTAACAAGAAGAGATCGAAAACGCAATGTATGGGTAAGACAACAAACAGGTGTTACTGACCTTACTGAAAAAATTAAAAGATTGAAATGGAGTTGGGATGGACATATTGCTAGAAGAAATGATAATAGATGGACAATTGAAATTTTAAACTGGATTCCAAGAGATTGTAAAAGACAAGAGACCACATGTGAGATGGATGGATGAAATAAGAAAATGTGCAGGGGTGTTGTGGAAAAGAGAAGCTAAAGATTGGAGAAGATGGATTAAACTTGGAGAGACCTTCATCCTGCAGTGGATTGATAATGGTTGATGATGATGATATATATATATTATTCAATGTCTGTATTTTTAAAACAATATAAGTAATTATATAACTGAATATTTGGAAATACAGTAACTAAATAATTAAAATTTTTATCCACATAAGAGTGCTTTCGATTATCCTGATTATCCCAGTAATCTTTTTTTTTTTAAGTGTCATAGCATCGGCCGTGACGTGAACTAAACCCTGGAAACTTCCTACTAGTGCAAGGCAGTCACGCTGACCTCTCGACCACCAATGCAAGACTTCCCAGTAATCTTTGTCAACTAAATCTTTGAAATGCTAACCTTCCCATAATTCTGTGATGTTAACATTTGTTGCTTGCCTGTTAATTAAGTCATATTTATATTTGTATATTAACATAGCTACCTTTATTTTTCTTTTATTGTTATTTTTTTCAATTTGCAATATTTTTATATTGTTAAAATTGAAATCAAAACCATAAATACATGATTTAGATATATAAATACATGATTTATATATATAGTAAAATGGCAACCGATTTGGAAACTAAAAATCCGAATATTAATATTTTTGCTTCTAATGTTAAACCAGACTATTTTAAAATGAATATTTCCCAAATGAAACAAAAATATCATTACACTTTAAGCATAGTATGACTGACTTAAAGATAAAATTTATTAAAGTCTGTGAAGCATATTCCAAACTTTTAGTATGCGCATTCAATATTTGTAAAAATACCTAATTATTTTACATCAACAATGCCATAAGAATTGTGGACTTCAAAGATGAAAGAAATTATGACTAATAATCACAAAATATTGCATAATACAGACTTATTTAATTTTTTTTTTCTATGGAGAAATTTATGAAAAACCCAATTCTGGATGATTTATATATTTTAAATATTATTGAATGTTTTTATGCTGGTTTTATTTGTGGAATCAAAAAATGGCTAATTATGAAATCACATCTTAGACTCACTACTATGAATGATCTTCATGGTTTGGTATAGTAGTAAAATTTGTTGATAATTATTGAATACTGGATCAAAGTTCAACTGCTCATATAGGTGCTTAAATGGTAAATGGCTTTCTATTAACTGACAATTTGATTATTATTAATATAATATTATAAATTAAAAACTGAAAACTCAAAAGTAATTCTGCCTTCCATGTCTTTAAAAAGTAAAATAATTTTAGTACAAAATCTTTGCTTATAGGTCCTAAAGGCAGCCTAAATGATTACCTTCCTATTTTATCTTTGATTTATAAGTCAATTAAATAATTAAAATTTTTTAAAATTGATGAAGTGCAGCCATCTTTTCTGTGGTATTTAATACCCATTGATTATTCATTCAACTGATAAAAAAGAGAAGATAGATGAGTATATTTAGGCAATGAATATTCAAAAAGACTATTCATAGACTATCATATTTTAATGTTATATCTCCAGCATAAAATTAGTCATGCAATTTAGCTGGTTGCTAAAATTAAAAATATGATTTTACTGTCCCTTATACTATTGCCACAAGTTAACAAAAATAATAATGAATTCTTGAGAGATACATTATTATTTTACAAGAGACAAATTTTGTTGATCATCATATTAAATAAACACAATCTTCTCTACCTTTATTATTCCAGAATGAGTCACATTAATGAAGATCACCACATAGAAAATTCTATGAAGATCTTTACATTTGCAGTGTAATATTATTCTAAAATCTGGGCCAATATTATGGCTTTAAATTTCCCTCTTTTTGATCCAGTTTAAATTATATTTTATTTAACAACTCATTGATATTTCTTTACAACTTATGAGTGAAGTTAACTTATCAATGCCTATTTCTCTGTATAATAAATAATGATGCACAAATTTGTAATGGCATGCTTGATATGTCTCTTCCAATTTTTTTTATTTACCAATTTCAAACTGGAAATCTACTTATTCAGCTAAATTGCCACATACTGACTTAATTGTAAAATCTTCAATGAAATTTGATGATTCTTAAAGTAACTTCATTTTTCAAGAGTTTGGTTCAAAAATATGATGATAGAATGCTGCAACATATACAGCATTAGAAAAAAAATGACAATAATTTCAGAAAAGAGTAAGACAGTAACATTTTAATACCACAAATATGGAACTTTGAAGTAATTAAATATACATGATTGAAATTTAATATACATAATCAAAATAGCTAACTCAAAATATTATACTTAAATACATAGGGCAGATATTTAGTCAATATTATGAATGGATCTATTTCAAAAAGACATTTTTAATATTATATGGTACTTTTTGTTTGTACATATATTCATATATATCATTGTCAACCATGATGGTCTTCCACATAGTTGAGAATTCGTATTCAGAGTTGTGAGGACTGCTAAATATAACAGTTCAAAAATTAAAAATATATAAATTATCAAATATATTAATAATAGGGGTATTCAAATATTAGAATAAATTATAAAGGCCATATTTTAAAATAATATTAAATAATGTAATAAGTTTATTAAAATTATTAAAATTTAAGAAGAAACTAATAAATTATATAAATTATGCTAAAATTGTTTCTCTTATCAAAGATTAAAAGAGTATATAAAATATATTGAAAAATAACTCAATTAAATATATCAGTATATAAAAATAGACTGTAAATAATTAAATTAAAAATAAATTAATAAAAAATATTAAGTCTATTTTGAGATATGAGATTCAAAAACAAAGGAAAAGTTCAAGCACTTTAACAATGAAGTTGTTTTTAAAATCCTGTAATTAAAATAAAATGAGATCATAAAAGTATTGAAAATATGAGATTACTATAGGTGCTAAAAACAAGAGATCAAAACCTATATATAGTCAAGTTGTTTTGAAGATATTATTTTGAATTTTTATCTTAATCAAACGGCATTGAACTTATGAGGATGACCAAATAGAAAATAAAAAAAACTGTTGGCTGCCTAAAAATGTAAATTGGATCTACCAAGCTGTTTTTCAGGTAATCACTAATCACAATAAAACAAAGCCTAAATCAGATTGTTAATGGCCATTATGGCTCACTTATAAATGGAATCTATTAATTCATGTCATCATAATAGAAATATATGTCTAAAAACAAAAACTCTCATAACAAAGTGTAGAGAACTGCTTAGACTTTTGTAGTAAGAAATAATCTATTTTAATTTTATTTTTATGACCACTTAATGTAAATTTAATTTAAATAAACTTTATATTATTATGTATAGAGTGTTTATATAACAAATTATTTAATTGATTGATTAAACCAAAAAGTAAATGTTTTGTAAAAAAAAAAAAATTAGCATTTGTGGCTAAGCTTTTATAAATATTCTAATTATATTTTAACGCAGTAACGATAGAAATTTGCTTCATTTTCTTTTATTATGTATATATTAGTTAAAAGTTTATCTTGTTTAACACACACACATATATATATTTACTGTATTAATTATTGTATTGTTTTGAATAATTATATATATTTTATTATAATTGGAATACAGACAATGATTAATAATTTTATATATATATATATTACATAAATGTAGTATATTTTAAAGATATAAAACATTAATTTCACAGATCCATACTTATTATTTTTTTTAAAAAAGTATGTAGGTGTTTTGAATGTTTATCCCCTGATGATATAAAACAAAACAAATGTTAAACCATGAAGATTGTAAAAGAGGATCCCTTAGCACATGGAGAGGAATTTTAAAATTTCTTTCAGTCTATTGTTCATAATAGTTATTTACAAATAATAGCAGCAATCAGATAAAGCCAATTAGCACTTTCTTGGAATTTTAAAATAAATTTTAAAGCAGTAAACTTTTAAAATTTTATCTCAAATTATTTGATAGGTTATGTTTACATATATGCCTCATAGATGTTTTTGCCATGCCAGATAAAAAGTTAGTGAACCTCCAAATTCAGGTTTTAGTCACCCATATTTCTTAATTACTTAAACATAATGAAGATTTGTAAAATATCAATAGAAGTAAGTGATAATAGTAAGTAGACAGTAGATATTTTAAAATACTTTTGCATGTATTTATCACATGTGAATGACATAATTACTTTCATGGGATATTCCAAACATAATTTAATCTCCAGTGTACATTCTGCACTATTCTAATTCAAAGAAAAATTCACACACATAAGATTCAAACCTCTTACCTCATCTCCTGCACAGGATTGGTCCCACAAAGTTATTGAAAGTAAACTCACCAAGAAGTTTATTTATTTTCATTGCTAAGTGAATAGGATAGTAGACACTTTATCGGTGACATAGCAAACATACAATACTAATTGCATTTATTTTATTTATATTTAAATTTGTCAAGGATTTCAAAGTATATATGATTAATATTAAGTAATAATATTTATGTGCTTTCAATTAATAAAATATATATTTATGGCATAGATACCTGCAATGTACATTTTCACTACTATTATTATTAAGTATTCAATTAGATTATTATATTATTTACTATTTAATATTTAATTAAATGAGTGAATAGATATTAGGCTGGAAGTAATTCTTTCATTAATAATTTGTTAGATTTTACAATGTGAAATAAACAAAGATATTTTTATATTTTCAATATTGTATTATTATAAAAAATGAATTAATGAAGCATAAATATTTACTATCTTAATTATTTAGGAGATTTGAACTCAGACTTTCACATGACCCTCAACCATCCATGCTATCTCATACCACTTATACACTTGATCACCCACATGTCAAAAAGATAAATAATCACCAATATATGTATTTTGTGCTAAACCAGCACTTGTCAGTTGGTCCAGATTTTCATCTCCACACATATATACAATCAAAGCTCAGCTTACATTAAGATAACAAATCTCCACACTCTGATGGACAGGCTTTAAATCACTCCATACCACAACTCTTCAGCCATCCATTTCATTGAAAGTCTGATGATGGAATGCTCAAAGGCCACCTTAGTGCCAACCTTCTCATCAATTAGCTATCTTAATATAAGCCGAGTTTTTATTGTATATATGTGTGGAGATGATAATCTGCATCAAATGAGAGTGCTAATTTAGCACAAAATATATGTATTGGTGATTATTTTTTTTGATATGTGCATGATCAAGTGTATCTGTGGTATGAATAGCATGGATGGTTGGTCATGTGAAAGTCTGAGTTCAAACCCCTTATATATTACATATATAAGTGCAGCTATAAAAAAGCCTGTACTGTAGAAAAAATCATATCTTAATCATTATAATGTTTATTTTATATATATATTCTTACATAATATATAAGAGTAAAAATGTTAATAATAAACATTATTTTATTAGTACATTTTCTTTGTAAAATCTTTTTCTGCAGTAAAGCCAAAGTATGATATAATAAAAAAAATTACACTGTTTGTAAGACTATCTATTTTTAACTCAACTATATATAATTAATGTAGGCAGTGTAATATAGACAGTTATTGAGCTCATTGACTTTAATTAAATATATAAATATACATTTTTATTGCATGCATAATTATATATATATATATATATAATGATAAACAAGTTATAAATTTCATAACTTGCTCTTACCTTGCATTTTATGATCACTAGATTAGATGGAGCTTTACCAATAACTCCTACCAAGCTTTGTTTACATAAATGTGGAGAGAGATAGAATTCAATATCTCTTTCGTTATCTCCAACCTCCAGAGCATGTTTTTGAGCCAGTTGGCTCACCTCAGTGAAGGATAGGAGAGTAACTAGTTGGCTCACCTCAGTGAAGGGTAGGAGAGTAGAAACTTTCCTACTCTTCACTGAGGTGAGCCAACTAGCTTGAAAACATGGTCTGGAGGTTGGAGATAATGAAAGAGATATTGAATTTTATATATATATATATAATATTATCCAAGTACATCTGTATATATTTTATTGAAAATATATATTGTAATGGGATGTGGGTCAATGCAACATCACTGGGGTGATGACAAGATCATCATCAATTCCAAGTACAAAAATATTTAATATTTAAGTAAGATAGTCTTAAAAAATGTTTAATAATCATAAACATATAAGCAATTTTATATTCTAGGAAGCATGAGATCCTGAAATCTCTCTGAGACCAGCCACTTAACTCCTTAGAGCAACTGAAATATAATTAACCATGAGCAAACTATATATCAACCAGCATTATAATAAGTAAAAGCAAGTACATGTACTAAGTAATACTAGAAAAAAATGACCATTCATTATCATGAATGATCCATCAACCTACATTTGTTCAATAAATCAACAATTAATCTGATGACTGGATTAGAAATTGAACTACTAAGTCTATTGTAGACTAGGCCAACTATTTAGTCATTGCCAGCTTGAGCAATTCTTTAACCATTAATTTGGATGCAGCACTTAAGTTCTAATTCATAAGAATACATAATAATCAAAACAATAATGCTATGACATTAAACAAGCTGATCATCATCAATGCTCTGACCACTTAGTACCATTAATATACTGGTCAACTATTAAATTCTAATAGATATTAAACTAAAATAAAATAAAGTGCAGGAATTTTAAAGAATATACTATTTTCAACAAGCAGAATGATGATTGATTATCTTTGGATGCCCAAAAGGACTATACCCATCCCCATTCATATATTCATCCATTATACTCGAATTTATCTCAGAGGGAACATAAACTGTATTACTGTTATGGTGACCAAGAATTGATAATTTAATATAATTTTAACAATTGAATTGAAGTTTATTAATAACAATAAAAAATTAAAAAATGATATTAAGATCTGGAATAAGACTATGCACATCAATTAAACCTTCTGGTATTAATTATCATACAATAAAAAATTATCACATTTGTGATTTACAAAATTACTATACACAATTGAAGTTATTACATTATGAATTACATGATTAATACATTAAGTTTACTTAAAACCCATTCAGCATACAGACATGTGGCTCAATATAAAATGAACATTTTTGAATTTATTAAAATAATAAAACCATTAAAACATTTTACAATATTTTCATCTGAAAACTATATACAAAATTCACACACACATGTGCATCTATGAACATACAGATGATCTCAATTAATACCAACAATTAATCTCTTTTTTCAGTCAATAAATGTATTATTCCCCTCCTCTCACCAAAAAAAAAATCAATTTTTTGGCAGAAAACTCAAAAGTTGTTTCTTTATGATGGCCACTCTCAACTAATCAATTACATCTTATTTTTGAAGTTTACTTTTTTTCAAAACAAATTGTCCATGAATCAGTCATTACTTTTAGATTTTAATTCAATTCAAGCAAAATTATTTACTTGTTATCTTTTAAAATATATAGATTTTTAAATGTCATTTTTTACCAAACAAATTATTTAAAATTTCATTTTCATTATATATATAATTTAACTCACCATTGTATATACATTTATCTATGCTTCTCTTTGTGAGTTGGTCTTGGTGAGACAGGTATAGTCCAGGTTTGTCATAATGAGGAAGATATAATAAGGTATGTTGACATTCTCCCTTCTGTCTAGGGCTCAATGAGTTTCAGGCCAGCAAATTCTTTTTTAGAACACATTTGTACAGGCTACTTGATCTATTTTAATTTGATCCAGTCTTCAAGTGAATCATAACTTCAGTATGTAGAACTAGTAGACTGCTTACTTCTGGATATACTGGCTTGACATCAGCTATTTTTATTTTCATAGCACCCCCAAATAACCAATTCTGCTAGCCAACTGCTTCATAAAAATATTAAGATATGAATTGTCTTCACAAAAAATTACTATTCAAACTTTGCAGCTGGTCTTTTTGGTCACTGCTTCTCAAAATATTAAAACCAGACTCTTCCGGCCAACTCTTACAAAAACTGCAAGCCAAACAACTGATATTTCTTTATCAGCCCTTTTATAAAATCATGTGAGTGATAAAAACACATTACAGGCTGTTTTCAATTTTTCTAATTCTTTTTAATCTTGAGGTTATAAAACAAAGTCAGTGAAAACAGAGTTTTTTCTGTCCAATCTTTATCTTGATTAAATTCACTTTTAATCTTTTCAAATCAATTTTAATTACAGTTACTTTTGAAAGCAACTCTGAAATTTTACCAAAGGTGTGATCAATATGTTTTTACTTTAATCCTTTGGAATTTTTAATCTACAAAGAGTATTAAAAATAGATAAAAGAAATGTATGTAAGCATTATTTCAAAATAAATCATGATTGTTTTTAAATTCAAAATCAGAATTACAATATTAATTTATTTAGACCTTTTTAAATGTTTTAATTTATAATGAAATACTGTTTTAAATTCAGAGTTATTTAACCTTTATTTATTATTTTTATTCCTGGAATGTAGAAAATATCTACTAAAATTTTTATCTGTGTTTATTTCTACTTTTCTTTTACTTTATATATAATTGTGCACACACACTATATTATTGTGTGCCATATAACAGACCTATTATAATATAGAAACCAGCATTTCAAACAGGTCACACTGGTCATCAACTGGGTAATGAATATTATAAAATAATTTATATTTGTTACCCATGACCTGTGTGACCTAGTTGAAATGTTGGTTTATAATATTCATTACCCAGTTGATGACAAACATGACCTGGTTGAAACATTGATTTATATACATATTTTCAATAAATTATACACAAGTATACCCAAATAATATTTTATTTATATCTGTAGCTCATGATAATTTTGATTCAATATATATATGACTTTATATTATAATTATTTTTGGGATATTCCATGTAGTAAAATGACTAAAAAGATGACATTTAAGTACAATAACAGTTCCTTCCTCAGAGCATCCTCTATGATTTGAGAAAGAGGATGCTTTAAGGAAGGTACTCGTTATTGTATTTAAATGTCAGCTTTTTAGTTATTTTACTACATGGAATATCCCAAAAATAATTATAATATGAAGTCATCATTTATCTATAAAAATATTAGAATTAGCATATATATATATATATAGTGCAAAAATAGGGAAAATCAAAAATATATTTATGTGGAAAGAAAAACATGTTTTTCTTATTATTAAATTATTTTTTATGATTTAAATACTTGAATAAAGTATTTATTTATAATAAAAATCTGTGTATAAGTATGCCTGTTCACAATTAAATTATTAACCAAATTAAATTGCAAAGATAATTCAAGTTCAAAGCATCACAAACACAAATCAAATGCACACTATTCCATCTCCCAAAAATTTCAAATCACATTACAATTACTTTTAATATCAAAATAAGTTTGCAATAATTTTTTTTACATTAAATGTGATTGAAATATGAGTTGGAATTATGTGAAGTAGAATAATATATAATTGCCTTGTGCTACTTTGCATTTGATAAGACAGACTTGGCAAAAAAAAACCCCACTAGTAATGCATTAGTGATTTAATGTGAATTAATATATTTAGTTAGAATATTGATTAGTTTTGTTTTTGAAATTTAATATTTTAAATAGACTTAATCTATTAATATTATTGTACTTACATATTCTATAGAAATTTATAGAAGTTTGCAATTTTATATATGATATTTGATGAAAAATTAATTAATCTCCTGCAAGACTTACAGTTTATTTGAATCAAACCTAGCATCAACAGTTATTTTGGAAATTAGTTGTGATCACATCAAACATAATAGCTTACTATTTAAACAGAATCACAAAACTAAATTTTATATTAAAGGGGGAACATGAATTTTAGCATATTGAGTTATTTAAAAGTAACACCTTTAAATAAGTTTCTACTACCATGATACTTACGCTCCTACACATTATATTACATAAATATCGTATTATGTATGCAATTTTTAAATATAAGTATATTGTCTATAGTGAACAATGTAATTAAATGGATTTGAACTCATATCTGAGTTCAAATTCCATTAAATTATATATTACTTATGGTAATTTTCCTATTTGCTTTTATTGCTTGGCAATAATAAAGATGATCAGTGTCCAGTACAGTTGGTGTAAAAATTAAGATCCAAGGTATCCTCATAATTATTTATCCTAAATTTTGTATTTTTTATATATACTCACAGGCATCAAGGACATAATAATGTCACCCAAACCATCTTAGCATTATCTTGTACTACTCTCACATATAGCAATTTTGATTTCATTATCCACATGCAAACTTTATTTTCATAATTGACCACTTTAATATTTATATTTTGACTAGAAGATATGCCAGTTTTCTTAATTAATGGTAATTTATTCATCTCTTTCTCTTTTTATATTATATATAGTAATATATTTGACAGCAAATAACTCTCCACATATGTACTGCTTTTAGTAATTGATGTGTATTCTCTCATAAACAAAGATTTAAAAAGACAAGTCAATTCACTTTTCTTTTAATCTCATCTATATGTAAGACAATCTTTTGTTTACTATGCATATTTAAAATTTGAGTCTATTATATGCCTGTTTTTTTAATTGATATAAAATATTTATTAATGTAATATTTATTATATATTATTATACGTTAATTACAGGTGATTAAAATGAGATAAATTCTCTTTCCTGTAATATTTAAATTACATTTATACAATTTGCAATTAAAAAATCAGGCATATAATGGACTCAAGCTCTGAGTACTAATGGTTAGCAAAAGGTTGGCTTATATATAGATAAGCTTGAAGGAAACGTGAATTTATTTGTTTTTAAGATTTTGCTTATGACAGAATAAATGTCAATTGGTTAAAACAGTACATATGGTGAGAGTGATTTCCTCCCAAAGATATTATAATAAATACTGTGCTATATAGAATAAAATATTTATTAAACTATATATATATTAAATAATATCAGTATACAGTTTTAAAGCATCTTCTATATTAAATTTAAGTAACCATTTCATTTATAACAAAAAAAAACTAAAATAAATAATTTCACCTTTGACCTGAAATATTTATTAGGCAAATAAATGCAGACACTAATGTTTGTAAGATTCAACGATAATTTTACAAGAATATTTCTACGATCTGTTTCAAATTGGCATTCAGAAATATTCACAAAATAAAATCCGTAACTACTTATTTTGGGACCATCCTGAAAATAGGGGAGAAAATAAAAAAAAATCTGCAAGTCAAAACTCACTATAATCTTTCATATGTAAGCAAACCATAACAGCCTGATGAACAACACTAAATACAGATGCACAATCATATATTATGATAAATCAAGACCCAACTTCACAACTAGTTTAGCATAGCACAAACATTTATATAAGCATCATAAAAACAACCAGAATATAAATCCATGTTCTGATATCATAAAAGACAACATGGTCATAAATATGATCCATGATCTGTCAATTTGGCATGCATAGTATGTGATGATTGGAAAATAAAAATAAAAGAAGCTTGGTTTATAGATAACTACAAAAACATGATAAATAAAAGAGAAAATAGCCATTGATTATCACAGAAATGGAATATTTAAATTGACAGATTGATGTATTATGAATAATCAAGATGAATTATAAATAAAACAACAACACTTTGAAACATGAGAGCTATGATCATAAAACTCATCACTGAAAGTGAATTCAGCATTATAAAAAGAAGGAAAGAAATAAAACCTGTTTTGTAAAGTATATATGCACATAAAAATTACATATACATTTACGAAAAATTAATAATATTTTAATAACATAAATTAATTTGTGATATTTAGGTAATGATGAAATCTTCATGTTTAATTATCTTTCTCACACAGGTATTAAAATAAATACTTAGAGATTCTAACTTGTGAATAATACTTAAAACCAATTTGAATAAGGCTGTAGAAACAATTCTAGACAATTGATGTTGAATCTGACAAATGTCATCACATGTTTTTGGTGGTAAATAATTGAGGCCATAAATAAAAGAGTTTTCATTTTCATCTGCTGAGCCATTGAATAATGATGTCTATGTAAGTTTGATGTTTAATTAAATTTAAAATAATTGACACTTGAATATTGTATATCTTTCAAAAAATCTAGTTGTTGTATACTTACAAGGAATTGGAAATTCACAAAAATATTAAAATGAATATTTAAAGATTCCCCTTATAAATGTTACTTGAAACCAATTCGTATCAAGTTATATAAATGTGTCTGTATTTGTTTGCCTAATAAATAACTCGGACTATGGATAGAGTTATTCCACTTTTTTTTCTTTATAGTAAAATACTGATGTGAGATATTAATTAAATTTAATACAGATGTCACTTAGAGATATCATTGTCTCATAAAAATTATATATATATCTAGCTAATCAAGTCTTCGGTACAACTATCATGCACATGTCCTAATTTTTTATATATATAATTCTAATATTCTCACGGATAAATGATGAATTCATAATATTATTTCCGGGAGCTTCCGTGTAGTAAAAATATAATAGCTAAATAGCTGAGTTTCAATACAATAACAAGTACTATCTTTAGAGATTATTTTATTTCAAATTATATGAATGTACATGATGAGATTTAAAATCGATATTTTTCTCTTTTGTTATTTCTTCCTCATACTTATATTCTATTGATTGAGAAGTTTCAAAAAATATTATATATATATACTAAGATATTTAGGTTTTATATCATATTGATAATAATAATAATAGTCATATACATCTAAAATTTTCTCTATCATAAATTTTTTTCTCAAATATTGTTTATTCTTTAACCAAATTTCTTATTTTTGAATTTTAATTAAATAAACAACAAATCTATTTCATTTTTAGTTTTATATGCTTAAAGAAAAGTTGATTTTTTTTTACTTAGATAGTTTAATTGAAAATTATATTTTCTACTTAAACTAGAATTACGTACAAAAAAATCTTTATTGTTTATTCTTATATAAAATTAATTAAAAGATTAAATTGTTTCCTGTAAACAAAAGTAAATCTCTATAAAATTCTAAAAGCAGGTTTTTTTTTTTTTTTTAAAAAAAGTGCAAAGCAATACTAAAAAAAGAACAATCTTAAAATTTCTTTGCAAATAAAAAAAGTTTAAAATCTCTAAAAATTTCAGATAGTTATAATAGCGGAATTACAAAACCCAACTGCAGAGCAGAATAATGTTGTTAGCTGAAGATCATACATGATGAGTGAATAGAAATAACTTCTTTAAATCAATTGCTTGGCTGTGACTGAAGGATTTTGAACTATCGTCGGGCATTAATGTGTGCAGAAAACACATAGATATAATAGTTATTCCGACCAGCGAATATTAAATAAAAATGTTTACGAAATAATACAAAACCATAGTGAATATTACATACTGACTTCAAGTATGGAAATCTTAATCTTATATCAAAATTGTTTTTGAAATCAATAATTTTTTTCTTTTTGGGAAATTATTGTTAAATGTATTTACAAGTTGGGAAAGAAAATATTCCTTCAAACAATTACAGAAATCCTAAAGGATATCTAAAACCATAAAATTTTTATCACTTTTAAAGTAAGTCTCCATTTATAATTCTCATAATAATTTTGCTATGGATACTATCAAGATTATAAGTTGAAGAATTTTTATATCACTAATACATCGTCAGGAAGAGGGTATGATTTATTTATTCCCTATTTAAAGCTAGTTATGTTCAAATTATTTTAACAATTCTATTATCATGTTTATATTTATTTATTATATAAGTGAGTTACCACATATTACTTATAACTGTGTATTTAATTAGAATATTAATTTAAATGCTGCAAGCAGTCCAGAAAATAATTAACCTTTCCAGATATTTTAAACATTTATTGATTATAATATTTTAAAGAAACACATGCATTTGTAGTGATATTCAAAATATTTTAATTATTAATTCTTTATTGAACGGTTTCACACTTATCATATAATTAATAAACTCTTATATTTGTGTTATTATTCTATTCATTAAATTTGTTGTTTTGTTAAATTTTGGGTTTTATTTCTTTCTTGCTCCTATTTTCCATTATTTGATTTTTATTGTGATTTCTCACTTATTCTTTCCAAGATGAGATGAAAGCTTAATTAATGTACACATAGAATATGTAACGGTCCAATAATATGAGGGGTTAGATTGCTGTAATGTCTACATGGGCATGACTACCATATCAAATCTAACAAGATCTTTGAGAATTCCATCATCGACTTTTCAATGAAACGAACAGTTGAATAATTGGAAAGGTGAAAAAATTTAAGCATGACCATTAAAGTTTGAGGAATTGCTATCTTAATGTAAAGGAGCACTGATTGTGTTGGTTCTGCACAAAATATGTATATGGGGCATCATGTATTTTTTTCGCATGTGTGTGGTTATATGTAGTGGTTGTTTGAGATGGAATGGAAACGAATAAAATGAAAAATTCTGAGTTTAAATCTCTCTACTTACATATATAAGAAACATTCGGTGTATGCAAGTTACATACTGCCTTAGAATTAATATTTATTCCATTAAAAATAAAAGAATATCATTTCTATTATAACATTAAAAGACCCCCAAAAGACATAAGCATAATAAGCGATCACTATTCTACTGTTAGCATTTTCACATTTGTGTTACAATTTATTCATGTAAGCTGCAGAGAGAAGAAGAATTAAATTCATTTATAGTTGACTAGATACGGTGAAATCGAATATCTATTTCACAATAAAAAATTTGGAAGTATATATAGTGTATAAATTATGAATTAGCTTTAAAGGAGAGAGCTAGTCATCTAAATCTTTAATGCAGCCATGTTTAAAAAGGTGTAGTCATTTTTTTTGTTAAAGAGAACAAAAGTTATATAAACTAATGAGAATTGGAAAGGAAATTAATAAAATTTTTAAAAGCAAATAAAACATTCTGAAAATATCAAACAAAATGATTAATTTCTATTTTAATTTTTTTTTCTTTTAGTTTTGGATAAAGGATGTCTTGATTCATGTAGGATTGATTAGCAAATTAAGGTAATCAATCAATAAATGGTTATTGATGAAATTTATAAAATGACATTTTCTTTTTCTAGAAAAATGTTTGATGTAAGAAAATGGTATTTTGTAAGAGGAAAATTGAACAAATTTAAATGAAAGAAAATATTTGATAAAACGATGTTAATCTCTAAGATATATTTTTGTTAAAAACATATAAAATTTATATTTTGTGAAGAGTAAATAATTTTTACATTATGGTATATAAACAGAAACAATAAATAAAGACAAACAATAGACTTTTTATTTATGCTTCTTCCAAAAAAGTGTTAAAAGTAAATTTTAACTATCAATACACACACGCATGCGAACGCACAGAAATCATTAATTGCTTAGTTAACATTTTTTAAAAAAAATAATATACTTTTCAGATGTTATTGTTTATAAATTATTACTTTCATTTCTTTAACTTATATTAAAGCTCACTTATTATAAATATAACACAAAAATATAAAACTTATGTAAATTAAAATTTATTTAAATATATTTATTTCAGAATAGCTAAAGAATGCTATAAATTTATTGATATAAATCATTACAATTTCTTTCAATGTCTTATCTATATTTATAGCGCTAAATAACAAATTTAGAAAAATAACAAATATTTCTTTTAAATAATAACATTTCCATGCAAATAAATAAATATACAGTCAGTTACTAAAGGAGTCAAATGCAGTGTAGTAAATGGAAGTAGTTAATTATTTTATTCATTTGACTAAACATATGTATTTTTTTTTACTATTTTCAGCTGAAAATTCACTCAGCTATTAGGTCTTGCTTGCTAGTCTCACCCCATAGTCAAACACATAACTATAATCAAATAGTCTGGAGACTGTGATACTTACGGACAAACTTTACAGATATGCCCAATAATTATATTCAACAGACAAAAATGAGATACATATTTTTTTTACTTTACTTAACTGAGAATCAATTGAAGAACCTTTAATTTTTGAATATTTTCCTTTACCACTGTGCTAAATTACTCAAAACAAGTTAATAATTTTCTTTTAATAATAAAGCATGTATGTATATATATCAAATGTTTCAAACATTTATATATATATATATATATATATATATATTGTACCGGATCGATGTTTGAATACATATATATATATATATATATATATATATATATTGTACCGGATCGATCCACTGAAACCAACTTACTTACGTATATATGTTTTGGCTGGTTTCAAACTTTTTATAACACATTTATAATATTATGTAATTATAAATGTTACGTGAACGAACCAGCACGTTCGAGAAAAATGGGAGATATTATTGATGGCTTTAACTATCAATAATGGCCCACCTTGGCTGCTAGATTCAAACCCCTACTATCCAAACACTTTATTTGTTTTGGAGTAAACCCCAGGGCACCAGCTAGTTTCAGACTAACGTATTTGGTCAGTAGGCTCATAATCCATTGCTCAAAACAATCCCAAAACTAGCCCATTCTAATTTTAAATCAATAATAAAATATAAAAAAAGAATTGGTCAAAAGAGATGGATAAAAAGAAATTGATAAAAAGAACTGACCGACAAATAAAGTATAAGTTTAAAGACCATTTATTTTAATTAACATTAACTAAGTTTAAATATTTTCTAAATCTAATATAACACATGCACATTTTAATTTAACACAATATAATATGTCTTATGAGAAAGCAAAATAATATTTGACATTGATAAATTATCTAACATTCACAAACACGCACATCAATAGTTCATTTTATGCATGCTTAAGAGTTCAAATTACTTGTCGCTGTAGGATTTACAAATTACAGTGGTGGCTACTATGTATAAATGAGAATAATAAAATGTTTTACCTAGGATTTTTGGAACATGGATATTGCTTGTTGTTGCCTGCTTCTGATGGAGTATATCTAACCAGTTAGATTTGATTTTTTTGAGGAGATTTGATGTTAATCCGTTGGTTTTATTCTTGGAGACAGTTGAACATTGACGGAGGATTTCTGAGCTGTTATGAAGACATTATTTCATGGGCAAGTTTTGATGATCTTGTTGGACTAAGGGGCTGAAGGAAGAGCATATATTCCCAAAGCTGCTCAGCACCGCATTTCTGTTTCTGGATACGTAATATAAACTGCACTGTTATCTGAACTGAAACAAGACTGACACAGAAAACTAGGCTGAAAACTGAAACTCTGATAAAAATCTGGCTATTTATATATGCGAAGTGTTTTTGTTTTAATATCCGCCGGCAATGTGTGTTGTCGAAATTTTATTGACAATCCTTTGACAACATGTTTTTAAAGATTGTTTAATTAGTAGTAACCATTACAAACATGTTGTTTTATATCTTTAATTAATTAGTAGCTCACCACTGTGTTTTTAAATACATTTCATTTCAATATTTATTTTCATGTGTTTTTCAATATGATTTTAACACGCATTTATTATATCTCTTATTAACAAGCTTACATTTATTTTTATTTACCATCACACATATATACGCATTTATTCTAATATACTGGAATGAAAAGAGATTTATATTTTTTAAACTTTAAATTATTTATTTTTACGAATACTAATTAAGAAAAACTTTACTTCCTTTTATAAAACTTTTAGTTTAACTTTCTAAAGAAAACCCTCTTCCCACTTTTAATAAATTATTTTCCAACTTCCATTTCATGCTCTTTTATGAAAGATTTTTATTTTAATAATTTTTTTTTAGACAAAATTATTTTATATACATGTGCCAATTTGGCCTTGGCACAATATATATATATATACAGAATTACTTCTCTATAAAACTGTTTTAATAAATATTTCAACCAGCAGACTGGTTTTCATCAGAAAGCAAAATGGCTGTTTTCAGAATTTAAGCACTAAAATTTTAATATTTTAGCAATTAAATTCTGAAAACAGCCATTTTGCTTTCTGATGAAAACCAGTCTGTTGGTTGAAATATTTATTAAAGCAGTTTTATAGAGAAGTAATTCTGTATTTTTATTATGTTTTTATTTTTTCTTTAGTTAGTTCCTATATTTATTATTTTCATGGATTCATTATATATATATATATATATATATATGAATATATATATATATACTGACATATATGTATATATATATATATATATATATATATACATATTGTCAGTAATAATAGCAGTTATATATTTTTATTATTATTTGCTATTAGTTATTATATTTGATTATATTATTTTCACTTTGCATAAAATGATGGAAATATATCAAGCGTAGATTTTTTTCTGGACATCATTTTTTAAGTGCACTTCTCTAATGATAAGTCATTTCAGTGCAATATTCTTGGATCAATTCTAATTCCAGCACATCTGATAAATGAACTTATTGCATATTCTTGAGTAATGAAGTCATTCAATTATTTATTACATTTATCATATGCATGACAGAATAATTAAACAAAAAAAATAATTAAACAATAGTCATAAATATGTAAAATTATAAAAATTAATGGAAATCCTCTAGTGCCATCTTTATTAAATTTTAATAAACTATTTTACCTTCCATTATCTTCCACCTGATAATTTGAAACAAACTAAATAACATCTCTGAGAATTTTACAATAAATCTTATAAATGTCTTTGCCCAAATACTGCAGTCAAAAGTAATTCCATTTTCATCTGATAAAGATAGTTAAATGATGGTATAGGATAAATAGTTAATTAAATTTAATAAATATGGCATGAAATTTTTTTTAGCAGCTAACATGCCGTTAAAAAAATAAATATTATTGATATCAGTGGCTTGCTATGCACATATTAATAATAAAATATAAAAGCAAACTCATTGTGCTTTAGAATATTTGAATATACAACAAAATATAAAAAATTTAAACTAAATTACATAAAATATAATCAAAATAATACTGAATATTCAATAAAAATTTATGAAAATTATAATTATTAAGAAAGTCATACTTTGTACTTATGTTTTCTGTATGAAATAAAACATTATAAAAGGTATTAGAAACTGTTTCAAAAGATTAGTATTGTAGCAGCTATAATAATAATTCTCATCAAATTATTTATAATTAATTGAAATTTAATATAGTAATCAAATTATTGACTTTGAAAGAGTTATTGTGTAACCTATGAATAGAAAAACATTTGAAAATGGATGTTAAGATACTATTAAAATTCCCACTATCAGATTAGTCTGTTAGATTAAATCACATTTTTTCCAGAAATAAAGCCCAAAACAATTTTTTCCCCAGAGCTTAAAGGAAAATATAGCCTTTCTGATTGTGTTATACCTCATAACAAAAAGTAAAGTAATAAAACAAATAAATGCTAATGATAATATTTACATTAACTTAAAGATTAATCCATGGACTCATCATCACAATATTCTCAAAAATTTTACAATTATTCAGTCTTTAATGAAATTGAAATTTTTCTGGATATTTAATAAAACTACAATTTATTGTTTTTTTTCATGTAAAATGAAAAATAAAAGTAATTTATCTTCATTTATTAGTGATTCTTGGCAAGATGCTGATATAAATGAAGAAATATGTAAATATAATAAAAATAATTTACAAGTGAGTATACACTGGGTTGCCATATCCATGAAATTTGGTTCCAATCTCCCCATATAATATTTTTAATAAGTAGATTAGTATAAATAAAAATTTATATAGAATAATAGTTCACCAATTTAGAGGGGGGATGTGTAATGATGAAAATAATAAGCTTTAGTATTTTTTCATTCTTTGATGGAAAAAGTAATAATATAAAAAAACCCATTTTAATCATTCCAATTCTTGAGATTATTTTTATTTTCCAATTTTCAAACAAATTATATAACTTTTAGTCAATTTATTATTTCTATATATTTTTTTGATGGGATTGCAAATGAACTGTTTAATCAAATATAATTCTTTTAACACTCGTTGGAGATTACAGAATAGCAAAGTAGATCACATTGTTATATTTCATACAAATAGTTTGTGGCATTTATCCACTGGTCAGTCCCATGAGTGATTCCTGAATTTCTTGTAATTTAATTGGATCATTATCAGGCATTAGTAAATAAATCTTCTCTTCTTCTTTTTTTGGTAACACACACATTTTGTAAAATAGAACTGAAATGGAATGATTATTCTTTCTTTAGGCTAGGCCCCTTTTCACTTAAAGGCCAAAAACGTTACTTCTGTCATTATGGAGCAATCATGCTGGTCAAGAGATTGAGCACTGGGGCTGTAGCAAACCAGTCTGGTAAAATTTAAATCTTATATGTATGAAACCATCACCAATTGAAATAGTAAAATACTCATTATAATATTTTTTTCACATATAAATATGTTGTCCAATAATGGCTTTCATACATTTTCTAGTCTACACTCTCTCCCAACAATTGCATTTTGATCTAAATTTACAACCATGACACTTAATTATATGTTAAGTGTTTTTTAAAAATGACAACTACCTTCATCCAAACCTTATCTCAATCCCATCTCAATGTTATTCTTATTGAAAGAGCACAGTCAATTTTTTTCCTTACAAATATTATCAATGAGCTGTTTTTTGAAAACACACACACACAAAAAACAATAGATGATTATTATTCATAATTGGAAACAAAACAACTCAGAGAAAATAATGAAAATATTACTGTTTTTAATTCTATTTTGAAATTAATGAACTTTCCTTATTAGTGCCATACTTAATATTAAATCACCAATATTAAATATGAGGATATTCTTTTTCCAGAGGTTGTAATTCTATTTATAAGCTAATAAATCTTTGTGACTAGTGCTGTATCTAATATTAAATCAATGATCATTGATATAATATTATGTACAGTGATAGTGAGAATGGTTTATTACCTTTTAAATAAAATTACAATCTGATCTGTGCTAGCAAAATTCATTAATTATTACTCTTTTTAGCAATATAAATTTATTTAAGAACACCATATTTATATAAATGAAATTTGGTTACTTAAAAAATCTATCATTGAGTTAATAATTTTAATAACTACTTTATTTTCAACCTGTTTTACTTCCTTTTTTTCTCAATCATTAATTTTATCATTAGTTAATGAAATCCTTATTTTAAATTTTTTTATATATAAATATTTGTTTAAGATAAAATGCTAAGACACTCACATGCACAACTATCAAAATAAAACTTAGCCCTTTATCTACTGAGCATTTTGGTTGAATGAAAATGCTGTTTTTATTATTGTAACATTTAATACTTGTATTTGATGCTTGATGCTGTCTATACACTGCTAGATAGATATACAATTCTAAGGATTACATATAAATCTATGTGGAAGAAGTTTGTTTTCTTGTGAAAATATTTAAAAAGTTGTGATACTTCAAGATTTCACAACATAACATATTGATGTATAATTTACTTCCCTTACTTAAAATTAAAGCATAAAAGCAGGATCCACTTTTAATTTATGGGTATCAAACAATAAGCATTATTATTAGATGAAATAATTTCCATATGTATAATAAGTTTTTAATTGATTGGTTGCTTGGTAACATCAAAGATGAAAATCACACTAAAATCTTTCAATTTTCAATATACTAAATATTTCATTTCATTATAAATTCCTGAAACATATGAATAGAAGTATCCGAAAAAAAATAAATGATTTTTCAAAATGTGTTTTATTTTTTTCAGTTGTCTTTATTAGTTACGTATTTCAAGGAGATATACTATAATAAAAAAAATTAATTATATCTAAAAAAGATAATGCACAAAGAAAAAATAGGAATGAAATTAAAGATTTGATTCTGTATATTTGTTTGGCGGAATTTATGTAAATTATTTTGTTTTATTTAGCAAATTATAAATGATATATAATTGAATAAAAATAATAATTTTGAAAATGTGAAATTCTTATGTAATAAATTAAATAATGTAAAGTTGCTGCCAAAGTAAACTGTTATAAGAAGGTTCTTAAATGGATATTTAAATTCAACATGAGCAACAACATTAATCTGTCAATGAATTGATGAGGAAATATATAAAAAAATGAACATTTTATGTGGTTAAATAACAAAGGAAAATAATGTTAGTTGAAAACCTTAACTAACTTTTTAAAATAAAAATGCTGGTTATAAAACAATGTAAATATTGAAATACAAACCAAAATATCAATAAAACTATTAATATACATCATAATTATAAAACTTTTTTTTGTTCAACATGAAATTCTAAAGGATAATACTATATGTAAATTGTGTCTATACAAAATTTAATTTTTATCTTGTATATATATATATGTAAAATGAGATGTAACCTTCTAAAATTAAAAGAATACTTGTACATTTTAAATACAGACCTATAAAATAATGATTACATTTTAGTATTAAAATAAAAAAAAATTAAAACTACTGAAAAATAATTCTAGCCATGTAGATTTGAAAAATATTAATAAACAATTATTAAAATTTGAAAAAGATAAAATATATATATTTTTAAAAACCAGGTAAATTGTAGACAATTAAATGGTTTGATCAAGAAATGTAATTCAAAATGCAGTAGAAGCTATTAAATTGATAGAAAGAAAAAAGAAGGTAAAATAAGATAAACAAGTTTAAAATAAAAGTGTAATAAAAATATTGAAAATATTAAGATAAATAAGATTTTATTTTCAATGCAAATGCTAAATTAGTTCAAAAAGCATAAAAAGTTGAAGATCCAGGATGGGAATCAATCTGAAAGCCTTATATTCCATAGTCTGATGAAATGTCAGACTCTGGATTGTAAAATCCTCAGATTAATTCTAATTCTGGTACTTCTGAGATGTAAATTATTTATGAAGTTTTGAGCAATAAAGCTATTTTTTACTCTAGTCTGGTGCAATGGAAGAGCATCAGTTACCATATCTATGACCTCATAATGGTTCCAATTCTGGTATTTACAGTACTCAAACTTCTTATGAACTCTGAGCAATAAAACCATTCAATTATTTATTATTAGTCCAAAAACATTAAGAAAAGAATGAGATTTAAAATGCTAAGAAACTTACAAGTAAAAGTAGAGTGGCCATTTTCAGAACTCAAGGCCTTTTGATTACAACCCAGGTCCATCTCTTTTGGCATTCAAACTTTTTATGAAGACTTGAACAATAAACCATTTGATTATTTCCCTTCATGATTTGGTTCATTATCATGATAACAGATTCTGGTGTTCAAAGTCCTTGAATGATGGTACAGTACTGTGATTTCTCTTATTTAAACTTATAAATTCCAGAGCAATAAACCATTCAATTACTTTTGCTATTGATTTTTTTTGTGTATGTAAAAGTAATAATTTTCTTAATGAATTTTGTGAGAAAATAAACAGAATACTGTATAATTTTTGCCAAAATCATTAATTCAGATTAGACAGAAGCAAATTAAGCTCCCTTCCATGATCTATGAATAAACACAACTTCTATTTTAATAAATATTAATAAAAAATAGATAGCTACTATTCTTTAACTTTTGGTGGTATTTAAGCAAACATCCATTAACATTTCTAGAAGTAGAATGTAATATTTATATGTTAACCAGACTTTAAATATGACAATGTACATTTAAATACTATCAAAGCTTAAGGAATAGATAACTGTCTATTCTTTATTTACATTTGTTAATGTAGAAATGCTGCTTATTCCTATATCATGGAAGGGAGTAGTTTACCTTCATTTAATTTGCATATATATTAGTCTACATGCATTTATTATTTAAAATTATGACTCTTACTTATTAATCTTATATTGATGAAAGTCACCAGCAATAAATGATATAAAGGCAGGATTAAAGACATTTACAATCTTCCAAGAATATAAATGAATTAATTTTGCAAGTGAATATTAGATAATATTCAAATGGGGAGAAAGTAGTTTGTTTCATTTCCATTTACAAAAAACATAAATGCTGTTTGTTTCATTTATACTAAATAAAATTATAGGTGACCATTTTGCACAATGAATCTTTATAAGTTTACTTAATAAAAGATAATTTCTCATAAAAAATATAAATGCATGTCTATAGATATTGATTTCATTTCCATTAAATAAAGTTATAGGCCATCATTTTCCCAAATAAATATTTAATTAATTGATTAAGTTTGTCAAAAAATCCCATGTAGAAGTTACTTTCAGAGATCAGTAGATTAGAAATTATTGCTAGACTAACATATATGCGACATTCCAGTGCAGAGCTTGTATAAGTGAAACAAAATTCTTAAGGCGTTTCAGTTATAAAAAGTGGAAAGTCAATAGAAAAATACACTATAATAATGGAAATGATACCCTGTATGGTTTAGAACAAAGGAACAATGGCAGATACTGGAGCATAAGATCCTCAAATTGATTCCAGTTTTGGAACTTTCTGCATTCAAACTTCTTATTAACTCACTAGCAATAAAGACATACAATTTTTCTTTATTGGAAAAGTTAAATGTGGTAGAAATCAATTAATAAAAATGTTATCACATTCATAAAATACTTTAAAATGTAGTAATCCACTCAAAGAAGTATGGAGAGATGCATGTTGGGAATAACAAGAAGAGATCAAAATGCAATATATGGGTAAGAGAACAAACAGGAGTTACTGACCTCATTGAAAAAATTAAAAGACTGAAGTGGAATTGGGATAGACACATTGCTAGAAGAGATGATAATAGATGGGCAATTGATATCTTAAACTGGATTCCAAAAGATTGTGAAGTCCTAGAAAGAGACCGCATGTGAGATGGATGAAATAAGAAAGTGTGCAGGAGTGATGTAGAGAAAAAAAGCTAAAGATCAGAGAAAATGGATTGAACTTGGAGAGACCATCCTGCAGTAGATTGATAATGGTTGTTGATGATGAATGCATATGTATTGTTATTATTTAAAAAAGGCAAAAGAAATGTATAAACTTATATTAGATTTTAAATTTATTTTTCATAAACTATATTCCTAAAATTTTAAATAGCCAATAAATTAAAAAAATGGTCTTTGGACTGCCATTAATATATATATGATTTTAAAATGTATTTCATATTATATATGAGCTACAAATGAGAATAAGGAATAAATAAAAAAAAAAAATATTAAACATTAACTTCCAGTATAATTTCATTAATTATAAAAAAGGCTTTTCCATTCCATTATATATTATCATCTATACTTATAGTTTGCAAGTTATACAAATTCCTCTTTTAAAAATTCAAGGTATGACAAAATATAAACTAAAGTGATCTGATTTCCTAAAATAATAGTGATTTTTAAGTAATCTGTTTCCAAATAATATGTTTGCACCAGTACTTCATTGTTTAAAATTAATAAAGAAGAATAAGTAAATCCTCAGTTTACTAATAAGGTTACTGTTTATTTTTATGGCTTTCATTGCTCTCTTAAAAGGTTTAACTTGAAAAAAAGGAAAAAAAATTAGATTAATGCTAGCCTGTTTTCATTGTTTATATATCAATGAGCAATTGAGATTTTCTTTTACTGTTTTTTTTTCTATTTTATCAGTAAAAGAAAAACTAAAACAACTCTCTCCAATAAACTACTTTATATCTAAGTCAATTGTTCAATGACCATGCAAATTATTATCGCCACTGTATTAAGATATTCAGCTACCTTTACAAGAATGACAACATATCTATCTATCTATCTATCTATCTATCTATCTATCTATCTATCTATCTATCTATCTATCTATCTATCTATCTATCTATCTATCTATCTATCTATCTATCTATCTATCTATCTATCTATCTATCTATCTATCTATCTATCTATCTATCTATCTATCTATCTATCTATCTATCTATCTATCTATCTATCTATCTATCTATCTATCTATCTATCTATCTATCTATCTATCTATCTATCTATCTATCTATCTATCTATCTATCTATCTATCTATCTATCTATCTATCTATCTATCTATCTATCTATCTATCTATCTATCTATCTATCTATCTATCTATCTATCTATCTATCTATCTATCTATCTATCTATCTATCTATCTATCTATCTATCTATCTATCTATCTATCTATCTATCTATACATATATATATATATACCCAATGGTTTAAAACAATTATTGATGGGAGAAAGGGCGTGCCAATTCTAGTTCACGTGTGAAGAATATAGTTCTTTCCCCAATATATATATATATATATATAAAGCATGGCCCTTATTCCCAGGAAGCTGTAAAGTCACCAACCAAGGCAGTGGTTGGTGGCCGAAGGCAGAGGGTGCTAAGAATCCTCTGATTGCGGACCCAGGCTGCCATTTGATGATGACTTTTTATTTAGGTACTTACAACTGCAGATCACTTTCAAGTGAAGGAAGATTGCAAGAATTAGAAGAAGAACTGTCTTATATTAAATGGGACATTATTGGACTTTGTGAAGTTAGAAGAAAAGGAGAAGAAACAATTGATTTAAAAAGTGGACATGTACTCTATTATAAAGGCACACATATTGGAAATACAAGTGGAGTAGGATTCATTATAAATAAAAAGTGGAAGAACAATATTGTGGAGATTGATGGTGTATCAGACAGAGTGGCAAGATTAGTTATACAACTTAATAGCAGATACCAAATGCAGATAATTCAGGTTTATGCCCCAACAAGTTCTCATAGTGATGAAGTAGTAAAAGATTTTTATATGGATGTACAAAAGGCTTTTGATCAGAGTAAACAACATTTTAAAATTGTTATGGGAGACTTTAATGCTAGAATTGGTAGACAAATGAAAGATAAAATTGCTGTAGGTAATTTTGGTTATGGTAATAGAAATGAGAGAGGACATAGACTTGTGGAGTTTGCAGAAAAAGAAAAACTTTATATTATGAATTCATTTTTTGAGAAAAATGTTAAAAGGAAATGGACATGGAAGCATCCAAATGAAGGTACAGCAGAATTGGATTATATTTTGACTAACAGAAAATACATATTTCAAGATTGTAATGTTCTTAACAAATTTAACACAGGAAGTGATCATCGATTAGTAAGGTGTAAATTACGTGTTAATGTAAAACTATAGAGACAAAAATTATTAAGAAAAACAATATTTACAGTTGATATTCCTAATCTTCAGAAACATTCTAATGAATTTAAATTAGAACTTACAAATAGGTTTCAAGTGTTAGGAGATTTTGAACATGATACAGATTTGAATGAAATTAATATGAAAATAACTGATACACTTTTAAAAACTGCAACAAACATAGCTGGTAGAAAAAAGCAGCAATTGACTAATAAAATTTCTACTAAGACTAGAGTATTTATGAAGAAAAGAAGGAATATGAAGATATACAAAAATGATGCATTAAAAAGAATTGAATATCTCAAATTTTGTAAAGTGGTACGGAAAAGAGTTGAAAATGATATAAGAAAGTATAACTGTGAAATAGCAAGGAAAGCTATAGAAGAAAATAAAAGTCTCAAAAATGTTAAACAACATTTTGGTATTGGTAGGAAATTTATATCTGCAATAAGAAAAAAAAATGAAATTAATACTAAAAAGAGAGATGACATCATGAAATTGGTAGAAGATTTTTATCAAGAATTATATAGTAATAAAGAACAAGTACCTCCTATATCTATTACATCTTCCAAATTGCCCAGAATTTTAAATGAAGAAGTGAGACATGCAATTAAGTGCATGAAGAAAGGAAAGGCTCCAGGAAATGATGGAATTATAATTGATATATTAAAAGAAGCAGGTGAAGAAATAGAAACAATTTTAGCAAAGTTATATACCAAACGTCTAAATGATAAAGATGTACTGGAAGATTGGAAGAATGCAGTAATAATATTAATATTTAAAAAAAGTAATAAAGAAGATATTAGAAATTACAGACCTATCAGTCTTTTATCAGTTTTATATAAAAATTTTACCAAGATAATTACAACTCGTCTACAGAGAACTTTGGATTTCCACCAACCAAGAGAACAAGCTGGATTTAAAAGTGGTTTTAGTACAATAGATCATATCCAGGTGTTGAGAGAAGTCATAGAAAGGACAAATGAATATGAGTTGTCATTATGTTTTGGATTTGTAGATTATGAAAAGGCATTCTATTCTATACACATTTCTTCAGTGATTAAAGCATTGGATAATCAAGGTATAGATCCAGGATATTGTCATATTTTAAAGAATATTTATAAAAATGCAACAACAACAATTAGATTACATAATGATACTGGAAAAATCAACATTGAGAAAGGTTTAAGACAAGGTGACTCCATATCTCCAAAACTCTTTACAGCAGTGCTGCAAGAAGTATTTTGTGGATTAAAATGGGAAACTAAAGGAGTGAAAGTAAATGGAGAGTATTTAAGTCATTTAGATTTCGCAGATGATGTAGTTGTTTTTGCAAATAATGCTTCAGAGCTGCAGGAAATGTTGCAGGAGTTATCAGATGAAAGTAGGAAAGTAGGACTAAAGATAAATGTTAAAAAGACTAAAGTAATGTTTAATAGATTTTCCCAAAATATGAAAATAAAGATTGATTATGATGAGTTAGAAGTTAACAGTTACAAATTCCTTGGTCAGATTATTAATACAGATGGAAATATAATGGATGAAATTAATCATAGAATTAAACTTGGTTGGAGTGCTTTTGGTAGAAATAACTTGATATTAAAAGGAATATGCCTATGTGTTTGAAAAGGAAGGTTTTTAATAAATGTGTTTTTCCAGTTCTTACTTATGGATCTGAGACTTGGAAACTTAATAGAAGAGCAATGCAGAGACTTGAGACTACTCAAAGAAGTATGGAGATATGCATGTTGGGAATAACAAGAAGGGATCGAAAATGCAATGTATGGGTAAGAGAACAAACAGGTATTATTGACCTCATTACAAAAATTAAAAGACTGAAGTGGAGTGGAGCTGGACATATTGTTAGAAGAGATGATAACAGATGGACAATTAAAATTTTAAACTGGATTCTAAGAGATTGTAAAAGACCCAGAAAGAGACCACATGTGAGATGGATGGATGAAATAAGAAAATGTGCAGGGGTGTTGTGGAGAAGAGAAGCTAAAGATCGGAGAACATGGATTAAACTTGGAGAGATCTTCATCCTGCAGTGGATTGATAATGGTTGATGATGATGATGATATATATATAATATAACATATACTAAATTACATAAATATTACAATTCTGAAAATAACTTTGGACAGATAGTAAATGTTAAATTTATTTTCAATTAAAAATTCGTACATTTCTAACACAAAAATTTAAAATTTGATAAATAATTAAACATTTATTTAATTTTATTATAATACAACGTATTCTAGTTTTCTTATTTTATATAAACGAAGAAATGTAGTTGAGCTAACAATTAAGTAATGTTTTTTATTTGTTTTTAAAAATAAATCTGAATTCTACTTTTTGATCTCAAGAGAAACGCTTATATATAAGCCGCTTTACAGGAGTAAATAATCGTAAAAAAAACTTGTATTTATTTTGATTCACATTATAGAAAATAAATTGCAAAATAGTAATGACAGTAATAAATTGATACATTCAATAAAGAAATAAAAACTGATTCTAATTATTATTGAAAGATAAGTAAATTTAATTGAGAAATTATTTCGTTATACAGTTTATAATATTTAAATACAGGTATGCTTTATATCACTCGAGTTTAGATATAATTATCGGGGTTTTGAACCTAGACTTTCAGGCTCCCTTCAGCTATCCAATCTATCTCATAGAATAGATACACATGACCGCACACATTTGAAAAAGATAATAAATAAACTATAATAAAAATTTCAAGTTCTATATAATTATTATTACTATTATCAAATGATAACATATTTAAAGAACTTATGTATTAGTTCAGCACGCGATTTTAGTCTTCATTAAAGTCATTATGATTATCGATAATAGCTAAATATTTAATAATATTTAAGTAAGTACATTCAATTTTCAAAGATAAGTTGTTGAAGATCTCTAGAGTATTTTTATATTTTTATTTACTTTTAGCTACCACTGACATACTTATAGCTATCTTTTGCCATGTAAATAATTTGACATTAATACAGAAAATACCAGTTATTTACAACTTTGTTAAAATGGTTTATTAAATCTTTAAAACTTAAATTTACTTAACTTAATTAGGGATTCGAACTCAGACTTCCACATAACCCACTACTCTCAGTGCCATCTCATATTGCTGACCCACCTGATCACAATGCAGGTTTAAGCCTGTACAATGTATTAACTTAATTAGATAAAACTGACTATCAAATATTTAGCTGACATAAATAATGATAAGTAATGAAGAATAAAATTTCACCACACAACTAATACTTGAGTACCCATATTTATATTGTGTTGTTTATTATTATATATTGTGTCACTGAATTAATTCTAAATATAAGATTAACTCCATTTCAATCACATAAATGTTTGAAAAAAAAAAGGGTTGTATGGCTTCACCTATTTTATTGAAGTCGTTTTTTGTTTTTGTATGTAATTTAGTGATTTATACTAGTAATCATAATATCATAATACATTTGTTGAGTATTGGGTAATTGTAACAGATCATGTACCATAATTAAAAATATTAAAACTACAGAATAATATAGCACTTTATTGACCCAATAAATATCCTTTTGAAAACTATCAAATAACTTAAGAAATATTATAGGGAAACTACTGAAACTTTTAAATTGGATGAATGACAAAAGAGAATACTAAATGTTTTATCATATACAAATGAATATATCAAAATAACATTATTACAAAATATATTTTTCTATTTCAACCATTTTATACAAACCACCTTTTTATTTATATTTATTTCCATAATTTTACTGTGATAGCTTTTTTCAGTAGAGGATTTTCTAACACTGATATTACAAACCTTCATAAGCTTTTATTTTTTACAATAATCTCACAAACTCTTTCATGTTCCCTTCTTCATTGTATGTCTTTTTACATTTCTTATATCTGGGTGTGAGACAAAGATATAAATGACCTCCTCTTCTCCCATTTTGTAATTTCTAACTTAGATTATCATGTGCAATATCTTTGAAAAATGGAATTAATGGGGTAGTGATAGGACAGAGATGCAAAGGAGATACAAATATTATCAAAACCATATCAGAGGAAAATAAGGATCTGAAATAAATGTCTTTAAAAATAAAAAAAAGTCACTTGTAATCCCTTCCTTTCTATAAATAAAAAGTGACACAAATTTTGAAATGACAGAAGCATTTTTAATATCTTGATTTCACCCTAACCAATAGTGAGTGATTAATATGATCTAAAAATATGCAGAAAAACATATAAAAATGGCAAAGTTCATTTAAATATGAGAAAATAAAACCTTTCAAAAGCTATCATCACCAAAACAAACAATCTAACAAAAGGATAAAAAAAATAAAATTGCATTTGAGATCTGAGCAAAATGGTAATGCTTTCAATATTAAGGACTACTGAAAAGTTTCATTGCTTATTACAGGAAAAATTAAGGTCAAAAAGAATATGTAACTGCTAATGTGAAAATCAGTGATATTTTAGACATCTAGAAAATACATGAACACTATGGAAAAGCTTTCCATTGAAGAAAAAAAGAGGATAAGTGCCTTTATGATTGTTTATTAGTATGGTAATTAATCAGAACAGGCAAATCATGGGTAGTTGGATTCATACTACATTATCTCAAAATGTTTGAAGTATAGAAGTCAATGAAGTAACCTTTTGCAAAGTTACATATTGAAATGATGAATAAAAATATTTCAGCAAATGTTTGATGTACAAGTGAAAATTACATTCATTGTTTGTCACAACTGGCTATGTATCCAGTTCATTATTATTTACAATCTTTAATGTTTTGCACTTATATTGATAATACTACTGTTTAAATATCAACACATTACTTTTTAACATATCTCCTTGCTATTCAAAAATTTAATTGCTTCTGTGGCTCTTACAGACATGAAGTTTAGCTATTGTTAAAACAGGCAAAACTCACTATTTGTATTACCACACACAAGAAGCTACAGTAATCAATGGATGCCATAAGGCTTGTGTATAAAATACCCATCTAGTGCCTACTTATACAATGTCTAGGTGCAGTGCTCTCAGATCCAAGGCTCCTCACTGATGAAGGCCACAAGCCAGAAACTAGTCTGGGGATATTCAATATCTAGATGCAATACATGTAGTGAGTTTTGCCTGTTTTAACAACAGTTAGACACAAGCATAAGAGGTGGTGATCATGTGAAGTTTAGCTATTCCTCTTATACATATATGTAGTAGCTTTCAAATATTTTTATAGTTTTTAAATCTGTTTTTATTTATTTTTCGACTACAGATATCATTTCTAGGAGAGAATAATCAGTACGGCCACTGTCAAAATCTTTCATTACGGTTCATTAAATAAATATATTATTTTTACTATTCCGAAAGAATCAAAATTACTTTTGAAATGTTGCAATAAAATGTCATTTAAAGCGACTTTAATGAAGGTAATTTGAATTTTGAATTTAACTAGGTTGTATTAGAATCTCAGAAAAAGAAGAAAAGCAGGAATTCATTATAATATTTTTAAGATAGAGGAAGAAGGAACTAATAAATAAACAAACAAACAAAATAAAAACGAATCTATCCCAATTTTTAAATTCCTCTACATAACTTACAAGCTTAAGAGATAGGGTCATGTGATCTATGAATTGATCTATGACTTTTATTTTGACTATTTATATCCCAATTTTTGTCTTACTATTTTGTATAATTTTTAATTAGATTAATTAGTATCTACATCTATTCTGGAAATTTCTTGTTTCCTCATTAACTTAAGTCAGAGATTATTTAATTTTAAAGCAGTTAAGATAATTGCTTTCAGTTTTATTTATTTTTTGTATGATATCTTGCTCTTGGGTTCAACTGATGATGCTGAAACTGTCAAAGTGAAAAACAATTCAATTGTATTTTAGATTACAATTTTAGAAATTTATCTTATTTTACTAATGAGTACAAAAATCCATTTATTTTTGTAAATCTATTACGTTATTATTCATTAGATATTATACTGATTTTTATAGAAATAATGTTTAGTTTTATATCACAGAGTGAATATAAAACTTTTCTTAAATAACAGCTACCACTTCAAGTGATTTGATAATTTCCATCAGTTAGCAGTTTGCTGTGTGATAAGGTAGTTTGATGATGAACTAATATTGATTTTGTGTGAAAATTATTAATGTGAACTACAATCTTATATACAAAATCCCTACTTTCTCTGTTGTCTGATTGGTGAATGTATGATTGTTTGTTCAATGTCATGTGTCAAATTTACAACCACTATGTTTATGCAAAAAAAGTCAGCTCAGAAAAAAATCAGTACATGTGTTTTTAACTACAGAGCTATAGTATTTAAAATATAAAGAAAATATGATTACAATATACAAGTTCATATTTGAAATGTGATATTTGGTGAAGAAAAAAAAAATAGATGCTATATTACTGTACTTCTATTTAGTTTTGTTTAGTATATAATTAAAGTCAAAATATCAACCTTTCAGGCTGACTACATTTCTCAAGTTTAATATATAATACTAAAATATTTTGTTTAATTTACAGTAAAGCTTAAAAAAATTCTTAAAGAAACCAGTTAAAAAACATGGCCTATTTAGGTCGATTTCATCTGATTAAATAATAATAATGGTAATAATTATCCCAAACAGAAAAAAATATCAACTTGTCCATGAAATCTAAACATGGCAATTGACAGCAGCTTTTCTATCAGTCAATTGAAGCTGTATACATTTCAGTATTAATAAAGAAAGAACAGAAGCAGAATGTTTTTAATGATTCAGTTATTAACTAATCCTAATTATTAAAATATTAATTAATTAATTTATATGCCGTTATAATAGTTTTTTGATCATTTTTTGACAGATAAAAATAGTTTTAAATGAATAACTGTCATTTTTGATTACTGAATTACAAAGAAACCTAAGAACATTCTCCACTACAATAAAAATTAACTGAAACACACAGGCTTATTATATACTTGTGTCTATATATGTAATATATAGGGTATATGAGCACAGACTTTCACATATATGTGTAGAGATGGTAATCTGGACCAACTGATGATTGCTGGTTCAGCATGAAATATGTATATTGGTGATTATTTATCTTTTCAACATATATGTGTTGAAGTGTATCAGTGCTATGAGATAGTGTGGAGAGTGGTGGGTTGTGTGAAAGTCTGTGCTCATATACCCTATATATTACAATAAAATTATGAATTATATTTAATCTTATTATGTATTTCAAAATATAAAAAGTTAAAAAAAAGCCTATATGCTTAGCAATATAACATAACAATTAGAGCTTTAAAACTATCAAATATATATATTAGTTACAGAAGGTAAGTATATTACATCTACTTACCATAATGTCAAACAAATATTATGCCACAAACCAGATGCTGTGATCACTATGAGTTTCTTAAAAAAAATGTAAATGATATTGTAACACTTTTTAGCAGTGATTTGTCTCTTTGTTGCAGGAAGATCACTCAATTCAATAGAGAGATTTTTCAACCACAAGCAACTTATAAAAGGATTATTATTACATTTTAATTGATCACTTTGAATAAGTGAACCATATTCATCAGTTATACACCAAAAGACAAATCCAAATAATCCACCTTACCATTTTTCTCTCTCTTTCTCAAGTAGCTATAGAATTTCACTTATTCCAGATCCTCAATCAATTTTGTACATCTTTTTGTCATGTTACCTATATTCCCAAATAACATATTTTATAATTACATTGCTTCTAAATACATGCCTAATTTATTTCTTTTTCTCTTTATTATTTTCTCAAATCTATATTTTTTTTACTTATATTTTTAACATTTTCCACATTTCTGATCTTTTTTTATCTTATGTTTTGCATTTATCTTCAACTCCGTCTCTTTAAAGTTTCCATTTTTTTCACTTAATTTTCCTTAATGTTCATGTTTCTTCTCTATATAGATTTATATTCCAAACAAAATACTTAAAGTCTATTTTTATATTGTATTTTAATGATTTACTGACTAATGTTTCACTATAATTAAAAGCTTGTTTGCCACTAAACTTATCATTTTAATTTTTTTATCACTATTTTCATTGAATGTTATTCAATCTGTTAAAAAATTTGAACCCGCTAGTCTGCTCTTTAACTTCCTGTCTAATCCCTATTTATTTTTTTCTTTATACATCTACTTTATTGATCTTATATTATTTGCACACATTTCTTATTATAAATTTTGTATAAACTTTATCAAATTTACATAAAATTTTATTAAGCTTGACTGTGATGTGATGTATGTGACTGCTTCATAAACTAAGTCAGAAATATCTCAGCAACTATGCCCAGAGAAAGCTGTTAGCTACTTTATGCAAGTTCTCCAAATTATTAGTAAATCTGATATCAAATTTTGTGCAAAAGTGCTAATTCTATTCATATCTAAACAAATATTATTTAATAATTTTTATCTAAATATATTTACATTGCTTCATTTATGTACATTTATATGTACTATAATAGTCTTGATAAATTCATTGTAAAGTGAATAAAATGATAATGTATGAAGAAAGTGATAGATGCAAGTAAAATAAAAAGCAATGAATACATGCTTCATTTATCCAGTGCTTCTATTATTTACTAAACATATTTTTCATGGTCAGGAAGTAATTAAGTGCCTTATCTTTAAGTGAGCATTTGAATAATTCCAATTAAAGCAATTAATAATAATATTTATATGTTTAATGCTATTAAGTAAAGATTCAAAGTTGAAATAATATAGACCAAACTAGAAACTGTCTTAATATCCCATACACATGTCAGTAAATATCTGTTCACTTCACACATTTATAGCATTGAACTTAGGATTTTTCAATCTATATTCATTTTGGATTAAAAAAATCCTAAGTTTGGATTCCTCTAGTTATATTAATAAAGTGATAAATATAGAATTAAAACTAAAGACTTTTTACTTGTTTGATCTGATGATTCTTAACAGCAAGTTAACTGCAATATTATGACTCATCACCATCTACATAAATATTTAAATAACTTTCTTTTATTTTACTGATTCTTGATAATTCATCGCTATGAGCTCCGAGTCATGTGTATAGAGCCTCAATTATTTTTTAAAATTTTTTTTATAAAGAAAGCTATTAGTACTTAAATATTTTTTATTAATCAAAATTATAAGATGAATAAAATGAATAAAATTTATGTAATTGGCACAGAATAAAATCTTCATTGCAGATATTAAATTTTGAATTGTAATTACTCATTATTAATTAATGACTTAATCTCTATTTTAAAATAAACTTCAAGTTTTTAAGAAAACTTGTCATAAGAATGCTAAATAATCTAACAATTTATTTGTAATATACATCTTAATCAAGGATTTTTTTCAAAAACTTACTAGGAGATGTATTGTATATTTTTTCAGAATGTTACAACTAACAATTTGATATGATGTAATGATTAATATAGCAAGTGATCTACATTTTTATATATATCATAGTTACCATTCAACTTCATCATTTCAAATAGTGAAGTTATTAATGAACCAATTTCAATGGTAAAAAATATTTTAACATTTGTTATTTAAATTTTATAATATTTGATTTAGACAGCTATAAAAATATCAAAGATAAATAACTTTTTGAGTTTTGCATTATAAGAGGTTAACCAAGATATCATTGGAAAATTCACATCTTCCTAAACCAGGTATGGTATAAACATATCGTGAAGTAACTATCGTAATGAAATATCATTAAATAAAACAGAGTTTTTTCTGATACCCATCATATGATAACATATGCCTTATGTATATATATATATTGTACCCTCACTTCTCGATATATGATATAATTTAAAATATGACTAGCTCAATCAAATTATTATGCTCGGCTAAAATATGTACAACTATCTTTAATATATTTTTATAATATTATAACTTATCAGACTTATTCCAAACTTATCAAAAATTAATTTAGTTCAATATTATATACTAATTAAATAAATATTTAATAAAATCATGAGACGGTGAAGTGAAGTTACAATTGGTAATCAGATTTACATTGAGCCAATGTCTCTCCAAGACACTGTTTCAATGGCATAAGAATACTATTACTTCTTCATTATCTCATTCCTAACTCTACAGCACTCTTATGACTTTTATAAATGAATTATCTTTAATAATAATAGATAAATAAATCTCAAACTTTTGTTAAGGAAATATAATTAAAATGATCTCAGGTTCTTCTAACTATCTTGAAGTAATAATAATTCATGTAGATAGGAATGATAAGGGATTTAATATCAAACCTAAATACACCTAACTTATTCTAATAATAATCACTAACAATAATAATCTTTAGGGTATATCTTAATCTTATCTATTGGGTTATACTTTAAATCATTAAGAAAATAAATAAATCATACGCATGTCTTTCATTTCCATATAGTATCTTAATTTTAAAATAGACCAAAATCTTATAATTTAACAATCTGTGGCAATAAATAATCTTATACTTTTATATTGTGCATTGTAATTATTTTATGACCATTGTAATATCATATGTTAATGTCAATCAATTTCTATAAATTATATTAAGAAAATATTGTGTTTCTTTCTCAAATAATAAAATAATAAATTCATATTGTGCAAATATTATGTTTATTCAAATTATCTGTTGTCAAATGCTGTGGTGTAAAATAATGAATTCAACACATCTTTTAAACAACTTAACAAATTTATTTACATTAACTTTAACAAATAATTTATTTACACTATTTACATTTAAATGGAACTAAAGAAAATAAAAAAAATAAGAAAAATAATAATACAAGATTTTTACACTGTTATTATTTCCATAACTATAAGTAGATAATTTATACATTTCAGAAAATGTTTTATTAATAAAATTCAATTAAGTTTATGACTTTAATTTACATAAACATTACTTGTTATCAATTAATATAAGAAAAGATTTTATGTAAGGTATCATTCATGTAGCATGTATGTAAATAAACAAACTTTAATAATTTAAATGTTATTTCACTTAAGTCCTACTGTTATTTATGTTATAATGTATAAGGCTATATCACATTTATTATCAGTATGACTCAAATATTAATCAATGTATCAACTAATATAACTTTGTAGTATAACAACAATTATTGACTATCAATGTTTATTTCATTCCCATATAATGTCATACTACCTGTCTTATTAAAATATGCAATACGTATATGTACTTTTTTAAAAAAATAATATTTAAAACTATTCAACAATTTCAAATTTGATAAAGTATTATGTTAAATAAAATTCTATGATTCTTTTCCAATTTAAATCATTACACTTTTACTTGTTATTCTTATTTCCTCCTAATAAACTTCTATCTACAAAAAGTCATTTCAACCTTATTTAATTTCAGAAAAACAAATGACCAATTTTAAAACAAAAAATAATAACGATCCAAACTCTCCTATACCTCATCATCTATTTACAATAAGCCTTCAATCAAGAATATATATTTCTATGTAAAATTAACGTAACTCATCTAATAAAAATAAAATAAAATATAGACCTTATATACTTCTTACTAACTTTAAAAGAAAAAAAATAAATAATTTATACTAATAAAATCTAATTCCTAATATTGTAACAGAAAACATTAAAATTTATTCACGAAAGAATCATATAATTATTTCTAGGTTCTCATATTACATTGTACTAAATTTATGTCATCAATTTAAAATATGCATATTAAAATAAAACTGCTATTATTAGTCTTGTGCGTGTATTTAAATATTAATACATTCATTCAATAATCATATAACATTTAGTTGATCTAAAGAAAACATAGTAAATACATCAAATCATTATTATTATTATACAATTTTACCATAAATAATACTTCAATGTACAGTCCGTCACGATGTCCTCCAGGATTCCAGTTTTACAAAATAATTTCACATTTACACTCAACAATTATTCTTTAAAATATTACGTGTTGTATAATTATAAAATAAACTTTATGCAATAAAAGGTTATATTAGTATTTAGTTATTATTTAAAAAAAATGTAAATGTACCTTTCCTATCTTTAATAAATCAATAATTAATGAAAGATTTATGTTAGTTAATAAATAAAAATGTTACATAACATCCAACGGTGTTTTCATCCTGTTGTCATTGTTCTTTTTCCTAGGCACAAATTTTCACTAAACATTACTTCCTTTTCCGGTACATCACGTGTTCTTTAAAAGTTTTTATGATAAAAATGAAAACGTTCTTTTTTTAAAATAAATAAAAATAAAAGTCAGTTCCATCAGAAAACAAAAATAAAATTAAAATAGTTTATGGATCCAGGTTCACTTCTTTTAAAGAAAAAAAAATATTATTTAAAAGTTATTATTTTTAGAATTAGTCTATAATTTACAAAGTTCTGATTTAATTATTTTTAATTGATTTGGATATCCATGTAGAGTTGATTTGCGCATTCCGTAACAGATATTTAGGTAAGATTACTTTTAAAGTCTTTTGTACGACCAGCGTTAAGACTTTAATAATACAATAATTTTTTTACTTATAAGTATTTCTTTACTTATTAAATCTCCAATTTATTTGCCTTTTTAAAATTGTCAGAATTTAGTCTTTTATACCATAAAGACTTAACAAGGCAAATATTTATCTAATCATTATTATTTATCATCTTTACTAAGTTATATATTTAGATTTATAATTTATAAATACTTTCTTCATAAAGAAGTATTTCTCATGCTTTTTAAATATCTGATTTATAAAAATCAATTATGATTAGCTTTTAAATTCATACAAAGTCCAACGTATTACTGTTAGGCATCTAATAACTCTGCTAGTCAATCCAGCGTTTGTTAAATTTTCAGTATAAAGTCTCCAATATATTTTATCCTCATACGATGTCTTCATGATTATTTGATAGCAAATTGAGCATTAATAAGAAACGATCAATAGGGAACTACAATAAATTAACACTGCATATTCATCGGTAACTTTTATAAATTATTTTAAAAAACTACTCTCTTATAATTTTAAAATGATTTTGATAGCGTCTATAATCACTTAGCTATTTTTAATAGCACCTTTTACTTTAAGAATTTCAATCACAAGTCACCTCCTAACAATTGAACCTTGGTTTTATACTGGAAGAAAACTCCCACTTGATTGGTGAATTAAACAATTGACTTGCTAGCTTATTTACATATTTCACCAACAAGACAGAATTAAAAATAAATAATGACTTATTTAATATTTATTATTTATCACATTATTAAATTCTTAAATTAATATTCATCATTTATTTAGATCTATTAAACATTTTTAAAACATTCTTTCTTACTCAATTTCACGTTTAACTTTTTATAAGATTATTTTTATAAATAAATTAAGTCTATTTTTATTCGTTATGTTTTAAACAGTATTTTAAAAATCAGATTTAATATTTCACATTAATTATCTTTATTTTTATCTCGTGATAACCAATATAATATTTATAAATTTTATAACAGAATTTTTAAAATAGCTTTGCAACTTTACTAAAATACTCCCAAGCATGTGTGTACGTGTTTTAATTGACATCTGTTTTTTACAACAAAGCTACAAATGCTTGTAATAATCTAAAAATAAACTAACAATACATTTTTTAAAAATAAATATTTTTAAAATAAATAATATCTTATAACAATTTTTAAAATAATAATTCGATATTATTAAAATCAAATATTAATCTTCTATCATGGAATACTAATAATTAAAATATTTATATTCATTTATTAAATATTAATTTTTATCAACAATAAATATATGCATTTAATTTTAACTTGTCTTTTAAAACTTTAACTTTAAACATTTATTTATTAAATTTATTAATGCAGTATTGCTTATGGCCAGTTTTCCCAACCATATACTATTATCATTCCCATTGAAATGTCTCTCTCAAACATCAGCACAATTTTCACATATCAAATACTCATGAATTACTTTAATTACACTTTTTAAAAGATTGTTATAAACAAAATTAAAATCATATAGCTAAATATATCTTAAATTTAAAATTTTTTAATTAGATGGATACAACAATTTATGGAGACCCATACAAAAGGGCACAATATATATATATATATATATATATATATATATATATATATATATATATATATATATATATATTATAACCTACACTCCCAACACCACTCATATACATTACATGAGCAAAATGCCCAGGCGCCAGTTCTATTAATGAATAGAACAATATAATATGATATATAATACAAAATGATTACTGAGACTCTATATTTAAGTTTATGTTCAGCTCAGCTCGATGGGAGGCTATAGGCAGTTCATAAGATATATGATGATAAATGAATAAAAGAAGAAATATTACAAAACATTTAATATAATGTAAATTTCTTTGTTAATTAATTGTATGTTAAAGAATCATAATGTTTATTGGTACAGTCTATTAAAATATACTTTAAACTTAATTTCTTCCTTCATCCAAATACAACATATATCAGCTTGCTATAATTATATTCCTAAACAATTCTATGACTTGGCATATCATAATCTAAACATCCACTTTAATGCCAATCAAGAAATAAACAGTAAGGTCTCAGGGAATTTAATAAACACAGTTGAATTAAATAAATACATTGGCCCCATAAGTTTTAATTCTAAAGTGTGATAAAATGTAATGAAACAAATTGACTAAAATATTTTACTGTGTTTCAATAATAAGATAACGACAGAAATAGGGTATTTTAATTTCATATCATCAACTAACAAATATACTAACTTGGCAACCTTTCTATTACATTTATCCAGTGGCAAATGTTCCTTATAATGTTTGGATTAAGAAAAACAATATTGTCAGACACCAGCAGATTTAATATTGTAACTCTAAAATAATATATCTATTTTGTAATAGATTTATGAAATATGGAGATGTGGAAATGGAAAACACGAATGTATACACCAATAACTCAAGACACAGTTTTAAGATTTTAAATAAATAAAATAAATCATTTATTACAATAAAATTTTTTTTAGTTTAACATGATATTTTTACAATAGGACTATTTGTCTTACATATTTTTAAATTATCAAATAAACTTTGAGCATCAGTTTGGGATTATCCCTATTATCAAAGCAAATTAACAACAAAACTTAAATATTCTGAGTTCGAACACATACTTTGCCTACATGTTTTATCTACATGACAATAAATAAACAACATGTTATATTATTAGCACAAAAAATACTTTTGAGAGGATATCACTATTGATTAATAAAATAAATCAAATTAATTATATTTGGCTCTCAACAAAGCAACTTTCTCTAATTGACTAAATAATCACTTTCAATTACGTATACCTTTCATGCTTAGCAACAAAATCATGTTCATTCTGATGATTTGATGATTTATAACCTTTATTTAAATAAATACACTGTATTTTAAAATATTTATTACCCGTTTTAATCTCAATAACTTTATACTTCTATTTAAATGAATGTAATGTATTTTTAAAAAAAAACATTAATTTCTCATTTTAATTTCAATAACTCTATACTTTATATACACTATATTATTTATATTACACATGTGTGTGCATGTTCAAGCAGCAATAATATAAAATAATCTTTTCTACAAACTCTCCATTCATTAAGAAAATATCATACAATTATTTTATTTCGGACATTCATCAATAAAATAAGACACTAATATTACATCAAGAATTGATTCAACAATTTATCTGGCCACATATTAATTAACACAGAGCTATATTTTCATGATTATACAGACTATACATTATAAGGGAAATCTACATGAGGAGTAGATAAACACTTACTGAACACTTCCTACAATAATTCATCTGATTCTAAATACACTGTTCATGGGGAACCTTTCCTCATCACCAAAAATATAAGAAAAACATTACATAACTTCCTAAACATCATTTAATCATACTTCAACAATAACTCATCTACTTCTAAATACACTATTGGTGGAGACTTCTTCCTCATCACCAGGGTTCTAAGAAAACATCACTTCAAAAATATCATTTAATCATACGCATATAATATAAACTAGGCTCTACTCATGGAAAATTATTAACATATACTAAATAAGCAAAATATTTTATCCCTACAAACATTATAACGCAATCAGATTTATTTTCATTCTCATAGCTTTTCTAAATATCGAACATTATAAATGCACACTGGCAGATAAATACATACAGATAACATACCAATCTGTTCAACTCAGTAGAATATGACAGCATCCAAAATTTATACATAAAATATTCACAAACTGAACTTTATCAAACAAATGTCATAATTGTGCAAAACAGACACACACCCATGAATAAAAGTATATATAAAATTAACTCTAAATTACACACTATGCAGGCAACATGATAATTAAATATTGCATTAAGATATAACTTTTAATTCAGAATAAACTTTAGGTTACTTTTAAAATTTAATAGTTATAATTATTACGAATGAACTTTTTTTTCATATCTAGCAAACTATTTCTATTATACGTTCGTTGATTTAAAAAAAGAACAAAATTCTCACTTTGAAATAATAAAGTATACAAAATAAATATATACCTCTCTAATAATATATTAAAAAATATATTTCTTTCTTTTACCTTTGTAAAAGAACAATAAGACATATTTGTACAAAATCAATTTTTACCAGCGTATTCCTCGTTTGGATACACTTCGGAGACAGTCTAGAAGGTCAAAATAGCCCAAATTATAAATAAAACATAATAATAAGTAAGCCTATTTATCTATAATATACATTAATAATGACAAGCAATAAAAAATAATAAAGAAACAAAAGTTATTAGTTTTGTAACTTAAATAAAAGTTCACTTGCAAAGCTCTGCTCCAGGTTTGGGAAACAATATGGAACACATTCCAAATTCAAGGATAACTTAAAATGTAATCATAACTTAAATATGACCTAGCATCTCCAATGTTCATAACAAAGTTATTTGAGTTACTATATCATACATAAGCAATCAATTTCTCTTCTATTATGATGAAAATACAAGACAACTTTAACTACAGTTGAACAGGAATTATCTCACTCATTCCGTTGTAGTTCTAAATTAGTATGCAATTATTTTTAGTAGTTTTTTTGAATAACATTTGACACTTTATAATTTATTATATGCCTGGTTTATTCTTAAATATTGTCAATTAAGATACCATGATTTGTTAGTAATTCCACAATTAATAATACTTTGTTTTATTTTCCATCTTTATCGAAAAGAACAAAAATTACCCACATTTCTATCCTTCCATTTGATTTAAGCAAATACTTAATTTGAAGTAGCTCACATTTTATTTCCTTCATTTAAAATACATATTATTTCCAAAAATACCAGATAAATAAATATTGTCATCTCCTTATGATGAATTTAAACATGGCATGATTTATCAATATATGCATATCCTTAATTTTATGTCTAATCTTCATAAAAACATAACATGGAAAATAGTGAAAAATTAAAATATATTCTGTAAAATAGTTCTGCATGTGTTTTCCAGATATATTAAAAGACACACATTGGTTAATGATACAACAATAATATTCATGCAATTTATTCTTATTTAAAATGACAATTAAATGAAGTAATGTAGACTGGACGTTATCAACATACATTTTTAACAGAGCAATAGTTATGAAGAGGTTAATTCAAAATGTTTAAATCAAAGAGAGCAAAGTAAACTAATGTACCTTTTTAAAATTGCATTCTAGTTAACTTTTCCCATAATAATATTCTTAAGATCCTTTTGAAGTTTTACTCCAAAGCCTTTTTAAAATCAATTTGACTTCAGCAAATGGTTTTAAATTTCACAATCATGAGCCACTGTACTGGCTACAATTACAATACATAATAAGCAAATTTTTTACTGGAGATCTTTGTTAAATAGCTCCCTTTAGCATAAGGTCATTTCCCTTCACAAGGTTACTCCCATGCTTCTTTTCTATCTAAGCTAATTACATATTCAAAAAAAAAATCTTTTCTAAAAAAAAATCATTCTGATTAAATCAAGACAAAAAAAAATAAAAAAAATAGCTTTTACAAACTTGAAAGAAAAATGAATATTAATTAACTATTAAACAAAAATGATTAATAATTTATTTAATTTGTAAAATAATTCATTGATTCAACTATCTATTAATCATTGGAAAAAAAAATATATTTGTTAAATTATTTAAGATAATTACTGTAATTTAAATGTTTTTATTGTACGTGTACTATTGTTTGCTGTTATTAAAAGATGAAAATGAAATGAAAATGATGCAGAGTCATACATGCATACACATGTACTGCAACCTAAATATTAAACTATCTTAACTAAATATAATTGAAATGGCTATTAATTGTTGACAAAAGGATAAGTATTAATGAATAAAGGATTTTGAAACTATTCAACCAATATTATACTAAAATAGAAAAACTTTGCATCTTTCCGACAAAATGTATCAATTCCATTAATAAACAACCCCTCTTCCTTACATTAAATACCTCATTAACCACACTAATAATAATGAACACCTATAAAGTGGTCAATAAACTGCATAAGCAATCCATATTTATGCATTCAAAAATTTCCAGCAAAATTTTAAAATTCTAAGGCTATTTCATTTTTTTAAATACAATATAACTATTCAATTGAGATACAAAGTATCTCAATTCCTTGTGCCCATTCAGATGGTCACTATATATATATATATATTGTACGTAAACTGCACTACGGGGCGCCATCTAGGCATTTGAACCTAGAAAAATTTATAAAGTAGGCAGATACGTAAGTCAAAAAAAAAAATTTTTTTTTTTTTTTTTTAAATTTTGATTCCGGTCGTTAGCCCATGTCACTAGCTCAGTGGAATAGCAGAGATTTAATAAGATAATCTAAGAGTATATATAAAAAAAGGAATAAAATAAGCCACTGCCAGTAATTAACATACAAACATTTATTTATGCACATATATATAAGATTTAAAATTATTTTAGTATTAGTTTTACATTTTAACATTATTTTTAACTTTACCTTAGATTTTAATTTACATTTTAATTTCTATTATATTATAAGTTTACATTTTTAATTAAGTTCGCACAGATGGGATTATAAAAGCTTGTTATAATAAGTTGCTATAGATCGGTTACATAGATTACACGGTTAAAAACATTCCAAAGTAAACATAAGCGATCAAAATATAAAATTATTGATTACTGACAATTGCAGAGGGAAATTTATATGTAACCCAATAGTATTCACCATAAGATACTTGCATTGTCACCAATAACTTAAAAGACATCCGAATAAATACATTTTAGATACTCACCGTAAGGTATCATTATTTATCGAATGTCTATATATTTTGATCAAATATGAACACGCAAAACATAGTTAACCGATAAACAATCCATGCAAGCATCTATAAACAACTTAAATTTAATGCATTTTTATTTAGGGTCGAGCATGAATACTACATAGATTTGCATTGAAATTAAAATATTCTATCCCTATTTAACATTAGGCTAAAATTCGTAGTCAAACTGGCATCAATTCATCTGATATATCGATGTATTCAATGTAATAAAATACGACAGCACAAAAGGTTAAAGGAAGAAATTGCCTCTTATGAGATAGGAATATTACATCTATCTCTAAAGAAGAGCAATAAAACAAAAAACTCCATAGAAAGGAACTGCGGTATCCGACTTATAATTCCTTCCATAGGCAAACGGAAGTGTGCGGCGTATGAAGCGATTCTGCCCGTGGCGAATCAATATTACATCTACTAATCACACCAATATATCCAATCCATTGACCCAATTTAACCACGAAACAAATAACCTAAGATTACCCTCCCCTAATATAACTTTACAAATCTATACAGCCATTCACGCCCGACTTAAGTTTAACATTTATATAATTTAACTTAACGGAAAACAAAAATCATAATAAAACTTAAAGAACAAAAAATAAATAAATGGAAATGATTTTACAAAATAAATACATTAAATAAAATTATAACTAATTAATAAATAATGTTGGTCAGATAGAATAATATTGCAATTATTTAAATCTGGAAAGTTTTTAATTTACTGTTCATAAATTTTAAAGTTCTTACGGTTATTTAAATAGTTCATCTTCATATATTCCTTGCCGTTTGAACGTGAATTCCCACGTCGTCCGAAGATTGGTATCCTGTGGCCGATTTATTTATCCATCCGGAGATTTTTTTAGTGTAGTTGGTCCTCAATGTAGAAACGATGGTTCATTTTTCTTCCTTTCTTAGCAGAACTGAAGGGATTGAAGCTGTGCGTCTTTTTCAATCCCCTCAGCACTAACACCTAGCTGTTACATCGTAATAATCATCAATAACTCCTCACTAATTAATAATTTCCAAAATTTTTCCTTTTATACGTATTCGAAGGATTGACTTAACATTACGTCATCAATGAGATGATCCTTTTCGTTGAGGTCCGATTTCCAAATGGATTTATTTCATTTGCTGAAAGTTTCTATTGTTTTCTTATCTGACCGGTGTTTTTACATTTAAATGCCAAGGCTGGTTTACATTTAACTAATTAACAATCATTTCCATTTCTGATTAATTAACCTGTTTTCCAAATCAAAAATATGTTTAAAGATAAATTTAAAGATATAATTTCATCTCCAAATCTTTTTAAAATTTAGTTTTAAAATACTTTTTCTTTAATAAATTTTTATTTTAATAATTTTTCATTATCTGTGCGATTTAATATATAAGAGTTTAAGATGATATTTAATTTCAATTTTTAATTCTTAAAGAAAATTTTTAAATGCGAACTTTTTAATTTACTTTCATGTTTAATAAATAAAAATAAAAAAACAACAATGTAACGAACGTCTGTGCTCGTTACAATATATATATATATATATGTCATATTATTATTATGATTTTAAATCTCACACACATTCTTATGATTTGAGAAAGAGGATGCTCTAAGGAAAGTACTCGATATTGTACTGAAACATCAGCATTTAGCTTTTTCACTACACAGAATATCCCACAAATAATAATAATAATATGACATCTTTTATCTGTGAAAATATTAGAATTAATATATATATATATATTGTAACTTAATGAAAGGTCGCTCAAATAATTATAGATGGTTACAATATAACTGTTACCATATAAGTGAAGGAGTTCAAATATCAAGAATTATAAGCAAATTATTATAGCAATGTATTATAACTCAGGTATACAGGCAGTAGATCTTATCCCCTTTCATTTCTTGGTTTGATGTTAAGTGCATGTTTAAACAAATACTAAGTGAATATGGTCTAGCAGGGCGCCACTAGATTATCTGAATCTAGACACGGTTATATCTGATAACCTTTCACATGCACCGGGTTTGAATCCCTTCTTGGTATTTTATTTATAATAAAATGGAAGATTTTGCTTTTTGAGCCATATCACTATAAGCACTAATATTTAGGTAAAAGTAAAACATCATTAAACCAAAGTGGAGTATATTAGACATAAATCATTTCTCAGATCTTAGCATAACAAATGTGTTTCAATAGTTTTGTAAGTTTACTAGCTCAGATTATATATAACTAATTTAGGATGGCAATTCACTCATCCTTGCATGAAATAGATGATGGGATGTGGTTATAATAATACTAAGAGATCACTAAATATTATAAAATCAATATTTATTTGTGGCCTTTAAACAGTTAAACAGCTCATTAATTAAAATGTTGATGACGATGATGATGATGATAATAATAACAATAATGACAATGGTTTCAACTACAGCTCTAGGACTAAGCCTAAACATAAAACTAATTTTTATAAAGAAATTCATAATTATTGCTTAATTTTAGCATATTTACTTATATCTTAAATAACTAATATTCAACCATTGATGATGATGAATAATCACACTTAACAAAGACTACACTTAATGAAATATATATGCCTCGTTTAATAAAACAAACTAATATTTATTACTACATTTCTAACATATACATAAAAATTTCTAGATAAATATGAAAATTGACATGAATAATAATAATAATAATTGATTATATAACAATCCTCAGATTAATTTTAAGTTCTTCCCCCTTTCCCTTCAAATGTATTTTGTATTAAGTTGGACGTCACATTGACCATGAAAAGTATTTCAAGACAAAAAATATTATCTGCTCATTAGCACACATACTTTAAAAATCCAACATGTAAATAGAATGTAAAAAAAAAAATGTTAGTAAAATTGAAAGAGCAAGTTTTAGAAAAGAGTTTTAAATCATTATCTCCTCCCCAGTTCTTCTACCTCAGAAATGCTATACTTAACTTGAAACAAAATAACCCAATATTCTAATACTACTCATTATTTCACATTCACTCACAATTATACACATATAAAATATCATTATGTATGTGCGTGTTTTATCCCATGATAACAAAATATTATTTAAAACCAAAATAATAATATATTAGTTAAAACTAAAATCATAATACCATAAAAAAAAATTGTTTTACACATTAATATTGTAAAATTAATAAACAAATCATTTTCATACATTCAAGATCATTTATGAAGCTCAAAGTTATTTTTAGTAAGACATTCTTGTTTTAATTGATCTGAATAGTCTTTAAAGGTTCTTTAAATAAAATATACCACTTTATTGCTAAAATGTTTCTTAAGACTGATATCATAAAGAAAATAGATATAAAAAGTCATATTACCGATCTTTTGTTTGTGGCGAATTTCCAAGGGTTCAAACTTGTCTTGTATAAGGTTTATATTTCTGCAGCTACCATTTCCGTCTTACTGGGAACAATCTCTTTCTTGAGGTGTATAACTATTTGATGATGGTGACTCTATTGAGGTTATTTGCTTTAGTGGATAATTTGGAAATCATTATATTAATTTTTCTTCTCTTCCTGTCAAGCATGTGGATGAAATACAGCAGTTGTTTTCACATTTGTAAATTTTCTTGAGTTTAAAATCAGTTGTTGTAACAATTAATTGGACTTGATGATTAATATTTATCAGTAGATTAATTCATCTTCTTTGAATGCAGGTGAATGCTTTCTATTGAGGTTATTTGCTTTAGTGGATAATTTGGAAATCATTATATTAATTTTTCTTCTCTTCCTGTCAAGCATGTGGATGAAATACAGCAGTTGTTTTCACATTTGTAAATTTTCTTGAGTTTAAAATCAGTTGTTGTAACAATTAATTGGACTTGATGATTAATATTTATCAGTAGATTAATTCATCTTCTTTGAATGCAGGTGAATGCTTTCTTCCTTCTATTAAAACATCTTATTTCTCTGGTCAGTTGAAAGGTGTAGAATATTATTTTAGACACAACATCTTTTCTTTCCTATGTGATGTGCAGCTTCCCCAGATGGTCCGGAACCGATGGGACATACATATAATTTTTCTAGCCAGACATTTCTTATATTTTCAGCATTCAATTGGATAGTTTAATAATCTGAATCATAAACAATAATCCTAATAATAATTCAAGACAGCTTTTTATATCCAATTTTTAGCTACCTTAACCAATCAGAGATAGCATCACTTGCTATTTTTGGACAAATTTGTTTTAATTAGATCTCTAATTTATTTTCAACTAAATTATTTTTCAACTGAAAAGTTTAATCCTTTTTTCCAGACACTTTTGTTTAAAAAAAAAATAGACTCAATCCTTATTTCCTTTCTTTTCTTTTTTTTTTTCTTTTAACATCCAGGTAACACTTCAAATCTTTGAGCTTCCTTCTTTAGATCTTGAGATAAGACAATTTCAAAATTTAGAGCTCTGACCCATTATAAGCTTCCAAAGTGAAACAATCATTTACAAAAAAAAATTGCTACAAAGATCGATATCTGATTAAACAGATTTCCTCTTTTAACAAAAAATTGTACAAAAAAAATAATTTGACAGATTTAATACTTCCTTTTCTTTCAATATTTAGGAAATGTAAATTTTTGTATGTAATGTACACACATCCTTCATTCTTTCAAATCATTCATAAACTAACCTTAAATAATATGATTGCTAGCTTAGTAATTATAACCCAATTATTTAATTAAGTCTGTAACTTTTAAATCCCAATTATAATTAAAGAAAAGCAAAATAAAAGTATAGAATAAAATATTAGAATTGATCAAGCATAGGTTAGTTTTAAAGAAAGTTAAAAATGTTTAATATTTGAAATATAAAACAATTAAATAATTTACACATACATTGCCTATATGTATGCATTATAACTTTGCTTTTTAAAGAAAAATTAAATATTAAATAGTTTAAATGTGTGTATTACCTTTCTATCAACACACAAACAAGTAAAGCATGTAATTGTTGACCCATTCTTTCTCTGTTTAAAGCTTTTAGAACTGGACCTTGTAGGGTTTGAACTTGGATGCCCTACAGCTTCTTTTATGGTTATATAAAATTGTGATGATGATTTTTGGTTTACCTTTTCTACATGCACATTACTATAAATTTAGCTAGTGACTAAATTGTAATGGCACAATATATATATATATATATATATATATATATATATATATATATATATATATATATATATATATATATATATATATATATATATATATATATATATATATATATATAATCTCACAAAAAATATTATGTCCCTAAACATTAAGCAATTTTTCAAAACCATTTACAAAAATTATCTTATATTCCTAAACTCATATTAAAATATAATCATAACTCTTTGAAGTATAAGTTGTATTCTTAAAATAATTTTGTTTTGAAACTGGTCTGATGAAGTTGTAACTTATATAACTTACTAATAATCTTATAAAACTATTTTGAAAATACCTTTCATGACAGATCATGAAATACATGCAGATGATATGTATTAGAGTGGATTTGTAATACATATTTAAATATTCCTTTTCACAAAGAATGATATAGTGCATTCCAACTATTTATAAAAAAATAACAGTCATCAAAATCATCATTCAAATCTTTAAATATTTTGGTATAATAATTTCTTTTTATATATTTTAGTTGATTTAATAAATATCTTCATCTACATTCACTTAAAAGAAAACACATAATTAAATAACAAGGCATATTTATATAGTTTTTCAGAAGATTTGTGATGATGGTGTTTTAGTTGTATTTTTATATTGGACTACTTCCATAATCTAATATGAATATTGAATGTCTTCAGAAAAATTTAACTTTATTTAAATATTCCAAATACATTCAACTGTTAGTAATAGCACATCAAACAAGTTTAGTATATGCACAATGTTTCAAGAGATATTATTCTCCACTCTTGTTCAATGACAGTACTAGCATGGGAATCAAACTCAGGCCCTTACATTTTTGAGTTTGAATTTTAAGGTAATGCTACGAATTGAACTACTGCCAAAGACAACAGTCAATAGAAATTTTATATACTTACCTATGAGGTTATGTACCAATGAACATATGATCAATTGGGAAAACACAAAAATATTGGATAGAGAAGAAAAAGTACAAAGAAGAAAATTTAAAGAAGCTGCTCATAGCAAACAATCCCATAAGTTAACCTAATGTGACTATACATAAATGTATGGAAACCATTAATCAACTTTGCTCTTAAGAAGAAAAAGTGGAGAAATCAGGAGGGACATCATAGAAAAGTGTATGAAATTTCTATTGATTGTTGCCTTTGGCAGAATGGCTCAGTTAGTTAGAGCTTTACATTAAAATTCAGTACTCAAGAATCTAATGGTCCAGGTTAGATTCCCATCTTAGTACTGTCGCTGGTTATCCCAGCAACACCTGAGCAAAAGGGGAGAATAATATCTCTTGAAACATTGTGCATATACTAACCTGTTTGATGTGCTATTACTAACAGTTGAATGTATTTGGAATATTTAAATAAAATTAAATTTTTCTAATAACATTCATTACTCATATTAGATGATGGAAATAGTCCAATATATAAATATACCATATTTATATTGTTTCTAGCACTCAATATTTTGGGTTTGAATATCGATAGTTCAGTAATTACATATTTAACACCATGAAATATGTTTGCATTAAAATTTGAAAGAATTAAAATTATAAAATTGATCAAAAAACAAAATGTATAAGTAATACATCATAAATAAATTGAATTCATAAAATATTTATAACATATATAATATTTATAACCATGATTTAATTTTAATTTCCTTTCAAAAATACGGATTTATTTTATTATAGTCATCAAACACTACATAATGAACAATTTCACTTTTAATATAAATAAAGTGTGTATAGTAAAGTTGTTAATAAAAAAATAAATATAGTTATAATCTTATTTTTAAAATAAAATATTGTCCTTTTAAATCTTGAGTGAGTGGTTGTAAGACAGTGGGGGAGAAGGGGATGAAGAAGTTGGATTCAAGAACCAATTGTATGTTATTCATTTTTTTTAGTGGCATTTGTAAATAAGAGATGGTCAATATTGGAAAATTTATTATTTATTTACACAAAAACTGTGGTTAGTCAAGCGCTGTTAGCCGAGAGGTTAGCATGCAAGCAGGCAGTTGGTTGCAGACGGTTTCGCCTCCCGGCTGATCCTATGACATATGAAAAAAAAAACTGTGGTTACTCTTAATACTATATAGTTTTAATTCATATTATTCTAAAATGGTTGACCATAATTAATAAATAAAGAAATATCAAAATGGTACACTGTCTTAGTTATTACTAAGTTCTTCATTATGAAAATGATTACTATTATCATCTGTCTAAAAATTTAATGTTGAGTAAATTATTTATAAAACAATTGTGAGATAAATAAGAATTAAAACTAGAATTTTTTATCTCGGTAATTGACAATTTATATATTAGACATTTTAAATTTTAAAACAGGTAGTGTAAAAGATATTGCAAGTTACAATCTCAAAGTTTTTTATTTGACATTTAAATTACTTAAAAATATATCTTTAAAACATAAATTTAAAATAGTAACATTTTCCCCCCTATGTGTTAAAGCATCGGTCGGGAAGCGAACCCGCGAACCCGGGTCAACTGCTTGCAAGGCAAGTATGCTGACCACTCGACCCCCAACACTTGACAGTAGTAACATTTTTGAAAGATTTTTATATGATATCAAAAATGTTGAACTAAAATTCTATTACTGCAACATTCTACTTAACAAAAACATATATTTTGTTCTTATTTTCAAATAATATCTATGTGATAATGGGATGAGTCTATTTTAATTTACCAAAATATTTAGTTGCTTGTATATGATAGAATTTTGTTGATAAATTAATTTATGCTTTTTTAAAATATAATTATTATTAGGATTAGATAAAGAAAAGATTTTATCTTGATATTTCAAATTGACTTTTATACATTTTACACAAAGAAAGCGATACTCTTTTTTCCAATTAATAATAATACAATAATAAATTACCCCTCAGTATGAAAATATATACTGTATATTTTTGTTATTTCAAATAATATAATATAAAAATGGGAAAGAGCAATAGTTGACCTTTCCCCCTTTAAAAAAAAATACCCTCCAACAATTCATTCTTAATTAAAAATAATTACTTGCATCTACTTTAACTTTTAAATTACAATTATTAATTGATTTATTATTCTCGTGTGACAATTAATGTCTGAACATTGACACCAATAAAACAGTTTAATTCTCACACGAAATTTCTGTTCAAGCACGGTAAAAGAAATATTAATAACATTTTTTCTTTCTTTTATATCACTTGGCAATAATTTGTTTCCCTAGATTCTCTGCCATTTCACATGTTTAACCTATTTGATTAAATAATAACACTTTGACATGTGGGATATTAGGCTAACTTTTCTAAAATCCTCAGATTTAATTAAATTAATTTTTTTACAGATAAAGTAATAACTGTTAAAAATCTTCTAATTTATGAATTTATTTTTGAATATTAATCATACTCTCTCAAACCATCTTCTCTCACAGCATTTAGTTACTATGGTAGAATCTTATCAATTCCCTTGCCTCACCATTTTTTTATTTTAGTCAGTGTTTTTTCAACATTATCCTTCTTACTGAACAACATATTTCATTCTTTATTTACATGATCTTATTTCTGAGTTAATGTAATGGGTGATCTATTACTTTTATTATATAAATTATTAGCTTATCCATTTCATCATTACAATGCATGCCTGTTTACCCATATTACTTTATCATTTCTATCTTTTATCACTATTTCATTTTTGTCACTACTTTCCCATAATAAATTCTCTTAATTATAGTTTTCTTATTTTCCTATATTCTTTTCCTCATTCTCTTCTTCTTTTATTTATTTCAAGTGCCAATTTATTATTAAGTACTAATCTATACACATTTCTATGATATATAAAATTTACATGTCCTATTTTTCTTCCTACCATTTTATTCATTATGCCATTACTAATTCAAAATGTTTTGCTTTATTTATTTATTTCGTAGTAGGTTTTTGATTTTTTTCTTAAAAAATTCCCGTCTTAGATTTGAATTTTTTTCAAAAATTAGATTGGTATTATTTATGCTTAGGTTTTATTCAATAATTCTGCAAATCTTCTATTATTAACGTCTAATTTATAGTTTTTCTATTGTTTTAGTAATTCAATCCCTATTTTTAAACACTTAATCCTAATACTTCCATTACTATAATTATGATTTTAATTTATAATAAATCAACAATGTGCACATACAAATTTTTTTATATTAATTCAAAACGTATTTACATCAAAACATAATACGTACGTATGTTGGTGATTATTTATCTTTTCTGCATGTGTGTGATCATGTGTATCAGTAGTATGAGATAGTGTGCATGGTCAAAATGACTTAAAAGTCTGAGTTTAAATCCCTTATATTTACAATTGGGCTCCAGGTATAAGAGTGCTGGTATTTCAAATCAAAACATAACGTAATTAAAATCTTTTTTTTTATCTCTTAGAGCTTTTCACATATATTCCCTCTCTTATTTATTATTACTTTACTATTCTCTGCATAAAAGATTATCAATATTTCTTTTTATTCTATTTTTAATCTCCAACCCAAACTTTCAAAAACTTTTATTATCTACTATTTATTCTCCCACTATGGGTTTTGGGCCATCGTTGTAATATACCATTATGACATATCTCAGGTTGTGGTTGTTGTATCAAAGCCTTACATTGGGAATCCATTGTAATGTTTTTGATATTTTAATAGATTCTGGTAGGCCTAGTTAATCAAGCTATGAAGATAGAAAATATAAATATTTCATCCATATTTCTAAAAACGTATATTTCCTGATTAATTTGCCTACTAATTATTGCGACTTACACTGCTGATAGAATCAGCTTTTTTATTTGTTTTAACAAGGACACCAGGATTCATACAAGAATCCACCAAAATCCATCATGTCACACATCGTAAATTTAGAAGAAAATAATTTTAAAGATCAGGGTTAAGATTTCTGGTAGCTTAGTTATTTTTCAGAGAATATTACACCCTGGGCTTATTTAATAACTATTGGCAAAGGTAAATTATACTCAAATCCTAATAAACATTAATAAATTTAATAACTATCATTAATAATGCACAATGCATAGTTGATATTAGAAATAAATATTTTATTCTAACAAATTAAAATATTAAAAACACAAATTACTAATAAGTTGGAAAGACTACATGCATGCTAATCCAGACATGCATCAATTAATTAAAAGTTTCACCATTAAAGTTCACTTCCAAGTTTCTTCTAGAAAGTTCTTTAAATGAGAGTCTCTTAAATTAGAAATTTAATGTCTTTATCAGGATTATATTATAAGCTTAATTTAGTCACAATTGGGATATGAATAATTTTACTGGTAAGTTTTGTAGTACATGTTTGAAGAGCCCATTGCAGATAACTAGTTTCACTCCATTGACATTTGTATAGGTTGTTAATTACTGTACATGGTTTTTCATGAGAGATAGAATCAACTCATGGCCAATTGGTTTTAAACTTGTTTTGGTCCTTCCTAAAAAATAGTAATGAAAGCTTTTCTTGGATTGATAGTCTTCATGATGAACAATGTCAAAAGCTTCGGTCTACTCCATCATGAAGAATTATTTCAGCGTAGAGTGGTCCTGGATCTTTTATAATCCAGGACTAACCAAAAGAAAAACAGACATAACAAGACCTTGATCACAAATGGTATTCTTCCTTTTATACTTGAGGTCTGGTTTTCAGACTTCTATGCATATTTTCTTTTGTCATTTTATCAGCATACAAGATAATAATCTTGTACATTCTTTTTTAAATATAAGTTATAAAGTCTTTTTTTTAAACATAATTCCACCATCATTAATAGGAGTTAGAAAGATTTTACTAATTGAAATCTTTCCAATTTTAACTTATATTTTTAACTTTCATTGTACGTTTTAAAAAATAAATTACACTAATTAAAAAAAAATCTAAAATGTGTCTGTTTAAAAGTTTGTTAAAATTTACTTTTTCTCTTAGCTTTTACCAAATGCCAATATATTTGTACCATATATAAATAAATGGTACAATATATATATATATATATATATATATATATATATATATATATATATAAATTAAATTCCAGCTTACTTTTATAGATATGCTTTACAAACTCCTCAATGCTTAACATAAAATAACACACTACCAGTTTTATTTAGCTTGACACATTTTCAGTGCCATGCACTATAATCATAGTCATTATTACTAACAAAGGGAATCATAATACTATAATAACATATCTGACAATTATTCAGGGCAAGTAAATTTAAATATTTTTTCAGATTGTAATGAGGCTTAAAATTTTGCTTTTAAGTAGATGTTTAATAGATAATATAACTAACTAATCATCCAATATTAATTAGTAAATAGATATCTAACTATTCCTAACTAGAGGATTAAAGAGGGATGGAAAAAACAATCAAACACTCTCCATTTATCAGTTGCATATCTTGTGAGTAATGTTTTTCCCATCACTGTTGCTATAAAGAGACCTTTGATCTTTTATATATATATATATATATAGTTTTATATTAAAACAAAAAATATTGATATTGTTATTTTCAAGCTTCAAAATATTACCATTATATCAATAATGTATATTAAGATAGATGCAAAAATAAATTTATTATATAACATTAAAAATTTATTTAACTATAAATATTAATTCAAAATCTTATGATAAATAAAATCAATATTGTTTTAGTAATAATATTTAAAAACTGAATTACTTTATATGAAAATGGAATTAATATTTTTAAAAAAAAATATATTTTAAGTAAATCATAAATTTATAATTTATTTATCAATATTTCTAGGCTTCCTACTGAAAAACCAAAGGTTAGATAATGAAATATTGCATGTTTCTATGTTATGACTGTAATCACAGATCAGTTAAAAATTTCTAACAAATACAGAAACTATTGCAAAATATACATTCAATTATATTTAAGTTGATTTCCAGTTATTTATTGGCATTTTTATTCAGTTTGAGTAAAAAAAATACTGTAAATAAATTTTAATCCAAAGCTGTATATTGCTTAACTGAAAATAATATATAATTTAATTACTCAAATAATGAAAAAAAAATCACTTATAGTAAGTACTTGCCATTTTAAAACACATATTACAACAGAGAAATAATTGAATTTTTTACCCAATTGTTTTTTTTAAATTTATATTATTCTAATATTATACTGAATAATTCAAGATTCCAGGTTCATTTTGCACTTTAAAATAAATTCAGATATGAGTTGGTATTTGTTGTGAGCTCATAGCCAGATAATGAACGAATACTGTAAGCCATGAAACAACTGATATGAAGAAGCTGATGGACTGATTATTTTATCATAATGTCAAAGGTAATATATAATTATTTATCAATGATTTTATTAGCAAGTTTAATAAACATTATTTATCTAAATTAATAAATAAATTTATGTAAACATTAATTTATTTTCCTTTAAACATGTTGGTTAGTTGATTAAGTATTGACTTTATATATAATTTAATGTAAAGATAATCAATAGGAACACCATTTTTAATTGATCCAATAAAATATTGAATAAGGATGTATTATATCAATATTATAATATTTGCTATTGTAGTCAATTTATCAATACTCTAAGTAAACAATCTAGATTTATTTAATATTTTATGTTTCAAATAATAATATCTAGATGCTTGCTTATTAACCAATACTGGATGGATAAGTAGTCTATGCAAAGACTATTTATCTTAAAAAAGTTGATGTCACAAAAATATTTTCGAAATTCACTCAGCTTGGTCTTAAAGCCCAGATGTTGAATATAACTTGCATTTGTTAATATGTATAGTTGTTATTTTTATTATATAGAATAACAGACGTAGTTCTTAAGTTTACTATTTTTGAAATGATTAAACTGAAGTGGTGACATTACTGATGACAAAAATACTGTAATGAAACTTTTGCAATTATATAACAATAAAATATGAAAACAGTAAATGAAAAATGGATTTGAACCCGGAACCATATGGAATCAAAGATATACATATATATGTAATGAGATCTTGGTTCAAATAAATAATAAGTAGAATGGTTAATAAAATTCAAATAATTTTTTTTAAATATATAATAATATTAACCAATGAGATGATGAATTATAATTTAAAAATAAAAGTACTCCCAAAAGTATTTTATTTGTTTTTCAGTTTCAATAAAAAGAAGATTCTTAGAAATTTTATTTTCTGGATTTATAAATAATACATTTCGCATAAATTTTATTTTATTTTATAATAGCTAATAAAGTGATTAAAATGGCAATCTTTTCTGGGGACAAACCACGCTGTTGCTACTTGACCTCAACCTACTAATAAGTATAGATTTCAACATATAGGTAATAAACAATATTAACAAAGTCTTATTTTCTTTTAATCTAAATTTTAAATTTCTAAAAGCAATTTTACTTATGTAAACAAACTGATAAAAGATTGCAATTAAGCTGTATGTTTTATAAAAACATTGTTATCCCTTAGGTTATTAAAGAAGTCTTATTTATTCCAAACATTCCAAAATTATGACAAAATTGTTTAAAGGTATATTCAGATTCTTAAACTTTATTGCAGTGACTCATTGTTTTCGTCATTCTGCAAGATGATGATAGGTAAACGATTTGAATTTATGCTCTAAATATCTTATTTATTTTCTTAATAAAAAGAAATAAAACTTTTTATTCACGTTTTGTTTTTATTTCGAAATTTTTTATTGTTAACATTTTATTTGATAACTGCCAGTAATAAACGAGTTTGAATTTAGCCTATTCCAGAAATTATATAGGCACTATTAATACTAAAAAATAATCGGTAAATACTACCTTTAATGGACTGAAGGCACACACTCTGATGTGAGAATTTTGAACCCTGTACACTGTTTTTTTTCTAGTGAACAATGTTTGGTTTGCTGATCGAAACTAATTTTTTGTCGACAACATTAAATGTCTTACAAACAGAAGTGAATTGATCAGATAATTTTCTAAAAAAAATAATTCTTTTTTTTTTCAAAAGGAGTTTATCCCTCTGAAAAATATACATTTTGAAATTAAAGTAAATAAATTTTTATTTGAATGTAAATATTTTGTGCTGTTTTAAATTTTTATCGACAATTTGGTCAGTATACTTATTTTAAGAAATATAATAGCTCTAATAAATATGGTATTGAACTTCAAAAATCGTACACTTTTCACTTTTCAGCAAAAAAAAAAAAAAACCTTATTATATAAAGACAGCAAAAACAAAGGAGGAAGAAAAGAATTTAGAAGAACTATATAATCTAATAAATATGCATAACATTTAATGTAGTGATATATATATTTTGATCATTTTAATTTTATAAGACAGATTATTTGAACTTTACAAAAATAAAAAAAGTAGCGTATTTTGTAATCTATCTACAAAGTAATTATATGAATATTGAATTCAAATTATTTGGTATTAAATATGTTTATAATTAGTTCGAAGTTCCTCCATCAACTACGATGAACGCCAAGATTCTGCACGAATAGCCGAAATATCTAAAATTTCATTTACTAGCACGATAACTATAACCCGATTTGTGCCTGCCATGGATTTATTACCTTAGACAACTACATATTATTACTTTAGTCCACAATTACATTTATTGGCGCCATATTCTCAAAGAAACAATTTTACATCTACAGGTAGTTCGAAATTCTTACACCAGAATATATTCCTTTTTTTTTTATTTAAAAAAAAAAAGATTTATTGATAATAGGTATATACAAAAAGTTTTCTATGATAATTATAAATGTTTCTATTGTTATAAGTTATCTAAGAGTGTGTATAGATTGAGGCGAGATCTGATATGTATTTTTAGTCAGATCATAGGTCAGAGAAAAATTAGTGTGTGTTTAGGACATTTGAATTTATGTTTATACGTTATCAGATATTTGAGTGTTTTTCTGATCTGTTATACAGTTTACCAATTAAGTCATTTTGTAGGTAAAGTGTTTTGAACAGTTTCCATGTATGTGCCTGTAAATACTTTGATGAAAGCATTTTGTCTTTCTTTTGTAGTTTTGAAAGTGTTCTAAGGAAGAAAGAGCTTGCTTCTGTCTGGGTCACCCAGATAGAATATGTAATAAAGATTGCCACCCTAATGGTGGGGAAGTCTCTTTCTTTAATCTTGGCCAGGTAAAGGTAATGTTTACCAAATAATGAACTGAAATTCATTTCACTACCGTAAATAAAATAAAATCTGGAAATAAGATGATACTATTCCTGTAATAACCTAATAACTAAATTTAGAATATTTAAACAAATTATACCACCAATTTAATGATTGGAACAGTTTTGTCATTCTTATAAGAATTAAAACAAGGAGTCTTAAGCTATAATTTATTAAGTTTCATTTAAGTTTTAAAAGGATTTTTTTTTTTTTTGGTTTAGATATAAATCACCTTTAATTATGTAATAAAGTGAGACTAATTAAAATGTACCAAAAATAAAAATCCCAAGAAGCAATAAAGGAGAACAATACATTGAAGTAACTACATTTATCATATTTAAGAGACAATCCATTTTTATGCTCTTAAATATTGATTAGAAACATTTTGCTATAATTTTCAAAATTTACTTCCCCATTTAATTTTTAAAAAACTCTGCTGCTCTGCTTGTGCAAAATTAATCACTATTTAAAATAATTAAACAATTTAAAGATGAAACTATATGAAAAAAATATAGAAGTAATTATTAAATCTGAGCACAGAAGCTTATAATGATCTCTTGAACAATAATCTTAAGGACAGTTTCACTGAAACTCTATCCATTTATAATCTTCTTGAACAAAACATCACATGTTGATATCCCCATGTAATTTCACTGAAGAGTTATATGTTCTTTTGTAACTTCTTGCACTAAAATAATAATAAAAAAATATGTTATTTTTAAAAATTAATTGGCATCATCCAATACCCTAGCTAGAATTTTTCACCCAGAGACAAAATTTCAAAAAGAGTCCATTTTAATATATCCATACCTTAATACTTTTTAAACATATTAGAAGCCATACATATTTCCGTGATTTGCTTTATGCTAGTTATACCACTGATGTCAGCTTTTTTTAAAAGGAATCACATTAAAGTCAATTCAATACATTTTTCTTTACACACATAATATAAAAGTTCACCAATACCAAATTATTATTGGAATTGAAGACTAAAGATTAAAAATAAGCATCTGTTAAAACATGGAGCAATGTTTTATTCATTGCATTATTTTATTTGTGTATGTCTTAAAAAAGAAAAAAAAAGTTAAAATGGGAAATTGTAGAATGAATGGCCTTAATTACTTTTTCATATACAAATAAAGAACTTCCACCATTTTTTAATGCTCTTTCACTTTTCATGTTTGAATTTCAACAATAGACTTTCACTTTAAATAATACTGGCATATTCCATCAATCATACCATTTCTAACTTTCTTATACACTTATCAATACTATTTTTATGCCAAAACTTTACTCTTGCAGTTTCAACTGTCCTGCAGTCATCATCAGAGCTACAATATCCAAATATATAATCATACAATTATTACATATACACATATTTATATACATAGTCAACATCATATATCTTAACCTGACCATTATAAATAATCATTTACACTTTATTATTTTATATTTATATTATTTTATTATTAAATTATTCTAAATGTATTTATTATAATTTTAAAACTTTAATCTTTAAATTCTACTATTTAACCCATCATTTTATTATTATGTTTTTACTTATGTTTTCTTAATTACTTCTAAACTTTTTTTTATTTTCTTACATATTTTTAACTATTATCTTTTTACATTATAAATTACCTTTTTTATTACATTACTAAATCTTCATATCTTTATAATCCTATTTCCACAAACCAACTGAACATTTTCAAAAATTTCTATACTTGCTTAACAACTTCCTCTGTCATTATTTTTATCAACTTTATTTTTTAAACCTTTTTATATTCAAACTAATATTAATAATAATAACTATAATTATTCATAAAATTATCATCTTTACTCCAAAATCCCTATTAAGATTTGGTTTTATATTTTTAATCAATATTGCCTCTTTAATTTTCCTATCCCTTCTATTATTTGTATAATTAACCATTTTTATATGATTCTTCTCAAACATATGACCTGTTTCTAATGAATAAAAATAAATCAATGACTACTTGTCTTACTTATGTTGAATTAATCTTGTATAAATTGAATTTTTTGTTTCACCTAATTTTACATGACTTTCATTCAATTTTATATACTCCATTTATGCATTTTTCTACTTTTCTTACATATTTATTATCTAACATGTTAAGTATATTTTTCCTTCTTTTATTTATCTTAAATTTTATTACATTATTAAACTTTTTATTAATTTTAATAATTATTTTATTCACCCTTTTTACAATATTATTATTATAAGTTTTAATACATGATTCTATTTATCTTTTCTACATACTATCTCTTTATTTTCTATTGAATTTTTCTTCTGATTTCCTTATATTTTCTTCTATAACTTTCTCTCAATATTCATTATCTTTAAACTCTTTAATTATCAATTCTATATGTTTATTATAATCTTCTTTGAGCAATAATTCTTAGCTCTATATATTTTTGAATTTATACTATTTATTTTATATCTATATTCGAATTTCAATTATTTATATTAGTATCCATATTAGATTTTTTATATATAGACGTTTCCAGCTTTAAACAGTAGAGAAAAATGCACAAAATTAGTTGGAGAGTAATTATGGTATATATTATTATGAAAACAAGGATATTAATAATGTAATTAATATAAAATATAAATTGTCGATGGAACGTTTTAAAGAAGTGAATAATATGATATATAAATAAAAAAATTAAGTATTAAAAATAAGGATAAAAAGAAAAATAAGGAGGAAATAATTTAAATAATGTAATTATAATAAAAAAGGTTAAAGAAATAAGGAATAAATATGAGGAAGAGAAAGTGTTTATAAAATCGGATAAAGTTAATAAATTAGTATTAATCAATAAAGAAGAATATATTGGTAAAATAAATAAATTGTTGTCAGGGAAGTATTTTATTAAAATAAAAACAGATGATACTAAATTAAAAAATGGGAAGCTTTATGAATTAGTAAAAGGATTATATAACAATGGATTAATAGGTAGAAAAATATTTGCATTACTGGGAAATAAAGACTGTGGTATGAAAAGAATATAGACAGCAACACAAATATTTAAAGAAGGGGTGCCTTTAAGACCAATTATAAATAGTATAAATTCATATTTTTATAGAATATGTAAATAGATATCAAATACTATTTTTAAAAAATATATTAATGTTAAAAGTAGTTTTTATATTAAAAATAATAATAAATTAATAAAAGAGACTAGAGATAAAATAAATGTATATAATAATTATAAGTTGACTATAGTAAAAATAGATGTGTCAGTTTACATGAATATAAATGTAGAAGAAGCAATATAATTAGCAATAAAATGATATAGAAAAGATGAATGTAAAAAATAAACCTACCAATAGAGAAATTGAGGGAAATAATGAGAATTAGTTGTAAAGAGATTACACTTGAATTTAATGAAAAATATTATAAACAAAGAAAATGATTACTAATAGGAGGAACATTACTTGAAATACTTAGTATAATATATATATATATATATATATATTATATAAAATATATATATATATATATATATATATATATATATATATTGTACCATTTGAAAAACCACCCAGCAACCAACTCACTCCAAGTCACATTCAAACTCAGTCAAACCAAGCTGAATTCAAACCCAACTCAGAGCTCAGATCAAATCAATGGATGATCTACACCAATGGTACATGACTATGCACCAAGAAACTAGCTCAACGGTTGATGATGATTTGAGATCCCTGAACTGACACTAATAATGGATAATAAACTAACTAAGATAATATTATGTTGAATCATATGTATATGTTCGGGTTGCCAACAAAGACAGTGAATATTAACATTAATATAATGATTGAGTAAAAGAGTTAAGAAACCAAGTGTGTTAATAAAACATTTAATAATAATAGTAATAGTTTTTGTTCAACTTTTAAATGATGACTATATTTATTACCTCTAGTCCTTAAACAGAGTTTATAATTACAATAAAAATGGCAGTCCCTATTATATGCCAACAACTATTATGGAAGTCTATATGTCTATGCCCCCAATGAGAAAATAAGGGCAGATAAAGGTATTCAGTGGTGACAGAAATTATTATTCTAATTTTATACGAAAGAATGTGAGATTTATTTTCACATTCACAAATCAATTCATGAAGAGCAAGATACGTATTTAGGGCATAACTTTAACCTTTACTAAAAAACTTATTTAAGTAGAGATGACTAAGAATTTTTTCAACTTTAATGAAATCACTTCATCACGAATTATGAGCATAAGAGCAGGCTTTACTAGAACAGAGAGGTAATGGTGCTGATGAATTATGAGCTACAAAATGAACAGGAAAGACAATAGCTTGTTGGTGATTTAAGTATTATGGTGGCTTGTATTTTACAAGTCTTACTGCCCTTTAAGGAGATGTGGAACATGGGGAAAGCCAGGCCAAGTCATAGCTATGAACCTTTGGTGTTCCAAATGTAATATAAGTCAGGGAGGAAGTGCTTTTTTCATCTATAATTAAAATAATAGAAATTTTACCAATGACAAGTGTACGGAGTGGAAGATTGCCCTGCATCAGCAACATTCAAAGATGATGACTTGATAGTCACCATTTGAAAAATAAAACCCAATTTATTATAGAATGCTCTATGTGATGACTTGATCAAATTAATTAAAGTCAAATGAGCTTTTAAGTAAAACTATTTTAAAGCAGTTATAAAATTATATTAATTATGCCCCCAAACATCATGCTTTTCCTGAACATTAATAGTAAAAAAAATTGGATTAGAATTTATTCATTTGATTCCTTTATCAACCCTTTTGCAAAAATATTTCAAGATTATAAATATAAGTAGATAAACATTTGTTAACCTGATAAAAGAGCCAGGGACATAGGTTAGAAATGAAGCTAATGATTTATTATTAGCCAATTATAAAACTAGCAAACATTTAATAAATTATTTTGACTCGATGATTAATAGAATGGTATAAATTTAGTTCTAGTATGTGGAGATTACTATCAGACTTAATAATTTTATTACTTGTATAATGCAAATGGAACAGGGGAGATTATCGAGTCAAGGGATTATTGGCATATAATTAAAAATAAATGACATTAATAAATTACTCAATAAATATATATAATACAATAAATGAACCACCATTGTAAAGAAGGAAAACTTAAATCTAAGGACTAGAGATTGAGAAAATTACTATATAATTTAAAATAATACATTAAGGAATGAGAAGAGCTTTTAAAGGGAGTGTAAAGTAAGTTTGGAAACTGACCAGAAAGTTATGGTTCATAATGGAATTATATTACCATTTCTTCTGGGGCTGGTTCCTTAGTTTACATGTCTGAGTTGGTTGAAACATAAGCATGCAAAATGCTTGAACAGCATTTTGATTGATTTTTTCATGATTTTTAGGCAGCACAATTGGTCCAGAAAGGATTTAGCACTTTCATTGAAGATTTTCAGGGGACTTCAGAAACAGTAATCAGATTCCTGAAGTTTAGCACCTCACCATGATAGAAACACTATTTAAATTTATAATTTTAAAATGCACAGAATTTAATGGTACTTCTCTAAACAAAGATGGCTTCTTTTTCTCCAAACTTTTCCAGGCTATTTATACTGTCCTCTGATGCCTTCAGGCTAGCTCTTCTTTCCTTATCAATGTTACAAAATTGTACTAATTGATTTTAGATACATTCCCTCAATAAGGCTTTCAAACTCATTACCTTGAATTCATTTTCTAATTAGAAAATGAATTTTTAAAATCAGAAAAATGATTTTAATTAGGAACCATCCTTACATTTTAAATACTTATCTTTTTTATAATTAATAAAACTTTACACATTGTTTTTGGAAAGGGACAATCTGAAAGCTTATTGAAAGAATGTAGCTTTTAATCACTAAAATTTGAACAAACTATATAAAAGTAAAATAAAACATTCCCGACACAATGAAATTCTATAACGAATATATATATTTAAATATTTATAAATATATATGCACAATCCATGCAGTTATAATATATATAAATTCATGAATAATTCTATCATGAAATTATTAATAGAATTGATTAATTTAAACCTCATACGAGTTAAGTTTAACACACATTTATGTAATAGTTTTTCTTTAAAGAAACTAGCATGGATTGAATGTATAAAGTCCCATTGCATCGGAAATTCAAGGTTAGTACTAGGGTTTGAAGTGGGCTTCTGGCAAGATGTCATGAAGCTAGGATTGAACTTAGATCTGACTGCTTCAATATATATATATATATATATGGAAGATTTAATGATTAATACTAATAATGGTCCAATTTTTATGAAAACGTATTTTGATTTTCATTTATTGATTTTTAACAAGAATCAATGACAAATAGATATGTATTATGAAGAGATTAGTAAATTAGATAAAAATATAAAATTTACAATAAAAAAAGAAAATGATAACAAATTATCATATTTGGATATTTTATTAATAATGTCACATGGAAATGGTAAATGCAAGATAGAAACATCTATATAAATAATTAGAATTTGAATATTGATATAAAATATAAAATAAGTAGTATAAATTCAAAAATATATAGAGCTATGAATTATTGCTCAGATAATAAAGATTATAGTAAACATGTAGAATTAATAATTAAAGAGTTTAATGAATATCTAGAGAAAGTTATAGAAGAAAATATAAGGAAATCAGAAAAAAAAATTAATAAAAAATAAAGAAATAGTATGTAGAAAAGATAAAATAGGTAAGGATAAATATATAGGTATTAAAACTTATAATAATAGTATTGTAAAAAAGATGAATAAAATAATTATTAAAATTATTAAAAAGTTTAATATATAGGGATTTTAATTCAGGCTTTTACATGACCTCAGCCATTTATGCTATCTCATACTGCTGATATACTTAATCACATACATGTTGAAAAGATAAATAATCATGCTTTTTTCATGCTAAACCAGCACTCATCAGTTGGTCCAGATTATCATCTTTACACATATGTACAATGAAAGCTCAACTATCTTAATATATGCTGAGTTTTGATTGTACATATGTGTGGAGATGATGATCTGGACCAACTGATGAGTGCTGGTTAAGCACAAAATATATATATTGGTGATTTTTTATTTTTTTGACATGTGTGTGATCAAGTGTATTAGCAGTGTGAGATAGTATGGATGGCTGAGGGTCATGCAAAGTCTGAGTTCAACCCCCCTATATATTACATATAGAATGTAGATATGAAAAAGCCTGTACTGTAAAAAAATCATAATTCAAAAAGTTTGTAATAAAATTTAAGATAATAAATTAAAGAAAGAAAAATATACTAAATATAGTAGATAATAAATATGTAAAAAAGTAAAAAAATGCATAAATGGAGTATATAAAATTGAATGTAAGCCATGTAAAATTAGATGAGACAAAGAATTCAATTTACATAAATCTAATTCAACATAAGTATGATAAGAGGTCATCTATTTATTTGCAATCATTAGAAAGAGATCATAGGTTTGAGCAGGATAGTACAAAAATGATTAATTATACAAATAATAGAAGGCATAGGAAAATTAAACAGGCAATATTGATTAAAATATAAAACCAAATCTTAATAGGGATTTTGGGGTAAAGACAATAATTTTATGAATATTTATAGTTATTATTATTAATAATAGTTTGAATATAAAAAGGTTTAAAAAATAAAGTTGAAAAAAATAATGATAGAGGGAATTGTTAAGCAAGTATAAGAATTTTTGAAAATTTGTTAGTTGGTTTTTGGAAATAGGATTATAAACATGTAAACATTTAGTAATATAATAAAAAAAGTAATTTATAATGTAAAAAAGTTAATAGTTGAGAATATATAATAAAAATAAAAACAATTTAAAAGTAATTAAAAAAATCAATGGATTTAAAATATCATCAATACATTTTTTCTTTTCAAAATAGTTCATAATATGTCAATGAATACATCAAACTTCTTTTTATATGACTATAATAAAAAAAATACATTCAGTTTCGATTATTTTATATAGTCTTTTTCAAAGAACACTAAAAAGTAAAAAAAATACAAATACAAATATATAATAATAAATATCACATATTCCAAACAAATGCAAAAATATTAAAAAGTACTAAAAATTCTCTTTACCTCAAACACCTTTTTCTATTACAAACAATCTCAACTTGATCAAATTTTTCCATTTATAAACTCATCCAAAAAATACCTTAGAACATTTCATTAACAAACCTATTATTTTTTTTCTTTTCTATTAACACCCTTTATCATTTTTTCATGGTTTGACTGTATACATTCTAAAGGTTTTATTTCAAAATATTTATGTTCAAATTTATTCATATGATTGTAAATAGCAGAATTTTATCACTTAAATGCGGTTTTAATCTAGTTTCCAATTTATTCTTTGTAGTCCCAACATATGACATCTCTATATACTTTCTAAAACAATTCAAACATTTTATTATGAAAACTGAATTTATAATATCTAAATTATTACATTCATCAGATTTTCAATTGGATGGACGGTTGAAGAGTTGGAGTGTGGAGTGGATTGAAGCCTGTCCATTAAACTATGAGGATAGTCTATCTTAATATATATCTGAGCACTTATACTATATATGTGTGTAAAGATGATAGTCTGGACCAACTGATGATTGCTGGTTTAGCATGAAATACGTATATTGGTGATTATTTATCTTTTCAGCATATATGTGTTTAGGTGTATCAGTGTTATTAGATAGAGTGGAGAGAGGTGGGTGGTGTGAAAGTCTGTGCTCATATACCCTATATTACATATATATAGCCACAGGTATATAACAAGCCTGTGTTTCAGTTATTACATTATTATTAATTAAAAATTTTAAAATGTTATTTTTTTTTATAAACTGGAAAAATGAAAACATTATGTTTCTTATTAATCATTTTAAATAAATTTGTAACTTTAATAAACAGGATGTTAATAGAAAAGGAAGAAAATAGGATTATTAATTAAATGTTTTAAGGTATTTTTTTTTTGGGATGGGTATATAAATGTACAAATTTGATTAAATTGAGATTGTTTGTAATAGAAAAAAGGTGTTTGAGGTAAAGATAATTTTTAGTATTTTTTTAATATTTTTGTATTTGTTTGGAATATGTGATATGTATTACTATATATTTGTATTTTTATTTTTTAATGTTCCTTAAAAAAGACTATATAAAATAGTCAAAAGTTGGATGTACTTTATTTAATTTTATTATAGTTATATAAAAACAAGTTTTAAAAAGAAGTTTGATATTTCATTGACAAATATAATTAAGAAAATATAAGTAATAAGATAATAATAAAATAATAGGTTAAATAGTAGAGTTTAAAGATGAAATTTTTAAAATTATAATAAATAGATTTAGAATAATTTAATAATAAAATAAGATAATAATTAAATAATAAAATTAGTTAAATTAGAATAATAAAATGGAAAAGTATTGTTTATAATGGTCAGGTTAGGATGTATGTTTTTGATTATGTATATAAATATGTACGTTATCATTATCATCAACCATTATCAGTCCACTGCAGAATGAAAGTCTCTCCAAGTTCAATATATCTTTTCCAAACTTTAGTTTCTTTTCTCTGCATCTTCTCTGCACACTTTCTTATTTCTTCCATCCATCCCACATGTGGTCTCTTTCTGGGTTTTTTTACAATCTCTTGGAATCCAGCTTAAGATTTTAGTTGTCCATCTATTCATTCTAGCAATATATCCAGCCCAACTCCACTTCAGTCTTTTAATTTTTTCAATGAAGTCAATAACACATGCTTGTTCTTTTACCCATATATTCTGTTTAAGATATATTCTTGTTACTCCTAGCATGCATCTTTCCATACTTTTTTGAGTGATCTGAAGTCTTTGTATTGCTCTTCTATTAAGTATCCAAGTCTCAGATCCATAAGTAAGAAGTGGTAAAAACATTTATTAAAACATTCCTTTTTAAACACATAGGCATATTTCCTTTTAGTGTCAAGTTATTCTACCAAAAGCACTCCAATTAAGTTAATTCTATGATTAATTTCATCCATTATGTTTCCATCTGTATTAATAATCTGACAAAGGTATTTGTAGCTGTTAATGTCTTGTAACTCATCATAATCAATCTTTATTTTCATATTTTGAGAAAGTCCATTGAACATTACTTTAGTCTTTTTAACATTTATCTTTAGTCCTACTTTTCTACTTTCATCTGATAACTCCTGCACCAGTTCCTGAAGCTCTAAAGCATTATTTGCAAAAACAACTCCATCATCTGAAAAATCTAAATGATTTAAATAATCTCCATTTATTTTCATTCATTTAGCTTCCCATTTTAATCCATGAAATACTTCTTGCAAAATTGCTGTAAAATATTTTGGAGATATGGGGTCACCCTATCCTACACACTTCTCAATGTTGACTTTCTTTGTATCACCATGTAATATAATTGTTGCTGTTGCATTTTTATAAATATTTTTCAAAATATGACAATATCCTGGATCTGTAAATTGATTATCCACTGCTTACCCACTGAAGAAATATTTATAAAATCAAATGTCTTTTTGTAATTTACAAATCCAAAACATAATGGCAACTCATATTCATTTGTCCTTTCTATGACTTCTCTCAATACCGGGATATGATCTACTGTACGAAAATGACTTTTGAATTCAGCTTGTTCTCTTGGTTAGTTGAAATCCAATGTTCTCTGTAGACAGGTTGTAATTATCTTGGTAAAAATTTTGTATAAAACTGATAAAAGGCTGATTGGTTTGTAATTTCTAATATCTTTTCATCACCTTTTTAAAATAGTAATATTAATACTGTGTTCTTTCAAAGATCTAGTACATCTTTATCATTTACACATTTGGTATATAACTTTGTTAAAAAAAATTATATTTCTTTACCTGCTTTTTTTAATATATCAATTATAATTCCATCATTACTTGGAGCTTTTCCTTTCTTCATAAATTTAATTGCATATCTCACTTCTTCTTTTAAAATTCTGGGCAATTTAGAAGATATAATAGATATAAGAAGTACCTGTTCTTTATTACTATATAATTATTGAAAAATGTCTTCTACCCATTTTATGATGTCATCTCTCTTTTTAGTAATAATTCCATCTTTTTTTTCTTATTGCAGATATAAATTTTCTACCAATACTAAAATGTTGTTTTACACTCTTCAGACTTTTATTCTCTTCTACAACTTTTCTTGCTAGTTCACAGTTATACTTTCTTATATCATTTTCAATTCTTTTCTGCACCATTTTACAAAATTCAAGGTATTCAATCTTTTTTAATGCATTATTTTGTATATTTTTATATTCCTTCTTTTCTTCATAAATTCTCTAGTCTCAGTAGAAATTTTATTGGTCAATTGCTGATTTTTTCTACCAGGTATTTTTGTTGCAGCTGCATCAGTTATTTTCTTATTAATTTAATTTAAATGTGAATCATGTTCAAAATCTACTAATACTTGAAACTGATTTGTAAGTTCTAATTTATGTTCATTAGAATGTTTCTGAAGATTAGGAATCAACTATAAATATTGTTTTTTAATAATTTTTGTCTCTAGTTTTGCATTCACACATATCCTACATTTTACTAATCAATGATCACTTCCTGTGTTAAATATGTATATAAAATGTAGTAATTGTCTGATTATATATTTGGATATTGTAGTTCTGATGATGATTGCAGGACAGTTGAAACTGCAAGAATAAAGTTTTGGTGTAAAAAATAGTATTGATAAGTGTATAAGAAGCTTGGAAATGGTATCATATCATTTCACCAATCACATTATCCATAGCTACTGCATGAAAAATTGATTATTATACTAACAAAGATGGTTGTGTTAGAATATAATCAATATTGGTAAAATATATGGCAAATGTTTATCATAAAAAATATTATTCTTTATATTCACAAAAGTTTTCAAATCAGGTAATTGTAATATATTATTGGATATTTTTATCAAGGAAGTGAATTAGAATCAATGTCTAATATATATTTCAATACCAATTTATTCTAAAAAATATTGACTTAGCGAAATTACACTATAGAACATATTAGAATCATTCTAAACAAAAATGTTTGCAATCTTTATTTTCATTTTTAAGCATAAGTTAAAAGTACAAATGTTTAAAACAATCATCTCATTTGTAACACACACATCTGTTGATGCTTATATTTATTAAAATGCTCAAAATTATTTTTGTGAAGCTATACAAAATCAAAAACAAATATGTCTTTAAAAACTTCTAAACTAATATTGGTGAAACAAAAAATGAAAAAAGTTATCAAATAAGATTTAAACAAGACATTTATTTTTTATATAGCGCGATGATTTTTATAATCTATAATATTAATAAGCCAATAAGCTGATACACATGCGCTTTGCAGATGTCACTATATAAATGAATACTCCCACTTTTTCAAACACAAGATAAAGTCTTTAAGAAAATATAGAATGGATCCACCTATATTTTCGACCCAACCATATATGTATGGGCAAATCTGATGTGTTTGAAATGAAGAGCTTGAAGTTATTAATTGATCACTTTAAATTACTTTTTTACATCGTTCATTTCAAACACTTCAGATTTGCCCATACATTTGCGGTTGGGTCGAAAATATAGGTGGATTCATTCTATATTTTCTTAAAGACTTTATCTTGGGTTTGAAAAATTGAGAGTATTTTTATATAGTGACATCCGCAAAGCATATGTGTATCAGCTTATTGGCTTATTAATATTATACAAATAAGATTTGTAACTTTCATATTTCCTGCACACTTTGTAGATCATCTAACTTGGGATTGGGAGGTCCCAAGATCTATTCTTATACCTTCAGTTCTGGTACTTGAACCTTTTATGAACTCCCATTGCAATAAAGTCATATGCTTTTTTTAATCACAGTTATGTTAACCCCAATATAAAATATGAAACCAATTATCTTACTCAGACAAAGTATCACAACTGTTGGGCTTACTAGAAATTCGTAAGTGCAGCAACCAATATATATATAGAAAATTTTAGAGAACATGACAAGCTTTTAGTTATAGTTGGTGTGACTGAAAAAATTAAAGATATATATATATAAACGTGTACACAGATGTGAATAATTTAATATTGTTAACAACTCTGGGGACACCTGCAAGTTATTTTGAAAAATTTAAATTTTCATTGCCACGTCATGATAATTAACACAAATCATTTTTAAAAATTAATCACAGGAGCAAAATGCCAGTTTTAAAATTTTTCAAGCCTACGATATTTCTGAAATATCAGCATTGTCCACTGAATTATACAGTCTTGCAAAATGTATAATAACGTAATAGTATGGGTTTTCTTTACAAATGCTGATATCAAATCAGGCAACAAAATATTATAAAATTTTTATAATATATATCTTTCAATAAGTAAAAAGCAAATAATTTTTTAATGTTTTTAAACATATGTAAATATTTCATTTTTTATAGCGCTATGTTTTTTATAAATTATAATAATAACGGTAGCTTACTCCACTGCACATGCGCTTTACATAATTAGCGTTATCTGTAAAGCGCACGTGCAGTGGAGTAAGCTACATTTATTATTATAATGTTTTTAAGTAAAAGTTTTAAAAAATGACTGGTTCTATTAAGATGAGAAAATTACAGACTTATTATATAATGATTAAATAAGACAATGCAAAATATAGTGCTAAACTTTACATTCATAAGTACGCTATAATGTGTGTATGATAAAATATTACTTGTTTTATACATTTGGGACTTTGTAGTCACAGATGCAAAGTAACATTAAGATAAACTTTGAAGGTGTAAAGTTCACCTGAATATTTCTGATCAATTTCTAGTCTGGTAAAAATTTGTCATTAACATTCTTGAGAAAGTAATATTATATATATTGTATTTTCTCATAAGATTTAAAGAATTAGCGTAAGTTAATTTAAAATATTTTTTTAATTTATGATTTTTTTAAATATTATTTTTTATTGTTTAGAAATAGTAAATCATTGTATACATTTTATTCCAAAGCCATCTATTAAAAACTTGAGTAATCAAATCATATTAGCTGGAACTATTATACTTATACCCATATTAGATTCTGGCTACAGACTATATTTAAAAAAAGACCAACAAACAAGCCCATATCTATAACTCAAATACACTATCCAGGCTATCAAATCCATATTCATAATCAGCCTAAAATTTTGATTAAAAGCCAACTTGCTTAGACAGTTACATAGATTTGACATTAATATAGTAACTATAGAAAGTTTTCAATATTTGGTTAAGATAGTACATATCACCAAAATATCAAATAACTTTTTCATCTCACATTCAACATTTAATTAATTCCACAGACATTTTAGTGTAGTTTTGAGCACATAACTGGCATTAGATATGAGCTACTCTTTCTAAACATGGACACTAAATGTAATCAGAAAAATTTCACAAATTATTAGTTGACAGGCAACACTGTAGATAAAGAAAAAAGGTGAACCCATTTTAAACAGAAGTAAACTCACTAAAACATATATTAATTGCTTTAATGTTAGACATGTGTAAACATTCAAACAAGCCATGTGCTTTGGTTTAAAGTCTTAGAAAGGATTTAATCTGAGATTGTTAGTACCAATCTTAGATTTTTAGTTTGAATAGAGTTAAAGGAGACAGCTCAATTATTAATGCAATCTTAATTTTCACTAAAGATGGGCTATATCAGAAACAAATCTTAAGTTGTTGACATCATGCTAGTATTAATATATTAAGATTACAGTAGATGGCTCTAAAATAGTGCAAATAAAGTGAACTAGTACTCCTAAATAGCAGATGTTGTGTGTAAATAAAAAAAGACAAATGGACTTTTGTTGTGTAACATTACATATAACATTATGATTGTTCAAAGCAAAAAAAAAATATTTATTTCATTTAAAAAAGTTAATAACAGATTCATGTAAAAAAGATATAATTATTTTATTTATAAGTGATAATGTTCATTTAAATTATAATAACAAAAACATCATATATAATAACTATATAAAGATATATGTAAAAATATTAATTATATATAAAAACTTTTATTCATCTGAACAAGTTTCTTTGAACTTACTTTTTTTAAAGAATGACAATCCATAGAAATTATCTTTCTTAATTTATCTTCTTTAATGAAGTGTTTTAATGTAATTATATTACATTATATTATTATCTCTATTTCTATATCTAAATATTTTATTTTAACATCAATTTCTATAATTGTAAATTTTATATTATCCATATTATTATTAAGTTCATTGTATGTTTTCTTTATAGCTCTTTTATTACCAATTATTAATATATCATCAACATATCTAACGTAATGTATTATATCTTGATTTTCTATTCTACTATTAACAATTTTCATTTCCATTTCGTTGATGAATATTGATGACATTAATCCACTAATTGCATACCCCATTACCCACCCCTTATGTATACTCCAATATTCACTATTATATTTAAAATACAAACTATTATGTATTAAAATTAAACCTTCTTCTACAATATTAATTATTTCTATATCATTAATATGCATATATAATTTCTGTATTAATATTTCTATACTTTTTGTTCTTGGAATGCTAGGATACATCTTTTTAATATCCATTACAAATATACTTTGATTTCTATTCAATTTTGTCATATTTAACATATTTATAATAGCCTCTGTATTTTTAATGCAAAACTCCCCATAACCAATAATATTTACTATCCACTTATTTAAATACTTACAAAATCTTTGTAGAATAAAATTAGTAAAATTAAATAATAATCTCAATGGATTATTTTCTTTATGAGTTTTTACCTTAGTAAATAAATATGGGTTCTCATAAGAAGAAGGATATAAATGTTTATATTGATATGTATTAATAATTTTTTTCCCTTCCATCTTTTGTAATAATTTTATATATTTATTTTTTATCATATTAATAGGATCTTTTGATAATCTTTCATATCCTTCTTTTTTATTTCACACTCTATCCTATCTATATAATCCTTAGAATATAAAACCACAAATCTACTACTTTTATCCTCTTTACATATTATTGTTTTCAATTTTACATATATTTCTTATTTCTTTAATAACCCTTCTATATTTTAAAAGTTTTTATATCATATAATTGTTTATTCAATAAATAATTTAATTTCTTTTTATCTTCCATAGAAATATTCGCCAGCTCTATATCTGTAGTTATTTTCTTTTTAATATCATTATCCACAAATGGTATGAAAGATGGACTTTTACTTAATAAAATATTTTGTTCTATAAAGAATTTATATCTTGTTAAATTTATGAAATTATCCATAATCTCCTTGTTATAATTAATATATTCATAACATATTTTATCATTTATATCCATAGATAAACCTTTAGACTAATATTTCTTCCACATCCATTTCCATATTTTATTATATATTCTTTGACTCCATTTAATTCTATAGTTGTATAAAAAAACTGTAAATTGATCCCACGCATTTATTTTCCGTAATAATGATTTTATAATTTTCTTTAAACATTTAAATTTATCAATACTACCATTTAATATATTATATTTTTCATTTATAAAAGTTTTTAAAATATAATTCTCTAACTTTTGTTTTAATTTCCAGTTATTTGATATCTTTTTATTATTTTTAACATAAATTTTACAAGCCTTAGGAACAACGTTGTAAGCTTTGCAACTATTTAAATAGGTTAATTGTCCTTTAATTATTTTATCTTCCCACCTCCTTTAAATTAAGCTTGTTCTTCATATATATCCGTAAATGCTCCATGACACAATATAGTAAAGTAGATTAACAAATTCTTAAACGTTATTATTCGAATATCTAAAATACAAGGAATAAATCCTTTATGTTGCTTTTTCAAATTAAAAATAAATCATAGATATAATAAAATATATTTACTAACAACAAAATGATATATAACAATAGCTGTAATATAGTCATATAATCATCACAAATAAAAACATACAAAGAACTTAATAATAATATGGATAATATAAAATTTACAATTGTAGAAATTGATGTTAAAATAAAATATTTATATATAGAGATAGATGATAATAATATAATTACATTAAAACACTTCATTAAAGAAGATAAATTAAGGAAGATAATTTCTATGGATTCGCAACAGGCATGGATACAAAAAAATGGCAGTTATTAAAAATTTTAAAAACAAAAATGATAAATATAACACAGATAAAAAGAAAGCTACTTTGCAAAAAGAGAAATTATAAAGTTATATACTAGTTATGGATATAACCCTAGAAGCATTAGAAATATATTCTTTAATTATAAACAACATAATTTGAGTAATAATAGTGAACTAGAAAATATAAAATGGGTAAAACTTTCATATATTCCTAAAATTTATAATACATTATTAAAAAATAAAAATTATGTAGATCAAAATATTAAAATGGGATGGTCAAACAGTAAAACTCTTGATATATTAGTAGGGAATTATAAAATAAAAGATGATATAAAATATAAAAAAGGTTTAGTATATAAAATTACTTGTGGGGATTGCAGTATGGTTTATTATGGACATACAGCAAAACAATTAGAAGAAAAGGCTAAAGAACATAATAATGCTATTAATAGAAGAGATGACAGATCTGCATTATATGTTCACTACTTAAAATATGGACATAGAATAGATTCTGTTAAGAATATAAGTCCATTAAATTATATTAAAAAAATTAATAGAAGGAAAATATATGAAACCAATTATATTAATTATAACAAAAATAATTGTATGAACATTTATAAAACATCAATAAATTTAACTAATAATTGGATAAAGAAAAATGAATGGAGGGTTGTATAATATGTGTTATTATAAAGATATAATTATAGGCTTGTGTTAATTTTATATATAGCCAGTAGATGTATGCAGTATAGGTTATTTTTGTAATTAAGCCATATTGAAAAGGGCAAAAATTTAAAATTTGCCAAAAAGAGCTTTTTTATGTTATTTTTATTTGTGATGATTATATGACTTTTTTACAGCTATTGTTATATATCATTTTGTTGTTAGTAAAGATATTTTATTATATCTATGATTTATTTTTAATTTGAAAAAGCAACATAAAGGATTTATTCCTTGTATTTTATATATATATATAATAGATATATTTTATAATATATATAAATTATTAATCAATGTCTGTATTCCAATTATAATAAAATATATATAATTATTCAAAACAATACAATAATTAATACAGTAACAATATTTTAAACAAATATATACCAATTTAATAGAAGTACTTTCAACTATCTATGTAGTCGTTGTCAACTAGACTCAAATTGTATTAGAAAAAACCGTTACAAATGTAATAATAAATAGTTCTGATAAAATAAGTAACATAAATGTATTTATTATGGATTTGTTAAATGTTGAATATGATTATAAATTAATTTATAATATTGTTACTAAGTTTAATAATAATAGAAATATTTTAGATGCTATAGATATTGATAAAATAAAATATACTTGGATATCAATACCATTTATTTGTAATGAACAGGTTAAATTTATAAAACAGATATATAAAAATATATGTCGAGTTGCATTTTATACTACTCATAATTTAAATAGATTAATAAATAATTCAAAAAATAGGTGTGGTATTTTAAATCAAAGTTGTGCAATATATAAATGGCTATGTTTTTGTGGAAAGGCATATATTGGGGAATCTCGATGTACATTGGAGAAAAGATCAAGGGAGCATTTGTTATTATATAAGAGTGCAAAAATCAAGACAAGAGAATGTTAGAAATGATGATGTATCACCATCAGTATTTTTTGATCATAATGTAACATGTAATTATGGTTTGATTTTGATTTTAATAAAGTTAAAATTCTGTGTATTGAAAGAAATAATAATAAACGCAAAATTAAAGAAGCTATGTTAATAAAATGTGAAAAGCAACAGTTGATAAATAGACAGACAGAATATAAAAATTAATGAATTGTGGGAAAATTGATGTATGGTTTGTTTGTTTACATTTGTAGGTTTTTCTAATAATTTGAGTCTAGTTGACAACGATACATAGATAGTTGAAAGTATTCTATTAAATTGGTATATTTGTTTAAAATATTGTTACTGTATTAATTATTGTATTGTTTTGAATAATTATATATATATATATATATATATATATATATATATATATATATATATATATATATATATATATATATATATATAATAGATATATTTTATAATATATTTCTCCTATAAAAATAGTATTTATCAATTATTAATTTAATATTTTTTCTCCATTATATTTCATTAACATCAAATTAATTACCTTGTTTCTGGTAATCATTCACCTTTTTATGTTCCTATTTTGATATCATCTTTATTTCAATCTCAAATCTGTGCTCTTAAATTTCTGAATCATGATTGAACTTTTTTAATTCAAATTGTCATTGATATGTTTTTCAATTTCTTCCATTTTCATCTTAATATCTTTATTTGTTAGTTTCACTTCAGAACTTTATGCACCATCTGTTTAATGTTTTCTTTAATATATTTGTAAATTTCATCTCATTTCTACCTAGTTATTTTTATTTCTTTTTCATTTTCTACTTAAAGAGCTATTTTATACTTTCATTGTTCAACAATTTAATAAAAAAATGTATATTATATTATGCTTTATTTCATATTATTATTATTTTTTACACTTTCATGGCCCAAAACATACCATCTTTAAGAAATAATCACAATACTCTTGTTTTTGTGAAAATTCTGATATCAGTAAACCTAATTGAATTTCTTCATCCTATAATAATATAATCAATAACTATCTGACTTGTCATTCATCTTTGAGTGATTTTATATATCATTTTATGTTGAAAAAAAGATATTGATTATTTTAAGGTTTAGTTGATCACCCAAATTGTATCTGTTGATTGCTGCTGTCATTTCTTTTCAAATCTTTGTATCACATTTTGACCACTACTTGCATTGAAATATCCCATAATTACAATTTTTTTAAATATTTTTTTTTATTTCTGATATTTCATATAGTAACTTTTCTAATTTATCTTTTATCTTATTACTAATATCATTTGTAATTGAATATATTTTATATATAAATTGCTTTCAAACAAACACCAGTTTTTTTTTATTGTTTCTACTCATGCTTTTTATTTTTTTAATCTATTCAATAAATGACATAGTCATAATAATTTTCTCCTCTAACTTCTTTCTTCTCTGTTACTACATTTTTAGAAATTTTTGAATAAAAAATCAATTCGCATTCTAAAGACATTATATGCCACCCAATCTAATAGTTTTAGTCTGATCTTTTCTGTAATTTATTTTTTAAAATTAATTCTTGAAACTTTTTAACTTACTTTGGACTACTCAGTCGAATATAATGAGATGTATGATAAAAGTAATCAAAAGTGAAATACTTAGGCGAGGAAGGAATGGTATTATTGGAATCATTACTAAAATGGATATGGGCTGAATAAACTGCTAGAAGAGTTGATAATCAATGCATAGTTGAATTTTTATACAGGATTCCTAAAGATCCTTAAAATATCTAGAAGATCACAAATGAGATAAATAAAGAAAATACAAATTTGTTGATGTGAAAAAGAAAAGTCACAGATTGAAAGAAATTAAATAAACTTGAAGACGTCTTTATTCCACAGTAGATCAACAATGATTGAAAATGATAACCATAATATATAGTTTTTTTTCCTCATATGTCAAATGTATTGACCGGGAAGTAAACCTGGGCCAGCTGCTTGGAAGGCAGCTATGCTAACCGCTAGGCCACCAACGCTTGATGAAATAACTCCCTATTTTAATGAAGTAATAGTTTTATTACAATTTATGATATAGTTATTAAATTGTGATTCTTGCTTAAATGTTGCTAAAGTTGTGGCAACCAAACATGAGCAAGCATTATAATTTGGATAAAATTCTAGTAATTAATAATTCTAGTGTTACTTTGCAGTGTAGCATTAATCTTTGAAAAACCTTTTTAAAAAAAAATGATGTTGCTGTCAAAAGAGCTATTACAATAAATTATAATAAGAAAGCTGCAAACTGCTACCAGAACTGATTTTCGCTCATAATTTTATATCTTTTAAATCAGTCTTCAGCAGAAAATTTGATATTACAATATATGTAGATGCAAACATAATCGCGCACACATAAATTTAATAATACCGCTTTTGCTTAAACAGCAGTTTTCATTTTATATAAAGAACTTATTTCATTTTTTATCTTTTCAAGCAATGTGTCATTTTACTTTTGAAAGCATGTTATAAAATCACCACTTTTAGTAATAAAGAAATGATTTTCTGTCAATCAAAGCTGAAAGAATCTTTGTCACATAAATAATATTGTTCTCAATGACAGCTGAGTGTTAAAAGTTTCGTGAAAAAGACTCTTTCCCCACGTTAATACAAAAACAAATGGATTAACATTGTCTGTTGATAAAATAATATGACATATAAAACCCATGTATTAAAAACAAAGTAATCTAGTTACAAAAACATACGCAATATTTAACTTTTTATTTTGATTTTAAAATACATTTTGATATTTTTTTCTCTCATATTTTAATTAAACTTTGAATAGTTGGCATTAATCCAATTATAAAAACTTGATTAAAAATAATTTATGCTTAATAGAAATAATAAAAAGTACTTAAAGGCCATTTCACAAAGTATATGTGGATTTAATATTTTAATCACATACATTTTTAAATTCACATTAAAGAAATGATAAAACTTTTAATTTTCAATTGTTTAATATTTTAAAACTAATTTTACTAGATGAATAATATTTCGGTAGTCAAGTTTTTACTACCGTACTCTCACCCAAGAAAATATTATTCATTAGGTGAACAATCTCTAGTTTAACAAATGACTAATAAAATTTTTAATATACTTTCATCAAGTGATTTGTGTTAAAGTTGTCAGTACTGGCATTTGACATTCATCTGTTAAACTATAATAATTGACTATACATTGTACTTTTTTTATTGGTACACATCATTATAAAAACAAATTGGGAATAAACTTTATTATATATAATTTTAAATTTTATAAAATAAAAAAAATCACTTATTAAACTATGAAAAATAATAGTCATTTTAATTACCCTAGGATTTGAACTTGGACTTAATTAATTTAAAATGGTATAATGGCTAAATCTTATTAAAATATTTATTTTCAAAAGTATATAAATGATAAAATTATAAGTTAATAATATTACATAAGAAATAACTATTTGATAATACTTAAAATGATAAGGGAGTTCAGGCCTAATTTGAAAAAAAAATACATTATATACATGAATAATTAGATCTGTGCACATTTGGGATTATTTATTAATAACTGTTTCTGGTGAAATTGTAAGTTAATTTCTAAAATAAATGATTAACATTCATTTTTGGAATTTTGTGATTAAAAGTTCACAGGATTAATCTCGAATTTAATCTGTATAAAATGAAAATGATTTAAATTGTAGTTTTATTAAATTCATTAAAACTATTGTTTTTTTGTTACTAATAAATATTTAAAAAAAGATAATATTTGTTTTTAAAAATATTTCAGCTACAAGCAAGTCATGAAATATTCAGAACCAAAAAAAGTGGGAAAATTAACCAATGAGAATGCATGATTTGAAATACATGAGCAAGCTTATGATATTTCTTGGAAACAATTTTTTTGGAAAAAAAAATTAATTACAGATCGGAGTTATAAACCAAGTAACTGAGTTTTGTTTTGTTGGAAAAAGTTTGCTGAAGTTTTTTAAACATCATTAGGTAGTTTTTTTTTTTTAAAAACAAGTAACTAAGGATGATCAATTTAAGGATTTCATATTTTATATTATCCAGTTTTCAATAAAATGAATGGCTAAGACAAAAAGAATCTCTTTTGGCTAATTTGACCATCAATAAATTTAGTAAAATATCCTAGAATCACTATATCAGGAAAATATTAAACTAATGGAAAGAAAAAATTGTGAATTTGTAGTAATGTTTCATCAAGAAATATTGGAACAGGATGAACAAACTGTAAGTAATATATTGATATATAATTGTAGGAGTAAGCAAGATTGAATATGTAGGCCTTTTAAATATCATAATATTTATGAAAGATTAAAATAGAATAGATATATGAATAATAGAAAAATCATTTGTGATAAAGCTAAAGGTATGGTTATCAAAATAATTAAAACTAAGTTAAAAATAAACCAGAATGGAAATATTGGTGTATTGAAAAATGTGATTAATATTAAAATGCAAGTTATGAATGAAAATGTTATGAATAGAAAAAATTTAAGTAGATTCTCATCAGTGAGTATAATTGTCATATATAATGAAAACTTTTATGATGAGCTATTTTAATGGAAAAGGAAAATTCTGACTAATGATTATATTTATAGAAAAAAAATCATAGTGGTCTGCTGGGAGAATGAAAGATTTAATTATTAGTACTGTCAATAAAAATATATAAGCTAAGTAAAATGAATCAATAATTACTAGAGACAATTAACAAAGAATCAATATGTAAGAGAGGAAAAGAGTGAAATAAATTATTTCCAGTAACAGTAGCTTATAGGAAAATCTAAGCTATGTTGAAGACAAGATGATTTTTAATACATTCAAGGAGAAGGCATAAAATGTGAGCTATTAAATGTGAATATTAACAAGGAATACATTGAGAATAATATGAACATGAGTATTATTAATGTTAAAAGAATCTAAGTAAAATATATGACATGAATAAAAAAATAACCTTAAATCTTGAGGAAAAAAGAAACATAAACCTTGTGGATAACATGAGAGCATTAGAATTCCATAGTTTTACTAATTTTCATATGAATGTAAATGGAGGAAAAGGGATAAGAAAATTGGGGTGTGACAAGTTGGAAGCATGAAAAAGGAAAAAAAAAACAATTGTGATGTTATTAATAAATAAATATATATATATTTTAAGATGAATTTGTATGTCCAAAAAAAAGGGTGAAATAAAAAAAACAGGTAACATAATGTTTGTATATATTGTTAAGTTCATGTTTTAAACTTATAATTATTAATATGGGGGGGGGATAAATGAAGAGATAACAAAATTAATAATTAATATTTGTTTATCTATGCTATTAATTGTGTAATTTTTTATTGAATATTACTAAACTATTGGAATAAATGTATATAAGTTATGAGCTAGTAAAATGCACACAAAATAGTAAAAGAAAGAGATTAGAAGGGGGTGTGTATTTGTTTTCCAGTATAATATTAAATGACAACCAGTGATATTTAAAGTTTTACCCAATATTTAACTATTAATTCTGTAATATCATTGTAATATAGTTATAGCTAATTTTAATTTATAAGTCCTCATGAGCATTATTTATAAAACAGGTGTAAGACAAATATAAACTTGAAATTGTAAAGTACGATTTAAGTTATTAGATAAGATGAAGATAAATATTTTTCATGTAATGCAGTATGCACCAAAGAATAGTTTATTCACATTCAGCTTAATATTCTAAATGGTAAATGAAAATTAGTGCAAGAAAAGATAAATCTACATTTTAGATAAGATAAAGGATAAAAGTTATTTATTGTATTTTATGATATCTAATATAATATTGAATTTCAAAAATCTTACACATTTTCACTTTTCAGCAATTTTTTTATTATTATTGATTACAGTTTCGACTGTACCATGCAGTCTTCATCAGATCTACAAAATTTGAACACACATAAAACTACAACTTAAATTCCTATCAAACTTATAATTTTTTTTAAAAATATTACCTAACCTTTTCAATTCATATAATATCTTTAACATATTTACCATCCTATTTTATATTCTTTTAAAATCTTTTCTATCCTCTTTCTCTATAACATATACCTATACATATAACTTTAATACATATAACACTTACATTATAAAGTAATTTTAATTATACTACTTAAAAAATAATTATCAACATAATCTTTCTTTATGTAATATGTCATAATATTATAATAAAATTATTTTAGTTGAGAATAAAATATTGATCCATATTTTTTTAATTTTCTTGTTTTCATCACAATCTATGAAGGGTAATTAATGAAAAAAAGAATTGATTGTATATACACATTATTTGATAGTACAAGTAACAAAATTACACCATAAAATATTATTTATTAAGTGGATAATCTTTAGGTTTAATGAAAGACTGCTAAAAATAATTTATTTTACTATATATTTAATTGTTCAAATTAAAATAGCTAATGAAAAAAATAACTAAAATGGATAAATATCAATAGATTTTCTGCAAATGCAATGCAATTGTAATCTGTTTTATTTTTATTATTAGAGTTACTGGTAACATGAAAATATACACAGAAAAGATAGTTTTTAATTATATTTAGCTTTATTACTGACTAGCATGCTTTCAATATATTTTATTGTATCCTATTGAAAGCATGGTAGGCAGTAATAAAGCTAAATATTATTTAAAAAACTACCATTTCTATGTGTATTTTCATTTTACCAGATATTACATTGGCTCAGAGAAGAAAAAAATTATTAACAATTGAATTATTAGAATATTATTATGGCTAGTTATTATCCTGTATTTGAAATTAATAATATTTAATCATGTTTTTAATATAATTAAAATATTTAATTAAGTATTTAAAAATGTAACTATTTTTTATTATTATTTAAAGCAACAAACTCCACCTTTCAATTTTGAATGGGACCTAGTAAGTGTTCTTTGTTAATATTTTTCAACATTGGAACATTTTATTTTTACAATTAAAGCCTTTTTTCTATATAATATGTTGATAATTTTAATATTATTTACTAAAAATATAAACTTTCAAGTGATAGAAATTGTAAAAGTAAATATTTGACATTTAAAAAATATAAAAATAAAAATCTTAACAAAGTTCATTGGATGTAATTTATGCATTCAAACAGGTACTGGAATGAAATATTAGATATTTTAATTTATGTTATTAATAAAGAAAAATTTAGGGTTAGTTATCATCAAAGAAAGGAAAGAAACTAAAACTCAGTATATTATTTAGTTATTAAAATTGTATTACAGTCAAATATCAGCCTTTCATGCTAATTGTGTATATGCTTTGCACGTGTTAATAATAAATGAATACTTTCTCACCAATACAAGTTATAGTATTTATGCAGGAATAAAAGGAATCCTCTTATTCCTACAACTCAAACGCTTATATATGAGCAAATCTGAAGTACTGGCAAAGAAAGCATGATGATGGAACAGTCACTTTAAATTACTATATATAATGTTGAATGAATGATGTCGGTGAAATTATCTAGAATTTACTAAACATCATTCCAACTGAAACTTAATAATATGTAAATTGTGAAAAGTACTTTCATTATTATTTTGAAAAATGCAATTTTAATTTATCCAGTAGAAACGGCTTTTGCTGGCCAAAACAAATGTTAAGAGTTGTCTTTTTAAAAGTAAATTGTTTTCAAAGACAATGTTCTATTAAAGATATAGTTTTTAGTTTTAAAATATCTTTTACAAAAATATTTCATCATAATCTTTACTTGTAAACAAATTACTGAAAATGACAATTTTTCTTTAGAAATCTAATATTAATTGCCTTCTGAGTAAAATGCTCATCTAATCAGAATTTCTCATTATTATTCACTTTTAGGCCACCTTTCTCATGGCATCATAATGATAATAATGTACTGTCAATCATGCAAAAGATCTATATAATGCTGACATCTTCAGAATTTGTTGACCAATTTACATATTAAAATTGCAACTGCAGGAAAAAAGTACCACACTGGATTATAAGGTTATAGTTAGACTTAAAACCATATGGAGAAGATATAGCAATTGTAGCACCATCATAACATCCAAAATAGCAAATGCAGCCATAAGATTAGAGTGGTTGAGATTAATTATTATCAAAAATGCAAAGAAATTTAATTCATTATGTTGCCTCTTTATATATTTGTTTAAATCACACAATACAATATAAAATAGAATATCTTCATATAACAGCAATAATTGTGATATATATATATATTTGAAACCAGGCACTCTTCACTCTATACTTATATATATATATATATATATATATATAGAGTATAGAGTGAAGAGTATCTGTAGTATATATATATATATATATATATATATATATATAATACTACAGAAAGCTTTTTTCTGTGAACATTTTTTCCCCATTTCAATGTGATGGAATTATTTAAACATTCAATTTACATTGCATACATAGCAACATCTATCTTTTTTTATATAAAATTAATTAGAATAATGTTTAACAATAATACAATTTGTACAAAAAACTCTATAAATGTATACTATATAACTTTCTGTTTATTTTCATTAGCCAATTATTAGTTAAATCAAGTGATGTTTTATATATATTCATACTGTTATGTTTATTGTAATTAACATAATTTGTTTCATATATTTGCCTTCTCTTAAATTCTTTAGTATACTTTAAAGGTTTTATATATTTATAAAATCCATTTTACATCTTTATTTTAATAATGAATATATAATGCAGATTTAACAGCTCTTCTATTAATTGCAATTTTATGTTCTTTTGCTCTTTCATCTAATTGTTTCTTTATATGTTCAAAGTAAATTATATTGCATTTTCCACAATTAATTTTATGTATAATTTCTTAATTACTTATTAATTTCTCTAGATTTCTACTATTTGACCATTTTATGTTTATATTTTATATATATTTTTTATATTTTATTAAGGTATTATGAATTCTAGAGAAGTATGAAAGTTTTATCCATTTTTATTATAGCTATTATCATTATTTATAATAGAAATATTATTATTATTTTAAATAAGCCAAATTAATTACTTTTATCTGTGTATATATATATTCAAGTTTTCTGTTTTTATCAATGCATTTCTCATTTCATCTCCACTATACTGCAACTATCGACCAACAGAAAAATTCAGACCTTTCTCTCTTTCATTATGCACATATTTCACAAATAATAGTCCATAAATTACTGGAGAGACAACCATTTGGAAGACTAATTTATATAAATGCAATAAATGCTAGAATTAAAGTCTACTATACTCAAATAATAAAATAATTCATCTTCATATAGCAGTCTATAATATTACATTACATTGTACATCATACAATAATAATAACAAAAGGAAATTGCCTTCATAACTTCATTTAAATTGTCTTATATTTAAATTTACTAGAGATAATTTTTAATCATTTTAAAATCTTTGCAAATAAGCATATATATATATATATATATATATATATATATATATATATATATATATATATATATATATATATATCATCAACCATTATCAATCCACTGCAGGATGAAGGTCTCTCCAAGTTTAATCCATCTTCTCTGATCTTTAGCTTCTCTTCTCCACGTCACCCTTGCACACTTTCTTATTTCATCCATCCATCTCACATGTTGTCTCTTTCTGGGTCTTTTACAATCTCTTGGAATCCATTTAAAATTTCAATTGTCCATCTATTATCATCTGTTCTAGCGATATGTCCAGCCCAACTCCACTTCAATCTTTTAATTTTTTCAATGAGGCCAGTAACACCTGTTTGTTCTCATACCCATACATTGCATTTTTGATCTCTTGTTGTTACTCCCATCATATATCTCTCCATACATTACTCCCATCATACATCTCTCCATACTTCTTTGAGTGGTCTGAAGTCTCTGTATTGCTCTTCTATTAAGTGTCCAAATCTCAGATCCATAAGTAATAACTGCTAAAACACATTTGTTAAAAACCTTTCATTTCAAACACATAGGCATATTTTCTTTTAGTATCAAGTTATTTCTACCAAAAGCACTCCAACCAAGTTTAATTCTATGATTAATTTCCTCCATTATGTTTTGATCTGTATTAATAATCTGACCAAGGTATTTGTAACTGATAACTTTTTCTAATTCATCATAATCAATCTTTATTTTCATATTTTGAGCAAATTGATTAAACATTACTTTAATCTTTTAACATTTATCTTTAGTCCTACTTTTCTACTTTTATCTGATAACTCCTGCAACATTTTCTGCAGCTCTGAAACATTATTTGCAAAAACAACTACATCATCTGTGAAATCCAAATGACTTAAATAATCTCCATTTACTTTCACTCCTTTAGCTTCCCATTTTAATCCACAAAATACTTCTTGCAGCACTGCTTTAAAAAGTTTTGGAGATATGGAGTCGCCTTGTCTTACACCTTTCTCAATGTTGACTTTTCCAGTATCATTATGTAATATGATTGTTGCTGTTGCATTTTTATAAATATTCTTTAAAATAGGACAATATCCTGGCTCTATACCTTGATGATCCAATGCTTTAATCACTGAAGAAATGTTTATAGAATCAAATGCCTTTTCATAATCTACAAATCCAAAACATAATGACAACTCATATTCATTTGTCCTTTCTACAACTTCTTTCAATACCTGGATATGATCTACTGTATTAAAACCACTTTTAAATCCAGCTTGTTCTTTTCGTTGGCGAAAATCCAATGTTCTCTGTAGACAAGTTGTAACTATCTTGGCAAAAATTATATATATATATATATATATATATATATATATATATATATATATATATATATATATATATATATTAAATTAATGTTATAAGAGCTAATTAATGTTTATGATGTAACTTTGAAGTTGATATATTAGAATGAAATGTGGTAAGAGGGTGGGAAACTGGCAAATTCTCACTGATAATGAGCAAGCACTTTTTCTAGGTTATAGTACTATTAACGAGTTATTTTATATGCCTTTGGCCATAAAATTTAACATTTATATATTATTATCAATTCATAATTATTGGTTAACTTTGAATTTTGATGAAAACATATTGTAACTATAAACTAATAAAATGCACTGACCCAGCTTTCGACAAAACATTGTCAGAATCATAGAACTCAAAGCTGATGTATACAAGAATTAAATAAATTTATGAAAAGAGTTACTACTTTAAAAATTACATATTATTTTCAATGAAACCAATTAATTAAAATTGTTTTAGAAATACATCAAAATTCAAACGAATTATAACAGTAGTAAAATTACTATTTTTTCTGATACTTAATATTGAAATAAATTCCAAGATAATTTTCAGAGTTTTGCTAGATGTATTTAATTTTTTTGACAATCATCATTTATAGTAAATTATAAAAGGAAATAACCATAGACTAAATTAAGACTGATCTGTTTATTTTACTTTTTTTATTATTTTTTTCCAAAAATCTGCTCATTTCTACATTCAGTAGAATCCTATTTGCATTTTCATTCTTACTCAGAAATAAAATATTTAATTTTTAACCCCAAAAAATTAATTCACTCAGATCACCAATTATTTCTAGCTTTAAAATTTCAATAAATTTTTGAAATTAAAACCACTTTGGTCATATATTAGATCAAATTAACAAAACAGTATTAAATATAACAATCAAAATAGTTAGAGATGTACACTATTATTTATTGTCATAAAAGAAAAGAACTAGAATGTTATTCAACATATAAATAATTTTGTAATTTTTTTACACAAGAAAATCCAAAAGATCACATTTATGTCAAGACATATTCTTGGTATGAATAAGATTTAATTAGGTGATAACAATAATAAAAAAATAATATAGTAAATAAATAATTCATTCTATTATGAATGTGTGCGAAAGGATCAATACAAACATTATAAAATAAATATTAAAAATTAAATATTTTTTTTTAAAATTTAAACTAAATAAATTTAAATTTAAGTCTAAGATATATATAAATGTAAGTTATGATTTCTCTCAGTGTATGTTGTAAATACCAATTTATTAGAAAAATACTTTTAAATACATTTACTAATTCTTTTGTACAGAATTATTTTAATTAAGAAATTAAGAAGAAAGGTTAATTTATTTTTTGCAAAATAAATTATACAAAGTTTGCTAGTTTACATTGTGAATGTTGATAATTGGTTTTTATAAACAACCTTATTAACATCATGTAAAATTAATTTTGCTTGTAAAAAGGACACATGGGAATGAATAATCGACCATGAAATTTTTGTCTAATAACTCAAAAATTGTTTCTGCTAGACATATGAATCTTAAAATTTATGGCAGCCATCATTCAAGTTTAAGTCTGCAAAATTAGATTTAAAGTAAATGGTGTTTTATACAAAGCAAGTTAATTTAAGCAGTTAATGATAACATTTAAGATTTCATTTCTACAAATGATCAGAACAATACTAATGTATTCACAAAGAAATTTCACTCAGAAATTTTCAAAATTTGTGAACTGCATAATTTAAATGAAAGAAAAATTAAATTTAAAAAATGCAACTATATTTAAGTAAAATCTTACAAAGAGAAAGGCATGGACAACAATGTCTGAATTTTAAATATGACTGAGCATGTTAACATTGATATGTAGCTATATGATCACAAGACTTCATATACATATTTTTTCTTATTTTATAAATATTCTTAAATATCAGTTAAAATTAAAAAAAAACTTTTTATTTGATGGTGGATAATTTTGCGTTAGCAAAATAATGCATAAATAATTTGTACTTGTAAATAATTATTATATTTAAATTATATTTGACTAGTCCTAATTTATTTGTATTTTTTTGAAAAGTAATTTTAGAAATAAATAAGTAATATAAAATATTATTAATAAAATAAAACTATTTTATTCTGGTATTAAAATTTTCCATGTGACTGCAGATAGTCTTTTGACTTTATTTATTTTATTTTAAAAATTTAAATGAAGATGCAAAACGAAAAGATTGTCATAGGAATACAAATGATTGAACTTTCAAAATGTAAATTAATTAATTAAAAGTCATAAAATAATAAAAGCCACAAAAGAAATAATTAATTTTTTTTTTTTTTTGAAAGAAAAAAAATTATTAGGCAAATTTTTTTGAAAATGTAGAAGATTTAAAATTTAACTAAACATTTTGAAGTGTATAATATTAAAACGGACAAATAAAATGTATAAATTACTGAATGTATTATCTGTAAATACATAGCAAGGGCATACAAAAGTAAAAGAAAATAATTATTTATTTATTATGGGGTTTGAAGAAAGATCAAGCTCCATGCAATATCAATAATATCTGCAATTGGGAAAGAAATAACTCTAAATTAGTTTATTTCACCTCTTGGTTGAGACATAAAGTACATTGTTAGGGAAGTAACTTGGCACAATTGTCATAAATATAAGTATCCGGTATCCAGTCAATCATATAAGAAACATGTATATAATAATAAATCGATGCGAAGTCAAATATTTGAAGGCTAACTAATTGTATTCTTTTATTATTTTCAATTTTCCAGATATTCAATTGGAACTTGTGAAATGGAGTTACCTTGATATTTATTTATTTTCTTCATATAATATAATAATAAATTACAACTTATAATGATAATTGGATTATTAAATTTAATAAAATTATCCTTTGTTCATTCATATATTTAATACTATTATAAATAAAGATATAAAAGATTTAAAAAAATGTAATTTTATATTCTTTTTATTTATTTTATTTACTTATTAATAGATTTTAGTCACACATCATGTTTATAGTTTCAATATTATATTTACCTTGAGATTAGAAAATATTTGATCATTTAAATATATTTTGAAATAAATAAAATGCCTCTTTAATTCCAGAATATATTATTTAAACTCTTCATACCTATTAATGAATATAGATATATAAACAACTATAGAGAAATAAAGTGTCATTACTTTATATTCCTTATGTTACTATTATAGAGATTGGTAAAGCTTTTCCCTTTTATATTTCTATTATAGATTACAGCTAGCTTTTTATATATACCATTATAGACATTGACATGTCAATTCATAGAATGTAATAAAGTCTTTCTCATACCATTCCCTCTTACATATTATTACAATATATACATAATATATATGAATTATTTTAAACAATAACAAAAAAATAGAAAAGTTATTTTAAGTCATTCTTTATTAGATTAGAAATTATTGATATTTTTCTAATCTCAAATATAAACACAAAGCTTTATTAAAATCAAAATTACTAATTTTCAAAAACATGCTCATTATTTATGAACACAATTATTTAATTTTAAAAATTATTTTCTTGTTATGCTTATTTAAAAAACTGACTATGAATATAAGATAAAACAAAAACAGATCTCTATAGATGGGAAAAGTAACCCATTTTCCCCAGTAGTTTTATTAATAGCAAGTTCAGAAACAGAGAAAAACTTTATCATTAACATTCTTTTTTTTATCTGCTAAAGATGAATCCATCTATCTATTAATCCAGATCATATTTACAATTTTTTTCTGCTTCTAGTTGCTTCTCAAATACCCATAGCTATTTTCTTCTTTAAGATCACAAATTAATTTGTTGTTCCATCTTTTTTCTCATAATATAGTTAGTAATTCAAACATATTTTAAATAATTTCTCTGTCATTAAATACATATACAATTCAATTTTTATTTCTTTTTATATTTTTTTAAAAAATCTTTTTTCATTTTTACCTTTCATCAATATCTTTTATATTTTTTCCAAATTGCATCTCTAAAACATTTAAATATTTCCCTTTGAATAAAATATTTACAAACTTTCTTTTTATATCTAATTTCAATGGCTCATGGAATATTCTCCTTTCTCAAGATTGGTAAATAATTAGTGCTATTTTTGTTACCACTTTAAAACAATGAAATAATTTTTACATTACTACCCAGTGTGCAACAAATCTTAAAACAAATAATTTCAAAATGTAGTTTTTAAACTAACTTCACTGCACTTTATAATTGTTTATATAGATGTAAGTTTATTCATTATCTTAAATATACATATTTGGACACATAAAGTAGTTTCTTTCTTTCTTTTTCTACATATGTCAAAATATACAGTGTTAATTAATATAAGATAATAATTGTAGCAATAAACGTTTTAAGTATTAAGTATGTTAATACATTGCTTTCTAATGTCAATATAATCTATGTATTAAATCGCTATATTTAATCACATGTATTTTCTAACTTTAGTTGATTTTGCATAAGTTAATTTGTAAAGGAAATAGTGGACTTAACCAGTAGAGAAAAGGACTACTTTATGCTTCCAAATCAAGATGCTTCAGATTCTCCTATATAAGTAGAAGTTTAGATGAGAGATGAGACAGCTGCTCTTATCTTTATAAAAGTCACTATCTTTTGCCAGGGTTTGGAAGGTCCCCCTATCAGCAAAATATGCTTGATTATTATGAATTTTAAAGCGCATTGAATACAGATTAAAGCCTGTTTAAAGTATTTACATATGCTTTCTGTGCACTCAATAAATTAATTACTACTCTTTAATTTTAGTTATCTATATTATAGTCAGTTATATTTGTTTTTTAAAAACATTACAATTTCAATATTCTTTTATATGCTTACATGACATAGAATAATTTTCCATTTTATTTATTATATTTCACATAAAATATATGAAACATATATTTTTATTTGATTTTTTACTGTCATTTTAAATTCTGATTCAGTCGACGACTGATCTCTGCTTAACATATAATTGCTATTCATTTTTTTATCCCCACACAACAAAAGACAAAAAATAAACAGGAATTGGGGATTAAACTGCACCCTTATCTAATACAGTATAGATTTCTCAAGCGTACACTAGACGGCACTAGACTATTTGACAGAAGAGATTGCTTTTGTTTAGTCATTTCTTTTTCTTATATATAAGAAACTTTTGATGATACCAAAAACTCTTTGAAAGAGAAATGATTTTCAAAGAAGAAAACATGATTGATCAGATTCTAATTGTGTGTCATTACTCTTTACGTTTTGCAATGAAGTTTTTTAGTTTCTAATAAAAATAATTTTATGCTTTTTTTTTAAAAAAAAGAAATTTAATACAAGTAATTTAAATTTATATATACTGACAGACTCAATTCTAAATATTTATATCAAAAGTATATTTAGTCTTGTTAAAAAGAAATAGTTATATGCATAATTCATACTTCTGTAATTTCCAATTTCAATTATTTCCAAAAAAAAAAAAAACCTCATTAACTATAATAAATTATTTTTAAATTAACTTGTCAACATAGCTATTTTGTTTGCTCAAAAAAAAGCAATTTTACTTATAAGGTGATACAAAAGTAATATTATACACATATTTTATTAAATGTAAAGTAAAAATAACTTTATAGTTTTTAAAATAAACAAATCTACTAAAAGCACAAAACTATCACAGTAAATAATAAGATAGACAATATTTTTAAGATATGAGAGAAAAGAACTGTTAACCCTAACAAAACTGTAAATAAACTCCTAAACTGCGTTTGTGAGTGCGGCGTTTCTTTTAGTAAAAGACACCTTAAATTTTCAAATGTAAAAAGGTCTCTTAGAAGAACTCTTATCAAGGATGAAATTTCTGAAGCTACAGTGAAGTAGAAAAAAGCAGTATGAACTTAATGTAATTGAAACAAACTGATGATGGAAAAATCACTATTTCGTCTCAGCTCAGAAAAGTAGCTAGTATTATTTATTTATTCAATAAACATCTTGCAAATAATACATTTTTAGCAGGGAGTTTAAAGTACAATAAATAAAATATAAAACATACATAAAATATTATTTACAAACAATGACAAAACTATTTTTAAAAATAATATAACTGGTTTTAAATAGTCAAAATAAGAGTCATACATCACATGACCATATTCTCTTAAGCTTGTAAGTTATAAACAATGAGGATTGCCAATTCCTCAACAAGTTTTGTGATAAATGCCTAGCCAGAGCCAGCACTTAAAATATCTCTGTCAGGAAACCCCCCCTCCCCAAACCCCTGACCATGACCATGGCTCCTCACTGATGATGGCCACAAGCCAGAAACTAGTCTGAGAATATTGGATGAGTAGGCACTAGATAGGGATTTTATGCACAAGCCTTCTGGCATCCATTGATTACTCTGTTTGTCACAGGGTGAAACTACTGTATGGAGAGTTTTGCCTTTGTTTACAACAATTATGTGCTAGTATAGAGAAGGTGATCATGTGATGTTTAGTGGTTTAATACTATCAGATCTTTAAAGAATCTTTTAAATAAACTTGGTAATATACCTCTCTTTTTCTTATATGAATACCAATATATTTATCAATCTATTTGGGACTGCTATAAAAAAGTGGATGGTATTTTCAAATTTATTTAAATAAATCTTTGGGGATCTGAGCTGTAAATAGGCATAATAACATTTTTAAATTTGTTTGTTCCATGAATACATTTATATTATCAGTTTTACTTATTTTCTAATCTGTAAAGTTATTTATGGGCTTAAAATTAAACATACAGACATTATTGAAAATCAAAATATATTATATAATTTATATACTTATTATATAGTTTTACATACATAGGCCATAAAGGAATTAAAATCTAGATGCAATAGCAATTGGATTTCATATATTGTTTGTGAACACATTTTTATATTCATATGGATCCCTTAAATAAATTAATCATGGTGTATAGATGATATTCTAAAAGTTATCTAATAGATAAAATATTCTCAAAAAATGAAAATTACATAATATAATCATTTTTCTATTAAAACTTTTTCTAATGATACAAAGTGAAATTTCCAAAATTATGCATGAAAGCTATAACATTAGTAAGTAAAAATCTTTCTTATGAGTAAGTAAACCAAAATTAGTAAATTATATAAAAGTTTTTGATATATTAGAATGAATATTTTGATAATTATTGACAATTTTGCAATACATTAATTGTTAACAGTATAATAAAAAAATGATATGTCATATTAAGGTATAAAAATATATAATAGATTAAAATATACTCAGGATATATTTATATACATATGTCATACTATTGTGAATGAAACACAAAGGATTGTAGCTATGGGTGTTAGGTTAATAAAGAAAACTTGTTTAGTCTCAGGACTGTCAATTAATAATTGATGGTTTATTGCTAACATTACATTTGAAGTTATCTTTAATTTTTTATATGGATATAGTCCCTTAATATTTATTTTTCACATCATAATAAATCCAAGAAAATATTTAACACATAATATTGGTAGCATATTTTATATAAATTAATTAATAAATAAACATTTTCCAAAAACAATTCCAGAATGTGATTATATTTTTATGATTATAGATACCTTTAAATCATGTAGCAGATCATGTGATAATATACTGATGAATAAATTAAAGACTGTAAACAATTAATTACTTTTTCATGAGTTCATATAAAGTTCAAATATTAGAAGTGATAAATTTGAGTCACATAATATAGTACTGAGTTAGAGATTTCACCACTCTATTTCTATGCTAAACCACACAGAATGTTAAATACAGTGAATGAATAATATAAACAATAACAAGCTTCATTCAAATAATACATAAAAGTATTAAATAATATTTGCTATAAAAATCAAGAATACAGTTCACTCTATATTTGTAGACAACTAGTGTCTAAATCTAAAAACACTATGTTAATTGGAACAATAAGTTCCCATAAATGTCAATAGATAAAGCATATATTTCAATGTAAAGGAACCATTATATGAAAGAATAGTTCAGACATAATAAAAATAATAGAAAAATGAAATGAAACAAGATAAATATCCTACTATAGTCATAAACACCTACATTATCCAGATCCAATGAGACAAAAAGTGTGTATCTTATACAATTTAAAATTTATGATGTAAGAAACTATGCATACAAATATTTACTTAAGTATTCATTGTTTTTTTTTGAAGATGCACCTAATTGATAATAGTTTCTGTATTTAGATATGACTTGTGATATAAGCTAATATGTAGATACCTATAATTTGAGTTAATATTCTTTTTATTTTTGATAATCATCAATCCAACTAAATAACAGTAATACATCACATTATTTTAAAGATTTATAATTATGACATAAATATGCTTACCTTAGAATTGAAATATAAATTTCAATTTTTAAAAACAATTACAAATCAAAAAATTTTATTTCCTTACTGCTTTTCAGAAATAATAATAATAAAAAAATCTTGGGCAATAACAGAATATGTTTTATAAGTATAATTTTATGTCTAGAAAAAATAGTTGCCTACAAAAATATTAAAATTTTTCAAATGCAAAAACAAAAGCAAATCATTCATTTATTTAAAAAGCTCTTCAGCAGAAAGATTTAAATGATTATAGTAATAATTTTAGCAAATATTAATTTTATAGAATAAGCAATCATAGGTTACAATTGACCCTTTATTTAAAATATTCATCAGTAATTTTTTCGAAGATTCTGAAATCAAAGTGCAGGAAATATATAGATGATATGATAATTTCACAAAAATATTTTTGCCTAAATAAAAAGTGTTTTAAAGGAATATAATAATTAAGAAAATGTCATAAAAAGTTTGTACATCTTTCATCTAAATAACAAAAAATATGTTGGAAATTAAATATATCCTATGATCCTTATGTATGTAATTAAAAAATTGTTCTGAACCTTTGTTTATCTTTTTTTTATCATTTAACAAAGTTAGCTAGATGTAATATGCTGTTATTAATTAAAATATAAAAAACCTTCTTAAATGCATGCTTATTTTATTATTAAATACAACACCCGCTTGATAAAAAATTTGCCCACATCAAAAGTCTGTATATAAAATTAAATATTGCTATAACAAATATAATATAAGTAAACTAGAGTACAATCTCTTGTAGTCATCACCCATTATTTCATTTATTTTAGATAGTAGAAACACATTTTCTGTACAAAATGTAAATAAATAAACGGGCTACTAAACAAATCAAATTTATTTTTAATTAAAATATAATTTTAGTACATAATGTCTTTTGTCTGGATGATCACTTAAAAATCTTGAACAACAGAAAAATTATGGCACAAAAATAGTGGCCATTAAATGAAAGTCTCAGACTCAAGAATTAATAGTAAAGCCATGTAGATTTGACCATATATGCTGCTAAAGTTTCATCTTTAGTTTAAAGACTTCCATAGACATCAGGCTAATTATTTTTAAAAATAAAAAAAGTTAGCATACTCTGACTTATGTACCAGTGACCAACATTATTAAAACTGACCTATTAATGTGCACAATATGATGTATATACTCAAAAGTAAATGATTTTAAGATTAATTTCCAGATGAAAAAACTAAAAATTTCTCAGTTTAATCATCTGAATTATTTATAAAATATACAGTGATTCAATTAAGAAAATCATTGATGTGAAATGAGAACAAACTTTTATGAATAAAATTAAGCCCTGACATGTCATGATAACTAGAACAACCCAAATATAAAGTGTGTTCTATTGTGTTCAACCAACATTTTAATGCTCGAATGGTAGTTTCCTAAGTAACTGATCACACAATTGATTATTGTTTATTTGTTGCATATCATGGGTACATGAAGAATTTAATGACGCTATGAGTAAATCTATCTCCAGATTTAAGAGAGTTTTTTTTTAATAATGATTGTAAATGGTTAACTGTTTTAAAATAAATAATTAAAAAAATAGCACAACTTTTTGAAGATAATTTTCATATAAGATTTTAGGGATTATAATTTTTCTATTGAGAGGAAAATATAGAACAGAAGTTAAATTAATGTTGCTACTAAAGTTTATCATCAGTTTTATTAAAAACTTAAGGAAACCCAGTTAATACAAATTGATGCCTTGAATTGGAAAAAAAAAGCTGCTGCAAAATAGATTTGTTTGAAGTAAAAAAGGAATAAATTAATTAAGCAAATTTTTGAACATTCTTCTTAACATGAGATATATTCATATAATTATGATAGTATATAAAATATTACAAATCACTTACTTTATTCAATATTTTTTTATGATATACTAAATGTACAATGATCCACTTAAGAAAGACAATATCATAAAGTATGAATAATTTGGGGAATGTGGGCAAACTTTGATTGATACTATGCTAATTAGAATATTATAAATTAATATCAAAATGTGATGTGATTAAGTAATAAACACATTACCATAGTTATAAAGTGATTATATAAATAATTTTAGAATTCAAAATTGTTTTCAAGCAGCTTTTAGGAAATTGTTAGTGAACTGGTAAAAGCTTGTGATTGAGAACAGGTCTTTTTTTTTTATAACAATAATTTCTCACATATTAAAAAATTCCGAATAGAAAATTATCTGCAGATTACATAAAAAAATTATCTAAAGTATATTGTTTATTTATAACAAATATTGAAGGCTTTTATTATACTGTAGAAAATTGACAGACTTAAATAATTAATCACTAAAAGATGGTCTAAATTTTGTAGCATTTGTATAATTAAGTGAAAATGAAACAACATTTTTAGTATTTTGACTTTTTTATGGAATCCCATATCATGTTTTACCACTGTGGATCTACTAAAGCCCAAACTAATTTTGGAAATTCTACTAACATTAAAGCTTATTAAATTTATACAGATATAACTTAATATAAAATAAAGTACAGAGTTGGAGATAATAGAATAGTATTTCTAGTAATAAAGGACATTTAAATTTTAAATGTCTTTTATTGTTACAATTAACATTTAATGACTTCACAAAAAAAAGTGAATGTAATTAGTTTTCAACCACATTATAACACATAATATGTGAAAAAAGAGAAAAGCAAAATCTTTATTAGAACATGTAAAATGCTTGTGGATCATTTAATAGAGAATAACATTAGTTAATACAGATGGTAAAAAAATCTAGAAATATATTGATATATTCTCTATCAATGAGGATGACTTGAAGAGTGTATTTAAATGATGTTCTAATTAGTTTATTGCAACAATAGAGTGGCAGATTCTGAAATTCAAGATCTATGATCAGTTCTCCAGCTTTGCTGCTTCTGGTGTTTTAATTTTTTATGAACTCCCAATTTGTTTTTATTTAATGTTATGTTTTAATAACATAAAATAAAAAATGAAATATATAAAAATTGTCTTATATCAGGTCTATATAAGTACAAATAAACAGCCTATTTTTAAAATTTTAGGGTTTTTAAAAATTTCATATTATTAGTTTAGAAAAGGTAAAAAGTAACTTCTCAGTCCATAGTCATTTTAGATCCTGCTATAAATTTTTGATTTTTCTGTCAAATGAAAGAGTCAGAAATTGGGGATTATTCAAGATTACAGTACATGGATCTAAAATGAATTTAATTATTATTCTTGTATCTCAAGTACAGGCTTAAGGATGGATCATGTGAAGTTATTGTCATTATGACAAATATTTATTATTTAAAATCAAGAAAAAATCTATAACACTAAATAAACATCAAATTCAATAAGATAAAAAGCAGAGGTGATAATAGTAAGAAAAATTCAACAAGCACTTTTAGTATATATAAATGTTTGATGTGAAAATACAGTTCAGAAATATACTGCTTAAAGTTTTAGTTTTTGCAATTTTATTGTAAATTTACTTCATTATAATTTCTAAAATAAAACAATACCTGTAATTTAAAAGAATAATACTTAATGCTGAAAATATAGGATGGGAATATAATATTGCCATAATTACTGATTAGAAATCTTATATATAAAATTCATGTAAATGTTTTCTGTGAATGTGTGTTTCTCCAATAAAGCGGTCATATGTTAAATTCACAACCAATTAAAAAAAGTATTATGTGAAGCATAATTTATGCAAAGAAAATAATTCTGCCATTATAGTTGTCCTGAATACTGTCAAATAAATCAGGTATATTTAAAAATTTTAATTTTAATTTAGAGGTTTTAATTTAATTAAGAATATTTTATTCAAAACAAATAATTCCACAAAGCAAAAAAAAAATGCTAAAGCAATCAAAAACAATGACCTTTTATGCCATCTACATTTGCCACATTTATTTATATAATATTAAAATCTTTTGTTTAATTCACATTAAATTAAAAAAAAATGTTAACACAATCAATTAAAAAAATTTATTACAAATATTATATTTAATAATCTGTGATTTTTATTGCAGATCATATTTTATGGAAAGAAAATGACATTTTTATAGTCTATGAGGCTGGGTACATATGGTATAATCATAATGATTAAAACATCATATGACCACCATTTTTTGCACAAACTGTTTAAATAGTAGGAACTCTCTCTATACCACAGTGCTTCCTAATGTAAGCTATAATGGTGGTCATGTGATATTTTAATGATTTAATACCAATTTTAGGCAAAGAATATTGGTGACTGTGGTTATAAAAAAACCAAGACATCAAATAAATAAATAAAAAACTGGGTTCTGATGTGTACGACTATACAGGCAAATAAGCTTGCATTGAAAATGTTGTGTTTTTAGTTTGGGGCCATTGCTTTATAAAAGCAGTTGCTGGAGAATGTATTAGATTCAAAGGTCTAGATGCATTTACATCAAATTCAAGACTCCTTACTAGTCTAAGAATATTGGATGATTAGGCACTGAATAAGGATTTAAATGCATAAAGTTTCTGGCATCTGTTGATTACTACAGGTTGCACTAGGTGGCTCTATTTATAAAAAAATTGCGGCTATCATAATAATTAAGCACATGATTGTGAACCTTCTTTTGTCTCTTCCAAAGATGTGTTATTGGTTAAGGTTTTAGTTACCTAAAAACACACTTGATTTTCAATTGGATGGATGGTTAAAAAGTTGGAAGGTGGAGTAGATTGGAGCCTGTCCATTAAAGTATGAAGATTGTTTATCTTAATATATATCTGAGCACTTATAGTATATATGTGTGGGAGATGGTAATCTGGGCCAACTGATGATTGCTGGTTTAGCATGAAATACATATATTGGTGATTATTTATCTTTTCAACATATATGTGTTTAAGTGTATCATATGTGTTTAAGTGTATCAATGTTATTAGATAGAGTGGAGAGTGGTGGGTCATGTGAAAGTCTGTGCTCATATACCCTACATATTACATTTGCTGAAGCAAATTTAGTTCGAATATAATTATTCACTTTATCGTAAATAATTTTGAAAAAAAAAAAAAAACATCACTAATAGATTTGCTCATTTTAAAGCTGTAATGAATCTAAAATAATTTATAAATTATTATAAAAAAAATATATGCAACATGAAGCACAGAAGAGATTAAAGTATAATTTTAATTAAAATATTTTTAATGCTACTTGAATAATATAAAATTTATTAGCAACAACTGAATAGCTTATTCATAAACAAGAAAAGATGCAGTATAAGCTACAAATAACTTATATTGTATTACTTTGTGAACTTAATTTTATAATTGTATTCATGTAACAAAAATACTTATAAGTTATACTAATTAATATCTTTAAATAATTGTCATACCCAGATAATAAACAATGCGTAGCTTGTTATCACAATGTTGATTTAATTAAATTTTTGCTTCTATGAGATAGAAATGTGAGTCTGAGCAAATGTTAGAGTGAGGTATTTTGGAACCAGTAAATACATGGCATTTATTGATAAGCTAGAATATATATGAGATAAATATTGAGGGTATTTATCAAGTGATATAAATATGAAAATATTACATAAGAAGATGCAATTATTAAATGGAAACAATGTTTATCTTGTCATACATTAACCACATATAACTGATAGATAGATTCTAAATCTAAAGCCAAGAAGTTGAAATTTTTCATTTTGATTGCAATTAAGTCAAATTAAAAACTTCATAAAACATTTATTACATCATAATGATTTTTTTATAAAGTTGTCATATAATCTGTTCCAAAAGCTAGCATCATAAAAATGGAAATCAAAGTAGGAGATGGTACATATTCTTGTTTAACAATAGTTTTTGTGTCAACTATCTAATTTTTTATTATCAATAATGATGCTTCATTTTATTTCATTACTTAGAAGCAGGGCAGTATGAATGGATCTTATGTATGAGCAGCTGATTGCAAACATTGTACATCTTGATCTAAACAACTGAAGCAATATATAAATCACATCTTTGCTACCAATATCATTTTGTGTTTACCTGACAATAAAAACCACATCCTTAATGGTTCTTGGTTTTCTATATGTACACTAAGATTTCTGCTAACTATTCATCTGTGCCCAAAAGTGACTAATTCTACTGAATATTTTAAATTTTTTTTGCTATGTTATAAAATAATGGTATTTAATGATAATTACTATCATCTTTATTTTTATAAAATTAAACAATTTTTTTTTAAGATGAGGTGAAATAATTTCTTTGATATGTATATTCTAAACAATTTCAGTTGGCATGAAGTTATTATATCACCATCATACTTTAAGATGCCTGCAAGTATTTTATTTGAGCCTAAAACCTTGATATTTTTAAAATTAAATAAGGTTTGTAAACTTTATTAATATGGATATCTTTATCCAAACCCAAACAAGTAAGTGTGATAAATATATAAATATAACATTTGTTATCTCACTTTATGTATTTAATCAAAATGTTCCTTTCTATATATAATTTTACCATAATAAAACAAAATAACAGATGGATTTGAATGATTATGTTACTGTTTGAAGTTTGGATAAATTGTATTTACTGTTTTTTTAGGTTTACATATTATTGTAAATGCATTTGAAAGATTTAAAATGATCACAATCAGTATACAATTTTATTTATTTTCCACATATTAATCCACTAATCTTTTTTAAATCTCACAATTAGTCATTGAACTTCCTTCTATCTTTAAATTTCCAGTTGATTTTTCAATTCTTTACTTATATTTTGTTTTCATCAAGTAATTCCTAATAAAAACCAATATCATAAAAACAATCAGGATTTATTTTTAGTAAATAGACGTTTATCTTCAAAATTATTTTTAAAAACTCTTTTCAAGCCTCAGTAATATTCCAGCATTGAAAATACAATTGGTAATTTTTGTATTTAATAATGGGTTGAAATTTACCACAAATAGTTGATTCTTTTAAAAAAGAATTACAATTTATTACTAATGTCAATAAACAATAAAATCTAATTTTTTAATACAATTATTTTAGCTATGGAGTGATTTGATTTATTATATACACTTGTAATTAATAATGTAATGTAATTTTTTCTGCATTTTATCTCTTAATAAAAAATTATAATTAACTGTCATTGTTTTGAGAATAAATGTATTCAAGTTAGTTTATAGTGATTTTTTTTTGCCAAAACAGCTTATTTTATTTTGTAGTTAATCATGTGTCATACAAACATTTCAATAACAACAAACTCCTCGAATTCACAAAGCCACTACTATTGTTTCCAGTAATTTTTGGACAATGTTTAATGTTTTCAACATTAAAGCCTCCAAAAAACAAAATGAAATCATTTAATAGTATTTATATTTTTCTCTGAGCTTTGTGATTGTAATGTTGGAGCATATACACTGCTAAAATGAATACATATACTTTCAAATGAACTCCTTTTAATATTATTAGTTTTTTTATTGATTTATCTAGGAATTCCAAGAATAGAAATTTGTATTCATCTACCTAAAGATGAGTTCAAATTTTAGAAGTTATGTCAATGTTAAATCTTGAAGTTCCTTAGCTACAAATGCTATCATTCTATTTAGATCTGCATGATTTCACATTGAGTAATTTCCACACATTCTCCATACTTGTGTTTTGTTATTGAACTATTTCGATCATCTATTATGTGTATTGAATGTCTTTAGAAAAAAATAACTTTATTTAAATATTCCAAATACATTCAACTGTTAGCAATAGCACATCAAACAGGTTAGTATATGCAAAATGTTTCCAAAGGTATTATTCTCCCCTCTGCTTCAGGTGTTGCTGGCCTGACTAGTGACAGTACTAGCATGGGATTCAAATCTCGATCCTTAGATTCTTGAGTATTAAATTTTAAGGTATCACTCTAACCAACTGAGCCATCTTGCTAAAGGCAACAGTTAGTAGAAATTTTATATACTTATCTATGAGGTTCCTCCTGATTTCTCCACTTTTTCCTAAAAGCAAAGTTGATTAGTGGTTTCCATACATTACATATAGTCACACTAGTTTGGCTTATGGGATTTTTTGCTATTGCCATGTGAGCAGTTTCTTTAAATTTTCTTTTTTGTACATTTTCTTCTCTATCCAATATTTTTCTATTTTCCCAATTGAACATATGTTCATTGGTACATACATGGTCTTCTATCCACATATTAGATGATGAAATAGCCCAATATCAAGACACAATTAGAACACCATCATCACAAAACTTCAGGAAAACATTCTCTATACTCATATTTAGAAAAAAAAATTAAAATTTAAATATTTATTTTTATTATTTTCATCATTTTCTTATTTACTTACTATTATTTGGACTATTTTTAATACTTTGATGAAGGTGCCATCAAACATTGTAACCTAGCTAGACATTGCTAGGTTAATTCACTTGGGTCAAAAGAAAAGGGGTTTTAGAATATAAATACGTAAACATATAATCTTTTGTTGAGTTGAGTAATGCTGTCTCAAATGAAATACACGTGATTTATTTTGATTATAATACTTCATAAAAAATTACTACTATAGAGTCCCAGTTTTATAAAGCTCATCTTCATCATACCTAAAGACTTCTTTATAAAAAAATAAGAATAGAATTAGAATTAAAAATGTGTTTATGGTTACAAGATGGGTTTGTGGCTTTACAGACACACAACCTATTATCAGAGCTCATTGAAAAATAACAATCTGTTTTTTTATTTACTTAGGTGACTGAGGAAACTAAGAAAAACAACTCAGCCCCCCCCCCCCCCAAAAAAAAAAAGTTAATCGGAAATAGTATCTAGATTTTGGAAATCTCTCTCTTATTTTACAAGATAAAAAAGATATTCTTACTTTTTTGATTATTAACAATTAACACTCGTAGATAAAAGTTATTCCACTATTCACCATTTGTGGAAACCATTGGGAAACTGGGTATAACACCCGAAGTAAAAAGCAAAACAAATGTTTTTAATTCACCATTTTCCCTATTATTTAAATACAGTTAAAATAAAAATAATGAAGTAGAAATATGCTCATGCATTTTTATGCAAAACTTCGTTCATACATAAATATTAAGATGCATGGAAATGATAATGTACAATCCAATAATAATAAAATTTGATTTACTAAACTAGAATAAGTACAGAATATAAATACACATTATATATATATATAATAAAAAAAGATACCAAAGAATTATTGTATTAACACAACCACAAGCGCACGCACACACACATATAAAAAAAGCATAGTGCATATCGCTAGGTGAAAATTCAAATACTAAATGTTCAAATCATCTTCCAAAACATTATGCTTTTTTTAGGTATGCTATTTGAAGTTCAGATTTTATTTACAGTGGGTGTTGCTGAAAAATAATATTTAGTAGAGGTGATTTGAACATTATATATATATATATATATTGTGACCGTAAATATTATATATATTTAGTTGTTTTTTTCAATTTATATATATATATGAATTATAATATATATATATATATATATATATTATAATTCATGGAAATTTTCAGGAACAATCATGTTTAATATTAATCTATGTAATTACTGACACTTCAGTAAAACAACTTTTACTTTAAATTATATAAAGATGTTATTACATGGTCATTGAAAAGATATAAAAAACTGTAAAAAATAATAATTAGAAATTGTAAAACGATGTAGATGCACAAAATTGCAAAACAAAGTTATATTACATTTCTGCACAATCAAAATAAAAATAATAATTAAGAAATTGAAAATCAAAATTGGGATGGTGAAGACCAAGCAGTTGGATTGAAATTTAGTTCATGATTTTTATTTATTTGTGTATAAATATTTTCCATTTGGATAGTAGTTTAATTATTTCATTATCAATTTTCAAAGTTTTTATGGTCTTTCTAAATGTTATTTGATGATGATTGTTACATCTGTATAGAACTTTGGTTTGGAAAATTAATGCAGTGGTAAATATCTAAGACCTGGAGAGGAAGTGCAGATGGTGTTAAATGAGTTTACTATATTAATAAGCTAATCTGTTCTAGACCTGATATGATTGTTGCTCCTCCCTATATGTGTGGACAGGCATAATTCACAATAAATCTCATAGATTTCTGGAGTCATAAAAAAGAATAAATCTTTAGATTTGATCAGAATTGTGTCGATTTTTTATTTAGTGGAAAATGTTATTTTTTTGTCATAGCATCTCAATTTATTAATTAATTTTGCCTATGCTTCCTTTTATATAAGGACTGAATTCTTTATCAGAAGTATTTGTTTCTTTTCTTCTCTTGCTTTTAACATTTTACATGTTATTTATTGCTCTGCTTATAGACCAAAGTTATCTATTTACTATACTTTGCTCCACTTATGTAAAAGATATATAGCAAATAATAACTCACATTTTTATAATACATTACATATTGTTTACTGTACTAAAGGTGCATAATACTTTTTAACACACACATACACACAGATATATAATACAGTTGCATTTTTATGTGTACAGTATGCAAATACAAACTAAAATTATAAACAAAATTAAAAAAATAAAAATATAGCCATAAACAATAAATTGAGAGAGCATATATATTATGTATGTTTACTCATTTATGGTCATGCAAAAAAAATACATTTACTGATGTATATTTTTATCATTTTAAACAAAATGGATAATAATATTCATTAAGGCTGTAGCCTCAATTACATGTGTATAAAATGTGATAGTAGGGACCTCTACAGGTCTTAAAACCACAAGCTTACTCTTGGAAGAAAATGGATAATGAAGTTTCAGACTTTTCTTATAGGCTTTAAGCTTTTTGACATGAGGCAATTACATTTACTAGAAACATTTTCCCAGTTTATATATTCTATCCATAAATGCAATGCCTTACCAAATATTTAACTTTTATACAGTTATAACTTTAGCTATTTTGGGTGTGCAAAAAAAAAAAACAACTGTGGAATATATTTTCCTTTTTCTTTGATTATTTTTCTTATGTATGATTCATTTTTTTTTTGAATGTACATCCATTTCTGATCATGATTTTTTTATATTTTAGTATAGATGGATAATTTTTGTGTTATTGTTCTTTAAAAATATATTTAAAAACATTGTATGATTATATTAAATTAATATTTTGGAGAAAATGATGAAGAAAAACTACCAAAAAGTGCATTTTCCATGCAAAAATGTATATATAATATTAGAATCAATGAGAGCACTGCAAGATATAAGAATGACCACATGAAAAAAATGTATATATAATAAATAAAACCACATTAGAATCAATGAGAGCACTGCATGACATAAGAATAACCACTGACACACTATTTATGATAAATACTCATGATATTTTATTAAATTTAATAATTTTAGTTTTTTTATTTATTTACATTTTTTTGGATAGTATATAATTGAAATAGTGTATATTGATACAGCACATATTGTGGCTTCACTGTAATGGTTTGTGATCCTTCATCAATAAAATGTTATATAATATGTTTGATTTATTTGCCAAAATCATTTTTTTTTTTGCCTAATAACAAAATTTCTGAGCTGGTTGGTGATGAGAAAATGTCTTCAAGTATCTATTAGCATGTATGTTTTTTACACGTTGAAGATATTATGGTAATAGTATTTGTTTTAGAAACAAAAATAGAGAGGAACAGGAGTTTGGTCATATATTTCTATTTCATAGTGAAGGTTATTAAATATGTCTTAAGAACTTATTGCATTTTTTTTCTTGTGACCAAGCAGTAATACATGGTCAATATATGTGAACCAGGGAGATATTTAATGCAGCAAAGGAAAAATCTGTTTACATGACAATGGTAAACAACTCCATAAGTGAACCCAGTGTGATTATACATAATATATAACCATTAATCACCTTTGTACTTAAGGAAAAAGTGAGGAAATCAGAAGAAACCTCATAAATAAGTATGTGAAAATTTTACTGCTGTTGCCTTTGGCAGGGCAGCTCAGTTGGTTAGAGCATTATCTTAAAATTTAATATTCAAGAATGTAAAAGTCCAGATTTGATTGCCATACCAGAACTGTCACTTGTCAGATTATCAACACCTGAAGAAAAGAGGAGAATAATGCCTCTCAAAAGTTTAAACATATAAAAAAATTCTGTGTGCTATTACTAGCAGTTGAATGTATTTAGAATATTTAAGTAAAGTTTAGTTTTTCTGAAGACATTGAATACTTATATTAGATGAAGGAAATAGTCCAATATATAAATACATCTAAAACTTATGTTTCTAATTTTTTAAAAAAATACATTGGCAAAATCTTTAGTGATGGGAGGTTGTATTGAAATTTAAATCATTTTATAATATTGTTCATTGTAATTAAAAAAAAAATTATTGATGCAATATTTAGATATTGGGTAAGGTGTCCTCGTAATTTGTAATGATGAGAAGCTATATCTAATGCTTAGTCAAATGGAAAGTTAGTAAATAATGATGTAATATCAAAACTGAGAATATCACTAGTTGTGAGCTTTAAATTATCCATATGCTCTATTTTGATTTTTAATTTTATGTATTCGACTTCTTTTTACAGTTTTAATTAATATTTTACAACTCTCAATAACTTTTCAACAACCAATTAATAACATTTGTACTCAATCAAAGACGAATGTCATCTTGCCAAAATGTTGGTAACTGTATACTTTAATATTATTCCTAAAAGTTCCATGCATTATAATACATCTTTTGTGTTTGAAAACCTTCGCTTCAATATATATATATATCATTAAAAGCCAGTCAACACATGGACAATCGAAATATCAATAACAATCAAGAATTTCAAACTATTATCAAAGCAACCTCCTTTTAACAATATATATATATATATGAATGTTTCCGTGGATTACAGATATAAAAGTCATATTTTGTGGGTTCATCCGTCTAAGATTTTAGTTATATATATATAAGTTTAAACATAAATAATTTGTTTGATAGAAGAAAAATAGCTTTGTGATTGGCCTGAGAACAAACTTTTGAGATAGATAATTTAGAAATGAGGGAAGTTAAAATGTTATTTTGAGGATTTTAACTGATGTATTTCAGTGACTCACAAATAAAACTGAGCATGCTAATAAGTCAGTCATTAATTATATTTTCTAATAAAATCCGATTACTTTAAATATTTATTGCAAGTATTATGTATTTCATGTAAGTATTTTATTTCGAAGTTTATATAATTGATTTTAGTTAATTAAAGGGGATCTTTTTTTTTTTAAAAAAAAGGAAATGTGGAATTTTTAATTAATTTTGACATATGACATTTACCAATTTAAATCACTGAAACCTTTACATTGAAAATAGTTTTGAAATAATTAAATAATTTGGAAAGCATTTTATTCTGTTTTTAATACTTCGGTAATTTTTTGTAACGTTATTTTGATAATGAGATAATTTTTTTGAAATTATAATAAGGGTTGACTTATGACTTCACTAAATGTTTTAAAGTGTTAATCACAATATATACAATTAACAGTTATTTTACATTTAAAATGAATATTTTCAGGCTTTATAAATATTCTGCTAATGATTCTCAAGAAGCATTTTGATTAGCCAATTGGTCTCAGTTGGGCCATGTGACATTGCCTCTAAATATCACAGACAACTGTTATACACCTTGAACAAAAATTTCTTTAAGTAAATTTAAACCTTATTAAAGTAAAGTCTAAATCTAAAACTAATGAAGTTTAATTTTTTCCAACCTAATAAACAATTATTAATAATTTTTGTATTTATTAAAAAATGATTGATATGAATAAATGATTAATGAAAATTATGGCATTTATAAAATATATTTCTGTGATAAATATTATTCAAATTGCATCACTACAGCACTCATGTTTAAATAGAACAATAGAATAATAGCAATTTAAGGCAACACTACAATAAACTAATAGATGTGGCTTCCATTTTATGACTAATTGTAATGCTACCATGACAACAAATTGCTGATATTTTATTGATTTATTTAAGCATAAGGATATGTGGTGATGTAATTTACATATAATAATAAGATAGCTGTTGGCAATTATGGTTAAATGTTACTCAGAATGGCATATATGTCATAAGTTGGCTATAGCTATTATTTATTTTTATATATTGGTATATTGAATATTGTGGAATTTATTCCAAAGTTTTTTGTTTATTATATTTATTTTATCTGAATATATATATATATATATATATATATATATATATATATATATATATATAAACAATGCATGTTTATTAAACAAAGAATCTTCAGACTGCTGTCAAGACTATCATTTTATTTATATAAAAAAAGGTTGCTTTGGCAGCAGATTAAAGGTTCTTAGTGTTAATAAGTAAGAGTTGCTTTCATATGATCTACATTTTAAACCAATCTTCAAAATTAGCTTTAATAAATCTATATAAATATGTACAAAGCATCTATACATACAACCAATAAATTAAAAGTTTGATTAGTTGTTTCTTATTTAGTGCTTATGAAGAAGATTAAAAATTTAAAATAAAAACTTAATGCTAAGTAAGCTTTTAATTAAAAAGATAATTTTTCATTGGAAAGTAGAAAAGATATGCAAAAATATGGTTTTCTAAAGAGAATACATTTGACTATGCTGTATGGATTTGAAGCTAAATCTAATAGACATTTAAAATCCATAAAAATAGTAAATCTTTTTAAAAATTAATTACTAAAAAAGATATTTAGAATCAGTGAAAAGAGTAACTTTTAAAAAAAATCTAATTACTAAAAAGAACAACAAGATTAAGCATGTTTTTTTACAGATAAAAACATTATAAATGTCAAGAGTTGGTGGCCTTGTGGTTAGCATTGCTGCATTCTGGGTTCGCTTCCTGGTCAACAATTTGACATATGAAAAAAAACCATTATAAATAGTATGTGGCAGTAAAAATCTGATTGGTAAATTCTTTTCTTTTTTTAGATTACATACAATCTTGTCTCTGAATCAATGCATGTGTTACATGGAACTGTGATTGCTAACAGGTAGTCTGCAGAAAAATTTAGTTATTATTTGCATTTTTTATGTTTTAGTAATAATAAACAAAAATAATATTCTAAGAAATTCTTATATTCTGAGTGATAATTTTCATCTTTATATTGAACTAAATTCATGTAATGTACTATATAGAAGAAAACAAGAGAACTGCAATGATAATGAACTGGCATTTATAATTTTGTTTATTAAGTAGATGCACTTCATATTAATAAAATGGAAGTTCTCTGATCATTATTTTTCAAACATATTTATCTTTTTAAAAAATGTCATATTAGTGGTCTGCAGGATTTAAAATTATAAATTTAGTGGTCAGTTAGATTCAAATCATTGGCAACTTCTGACATAGAAAGAACATAGTTTAACTATTCACCACCCAAATTTTTAGATATTAATATATCTGTATTATTAGTTACGATATGAGATGCTACAGTATGTTTTATGCTTTTAATCATGATGGATTAACATGCAAACATAACATTTTATGTTTAATTGACACAATTGCTACTGAAACATTTGAAATGATTTAAAGCTATGTTTGGATCTGAATCTATGAGATGCAAGAATGTTTTAAATAGTATACAAAATTTCATGATGGTAGGGGGGCATTAAAATACTCTGTTACATTTTATGTCATAATTGTGATCCAGATATTCTAATATCTTAAGATTATTGTGGCAAACAGCTAAATTATACCAATAAGTAACACATTCTTTAATTCAAAAATGATACTGTAAGCAATTTGGAGAGACAATGAGTTACCTTTTTTTACTGTGGCAAGACTGATAGATATGTTGCAAGGGGACATATCCATACAAGATGGTTAAATGAAAAAAGTTAGAAGAATATCTTTAAAAAAGTTTAGATATTAAAATTTGAAAAATTTTACAGTGATAGGGAATTCTAGAAAGAATGTACCGTTGAGATGTATTTAATTTATTTTTAAGTGTAAGACAAATACTTATATGTGTATATATATATATATATACATAAATGCTGTATTAATTTAAAAAGGTTATAGGTATGAGAAATAATGATGTTATGTGCATGGGATGGGATGAACTAAAATGGAAGTGCTTGATAAAAATTAAATGAAGCTAAAAACCTACAGCAGATGATATGTTGGAATTATTAAAAATGTTGTGAAAAAGGTGTTTGTTTCATTGAGTACTATTATGTTGACAATGATTGTGGAATAAATTTGGATAAATTATTGAATGCCCATACCACTTGCACTAGTGAAATATTTAAAATCTAGCATAGCCAACTACATGGAATAGCAATGAATGCACAACATCTATAATTATGTATATTATGATAGACCAATCTCTAGTAGAGGAATGCTATTATATTCTACTTTGTTTGTTGATTTCACTTCCATCTTTATATACAATATGCCAGATCATTTCTATTAAGTCAGCAATTAGTCAATGAAGCATGATTCCAGGAAGGTAAAACCTAAATATTTAATAATACTTTGGGAACTGTTGTCAAATTATCAACAATAATTTTATTATAATATTAACAATAAATAATTAATGAATTGTAGTACACTGTATATAAATTGTTTTAATTTTCTTATTTCTTGTTTAACACTACTGAAATACCTTTATTAGTATTTTGAGTTGTAAATGTTTTAATTCTACTATTATTATTAATTAATATTCAGTATTTATAAATAAAGTAAATTTGCAAATGGTATTGTGTTTATAAATTTGTCAAATACTCTACTTGCAACAATTTTATGTATTAAACAGTTACTAATCTTAATATGAATACAATAATTCTCACACATAATAGTAACTGAATATAAAAAAAGAACAATGAGAACAATAAATAAAGCAGTATTATGAAATGTTAACATATGTCTAATGAAATTTGGAGATATTCATTTAACCAAAATGACAGCATTCTTACTCTAAATGATTCCAAAAATGAACATAGGATAAATATCAACCTTTAACTAGCATGGCATTTCTTTTGCAATACAACCATACAGAATAGATTGTTTGGCTACTAAACATTATTGGAATTTTGAAATATATAGAATATTTTAATAACAATTAATTCTCAATTCATTATTTGATGTTAAGAAAATTTCTATTTCATTATTTTTCAACAGTATTTTTTTTTTAGAAAATATTCAATAGTATAACAATAGTCGAGTGTCTGGGTTTGCTTCCTGGTCAACGCTTTGACATATATAAAAACGTGATTGTTTAAACTGCTAACGTTATTGCTTTCTGATCTATATTTTATGGTACTATAATAATCATGGCCAAAAAATAAAGGTGACTAAAGATATTTAAAAATTAAGATTGTCATTTATGAATACTGAACTGCTTTTGAATCTATATACAAGCAAATTAGTTTGGATTGAAAGCATTAACATGCTTAAATTAAGATAGTAATTACATAATAAAATAAAGAAGTAAAAAATGGCAGCTAGAGGAAAGTCACAATTCATCCAAATTGTCCCTGTGCACTGCTTCCAATTATAAACTAGAAACTAATCTGAGAATATTAGATACGATTGCAATGGGTAGGATTTACTAAGCCAGGGCCGGCGGAAGCGGGCATGCGGGCGCTGGCAGAAGGAGGCGCCATCACTGAGAGATTAGCATCTGAAAAAGAAGGCGTCATCCCTGAGAAATTAAAACTCTACTAACAAAAATACTCACATTTGAAGAATATTATTCTCAAATGTTTATTTACAAAAATTATTGAGAGTAGATTATTGAAAATCATATGAAGTCATATTATATCTTATTAAATGACACACACAAGCAGGCCTGCACACAAGCTCTGCTTAATATTAAAAATATAAAACAATCAAATCTATTATTTATCATGAACAATAAACTAAACATAAAGTTTATTATATTACAAATTTCATATTGTAATGTTTATATATATATAGTACTGCTTATAGTAAACTATAAGTAACTTTCTGCTAGCAAATATATAAATAAACACACACTAAAAGTATTATAAATTAGAACTTATGTATGTATATGCGTATATATATATTAGATCATGTTTGTTAAAAACAGACAGTGACGCAAATAATAAATATGAAATTTAAAAAAAAAAAAAAATCTAAATTTGCCGTGTTAAATTATATATTATTTCATACAAACCGTTTGTATGAAATAATATATAATTTAACAATCAATTTTATGCTATTTTTGATATCAAAAATAGCATTACATCGTGCATTCTTTCTAAAAATCATGACTTTTTTAAAACGCCACGGGACACGGTCGGGTCACCTTAGTAAACATACATATTGACAGGGGCACCAAAATCAAATTTGCATGCGGGCGCCTAGTACCCAGCGCCGGCGCTGTACTAAGCATTACCAACTGCGATGAGAAAAAAAAATTGCTTTTTAAATTAAGTAGTTAATTACTTGAGAAGTATTTATTTTTATTAAACCAGTTTATTTAAATAATAAAATTGAATTAGAGAATGAATGTAAATAAACTTTATCTGATGTAAAATATATTTCCATAAAGATTGGAGTAAATATTTATTATGTGGATTACTAATTATATAATTTTTTTTAATTATTCAGAAAACCTTTTGAACTCCCCCAATAAAATGTTTTACCTTCAAACATTTTAAAAGAGAGAATAGTGATTGAAGTAAATTATAAAATAATATTTTCACTGTTTGCATTAATAAATTCCCTGAAATATAGTATTTTAATAATAGTTATCATTCATAAATGTAATAAGAACAGTTTAAAAAATGTCTTTCAAAATTAAAATCTATTTGCGTAATTAAAAAAAACAATGCATATTTTATAAAATTCAGCAAATACAGTTACCCGTTTGAGTGCAATACATTTATTAATGCTAACATAATACAATATAATAAATAAACGTGGAAATACCGAAAAAATCCAGCGTACTATATATAATCTAGCCATTAGTATATATAATTATAGACTGAACCCACTTATACATTAGCTTTGATCGTATATAATAATCACACCATTTACTGATGAGCTATCAAAAAGTTATATTTAATACAACATAATTTTAAAATTTCTACTTTCTCTTGAAATATTAAAGAAACATTGACATTAATTTGTTGCTTACTTTTTTTTCTTGAATTGAAGATATTCATGCTTTATTATAAAACAACTATTACTTACTTTAATCTCTGGATATGACTATTTAATTAATATATTTCATTATTGTCATTTAATTGGACAGAAAAATAGATAGTTCATTTATCATAGCTAATAATTAAAAATATTTAACCCCCCTCTTAAACTTTAAGCTATTTTTAAAGTTTATCTGTTAAAATGAATAACTGTATATTTACAGTATTCAAATATCTTTTATAATTGTCTTAAATAATCTCCACACCACCACATATTCTTCTGAAAACACATGAATAAAAACATAACGAAATGCTCTGACCTCCCAACATACATTTTATGCGGAAACAGCTCTCACCAGTTGACCCATGTCACCATCTCTCATATATATATTGAAACAGACAGATCGAAGAATCGATCTTAGTTTCATGGTTGTCATTTAAGAACGGTAATTCTAAACCACTATTTACCCGCAATGAGACTTTTTCTATTCCAAGCCACATAAATTTTAAGTTATTTATTTTGTGTTTGTTTAAAAAGAATTTAATGTAAAGAGTATGAGTATAAATGTCACAAATCATGATAAATAATATTCGTGTGTGTGTGGTTTGTGGATTTATATTAGCTCAATTTAAAAGTTTCAATTGCGTGTATATTTTCTTTAAATTTTAATTTTGCAAATTATACAAAGTCATTTAAAAATGCTGATCAAAAGTCACATTCCTTTGATCAGTATTTTTAATCAAAATCTTACTTGTACAAAAATGAATAGGATAATTAATTTGTACTTTGATGAATTAACATAATGAATTTATATTTTTGTATTCACGAATTCCGATGTAATTGTTTTGTCAATTTAGAATCATGTATTAAATTTAAAAATAAATGAAAACCGAACAATGGAAATGAGAAACGTAGAACTCTTATCAAGAAAGGCAAATGCTATTGTATAGTCAAAAATTAGATATTGCTGGAGGCTGAAAATCAAAGGAGGCGGAGTTATGAACAAAAACTAGGCAGAAAGGTCAACCATAGCCATCTTAAATATAATATAGACACTCTAACTTTTGACTTGGCTGTGCTTAGATCATCTCAAGCTACAGCAAGGTAGTTGTGCCAGAGAAATCACTTCAACCGTTATTAAGAAGTTGCCCGGTAAACTGCAATCATGATGGGCTAAGTCCAAGAAGCTGATCCCTGTTCTGCCAATTTAAATCTTTCATACCACTGATCTGTAATGTTTTCCATGCTTCCAGTCTTCCAAATTCCAACATTTAAATTAAACATGCCGTTCTAAGAAATTCAAAATGCGCGCCTACGTTCTTCATACATAGCACCGCAAGAAGAAAAGCCGGACAAAGAAAGAATGGTAACTTTTGTTACATGAACTTTTTAACTTTCCTCTCAGTAATAATTTTATATTTAATCTGTTAACCTAATTAATTGCATGTAAATTTCTTGTTTTCCATTTGAAAATGTTACACTTCAACCTGTCAGTAAATTTCCTTCTCTAATATTTCTGTGCTCTAGTCTTTAGATAATCATTATTAAGATTTGTGCCTACTAATAATCCATTTGTGAATACATTTATATTTTACTATTACTTATTTTACAAACAAAACGATGCCAATAATAATATTTCTCAACTCTAATTAAAGTCAGTAAAGTTTATCTCATAATATTTATTATATTCATTTTAAAAGTAATTTCCTTTTATCGAACTAAAAATTGTTTCATTTATGTTGAGTTGAGAAATATTCAAATATTTTTGTTGTTTCTTTTACTTCGTTATAATATTTTAATCTATACTCCAAATCTCAATACTTAAAATAGTCTAAAATTTTATTATAATTTTTTATATATTATTACGGAGTAAGAATAATAAGTGAATATTTTTGCTATTATTACCTTCCGAACAATCTGGGGAGTTATGGGTTTCAGAGTGAAATTAATTAATTATTACTTTTGCGATTGTTTGATTTCGCCAGTTTTATTGAATAGTTATATCGGACTGTTGCGTAGAAAATGTTTCGGAAAGAAAAGGTTTTATATAATTTCGTTTTAAAATCCACTTCCGACCACTCTTCCCCGATGTTACTGTGGCGATGCCTTTACCTTCGCTTAAGTTGGCGTCTCGTTTTACTACCACATGGAGAGAAAGAAATTCTTCTCCAGGTAATCTCTTGGGTCACCGGGGTTCGAAAATGAGCCTGGCTGGTTGTAGTGTCCCGGATCTACTTGGGGGCATTAAGACTTGTCAAAGTACAAGCCGCCTGGTATTCCGTCAATGCACCGCAAGTTATTATTTGTAGTATACCTTAATCCCTGCAACCATCAGTACATCAGTATTATATATTATATTTTTATATAAAACCGCCTCCCATTTATCCGTATACGCAATGGTTTGAATCTATTAAATAAAACAACTTAATATAAACTAGTAGTTAAATATTTTAAGTGCTCCAATTACTCTGATTCTCACATCAACCTGTACAACCATTTAAACACATAAATATTGGCATGAGTTTGTTAATCAGTACAAACCGATTATTGATGACTAGCAGCAATTTATTATAAAATACATATGAGAGTTTTACCATACCTGTAAATAATATTATTCAATGCTTTCAATAATTTATTAAAAATTTATCTAACCTAATTTTGTCCCTCTTGCATTATTACTCTCGAAATCTAGTCAATCACCTGCTGTCTGTATCGACAACTTAAATATATACATTAAATTATTAGCCGTACCAATATCCTGACTATAAGATATCTATGAACTAGCTGATTGTAGGTAATTTAGTCTGTGTTTTTCGATGAGCTAGTAAAGGGAAAACCCCGTACCGTTGTAATGTTGTCATCGGTGGGTCATGCCAGGGTTTTGGGTTTGAATTTAGTTTGCATTTTGGAATTTATTCCTAGACGTGGACTGGGTTTGAATTCGGATTACTGTGTGTGATTAAGCATGGTGATTTTTACTGGTACAATATATATTACAATTTGATTTACAAGTATCTAACTTACTTCACCCACAACTTTGACACAATTTACTTTGCATACATACATAATGATTACGTTAATCATTTATTAAATTAGATATTATATCTAACCTATATATAAACTGTAAACCTCAGTTAAAAATTAATATATCTGAGTTTTTAATTAAACACATACACACATTGGAGTAATTCATCTTTCTATTTCCTACGTGCAATAATTTTTATAATTTTATTAAATAATCTCCCCACCCCCGCACATTATTTGAAAACATATAAAGTCAATAAAAAACAAATGACTACCAAGATGCATTTTGTGCTATTACAGCACTCATCAGTTGGGCCTGATCTCCATCTCTCTTATATATTTTTATCATAAGTATATTATTTATCAATAGTAAATTGTTACATTTTGATAAAAATACAGATATATTAATCTTTAACTGAGGTTTAAAATTTATATTTGCGAAAGAGATAAACTTTTAGTTTAATAAAAAATTAGTGGCGATCATTATGTACTTATCTAGAGTGATTTGTGGAAAAGATGTGGTGGAGTAAGTTAGACACTTGTAAATCGAAATAAAACAATTTACTTAAATATTATAACATATTTATTATCAAAGGATTTCTATCAAATTATGATTATTTATAGCATGAGTAATAAATTTGTTATATAACTTTCAGTGATATTTTAATAAATATAGTTTTGAGAGTACTACTTTAGAATATAAAATTTTTTATGCAGCATCAAATTATTTTTTCTTTTAAAATAAAACTTTACAATATACATTTTATTATAAATTAGTTTTTTGTTTTTTGCATATTTTTTAAATAAAACGTAATTCTAGTGTATATAGATAAATATGAAGCTAATTAAATAGAACTTTAAAAATTTAGTAAGATCTAAGAAAATACGTCTATTGGATCATTTTTTAAAATATTTCACAGTTCTGCTGCTTATACACAATAATGAGAAACTAATTGGTCAATTTAAAATGCACTTTATTTCTATAGCACTTTATCTTCTGCATAGTTCATTATGAAATTTTCATTTAAATTTCACTATTTCTGAAAGTGTAATGGAACAAATTTTAACTATTAAAATATTGAAAGAGATTTTATAAATTGTGGAAAACAGTTTATAATTTGTAAAAGTAATTAAATTTTTCTCAAGTTATTATTTCTGTATTGCAGCAGATAAAACATATGTAAATTAAAGTTTTTGATCTATATTTCTTCAGGAATAATTGACATAAAGGAAATTACAGTAATGTTTTATTTAAGCTGAGAAGAAAGAAAACTGTAGTTTAATTACTATGGGTAGTTTTTGGCTAAGTTAGCTTGTATTATTAAGAATCATTTTCAGTTAATTTTGACATTTATTCCTTTTGACAAATTGAAAAATTAAAAGCACTAACTTCAACTAAATTCTCCTCTTATTGCTCTATATTCATCTTCTAACAGCTTATTCCTTAATGAAAATTAAGTGTCTAAGTGCATTGTACTTTTCAAGTACATTGTTTTCCACAAATCTGTGTTTTTAATGAAAATTGTGTAACTAGTATTTTAATAAAAAATCATTTTCATAAAGAAAATACATTTCATTTAAAAATTTTAATTTATTTGTACTTCAAAATCAATGCTGACATATGCAAGCATCATAATTTTTATCATTTTATATGAATTATTGTAAACTTTATATTATAATAATTACATACCATATAAAAATACTTAATAAATCCTTATTCCATGCTGTTGTATTCAATATTTCCAGACTAATTTCAACTTTATGAATTTTATTAGTGAGAAGTTTTGGATGTTGGTCCAGTGCACTTGCGATCTAATGCATTTTCTTTCCTGGCCCCAAGGCTTCTTATTGATTAAACCCATAATCTTGAGACTAATCTGAGGATATTGGATAGGAAAAAACAGGATAGAGATTTATTAAGCAATTTTACCTGATTTATATTATTATTTACTAAAGTTTACAGTCAGTGAAATAGAAATAGTAAAAAATTATGCTGCTATAACAACAATATTTAAGCTGCTGTCATGTGATGGAGTAAGATGATATTTTAATGGTTTAATTAATATATTAATTAACTGATCTTTTTTGCCTGATAATTAAATAATTATTAAATAAACAAATTTTTGATTATTTTATTTAAGGGTTGATACAATTTTAGCAAAGTTATATACCAAATGTCTAAATGATAAAGATGTACCGGAAGATTGGAAGAATGCAGTAATAATATTAATATTTAAAAAAGGTGATAAAAAGATATTAGAAATTACAGACCTATCAGCCTTTCATCAGTTTTATATAAAATTTTTACCAAGATAATTACAACTCATCTACAGAGAACTTTGGATTTCCACCAACCAAGAGAACAAGCTGGATTTAAAAGTGGTTTTAGTACAATAGATCATATCCAGGTATTGAGAGAAGTCATAGAAAGGACAAATGAATATGAGTTGTCTTTATGTTTTGGATTTGTAGATTATGAAAAGGCATTCGATTCTATACACATTTCTTCAGTGATTAAAGCATTGGATCATCTAGGTATAGATCCAGGATATTGTCATATTTTAAAGAATATTTATAAAAATGCAACAGCAACAATTAGATTACATAATGATACTGGAAAAATAAACATTGAGAAAGGTGTAAGGCAAGGTGACTCCATATCTCCAAAACTTTTTACACCAGTGCTGCAAGAAGTATTTTGTGGATTAAAATGGGAAACTAAAGAAATGAAAGTAAATGGAGAGTATTTAAGTCATTTAGATTTTGCAGATGATGTAGTTGTTTTTTCAAATAATGCTTCAGAGCTGCAGGAAATGTTGCAGGAGTTAGCAGATGAAAGTAGAAAAGTAGGACTAAAGATAAATGTTAAAAAGACTAAAGTAATGTTTAATCGATTTGCTCAAAATATGAAAATAAAGATTGATTATGAAGAATTAAAAGAAGTTAACAGTTACAAATACCTAGGTCAGATTATTAATACAGATGGAAACATAATGGAGGAAATTAATCATAGAATTAAACTTGGTTGGAGTGCTTTTGGTAGAAATAACTTGATACTAAAAGGAAATATGCCTATGTGTTTGAAAAGAATGGTTTTTAACAAATGTGTTTTACCAGTTCTTACTTATGGATCTGAGACTTGGACACTTAATAGAAGAGCAATGCAGAGACTTTAGACCACTCAAAGGAGTATGGAGAGATGTATGTTGGGAGTAACAAGAAGAGATTGAAAACGCAATGTATGGGTAAGACAACAAACAGGTGTTACTGATCTTATTGAAAAAATTAAAAGATTGAAATGGAGTTGGGCTGGACATATTGCTAGAAGAAATGATAATAGATGGACTATTGAAATTTTAAACTGGATTCCAAGAGATTGTAAAAGACCCAGAAAGAGACCACATGTGAGATGGATGGATGAAATAAGAAAATGTGCAGGGGTGTTGTGGAAAAGAGAAGCTAAAGATCGGAGAAGATGGATTAAACTTGGAGAGACCTTCATCCTGCAGTGGATTGATAATGGTTGTTGATGATGATGATGATGACTACTAACTATAAATTATGATAAAACATTGCTTATCTAAATATTAAAATAACTCCTTTATATATAGAGTCAACTATATATTAATAAAATTATTTTAAATTTCCTTAACACTTTACTATGTCTCTCTTTTATTTACTTAAGACTTGTTCTATTAGGATTAGAATAAAACTAAGGTTCTCATTATTTTTATTAAAACAAATACATGATAAAGGCTATGGTTTGGATTTGGACATCAAATCAGAAGATATATAAATATTCAGTTATATAATTACATATATTGCTTTAAAAATACAGACATCGAATAATAATATTATATATATATTAATTTGTGAGCTATTATCCAGTATAAAATTTCATGGATGACCCTTTATTATTATAAATGAAATTTATAGAAAAGCTGTTCATCATATATTTTGGAGCAGTGAATTGCAAATCTAAAAATTGATTGACATCAGATATATAGTCAATTTAATACATACCCATTTAATGCACCTTAAATATATATATATATATATATATATATATATATATAAATAGGTTATATATATATATATATATATATATATATATATATATATATAAACCTATTTACTCAGATACTTCTTTTCTAAATATTATTCTATTCATGTAAATGTATATCTATTATTGGATATATTAAAAACAATATTATAAATGTAGAAAAACATACAACTGGGAATCAGCTAATGAAGTAGCTAACCCCTATATGACCTAGGTTCAGTTCAAATTCAAATTACTGTTGTAAGTGTTTTAGTCATTATAAATTAATAATTTTCAACAACTTAGAGTTCTAAATAATTCACAATGGTTTTAAAAGACATTGTATATATTATTGAGTACTCTCTATTAATTTTCTACTAGTTAAGTTAGTTAAATGTAGTCGCATATGATGAAATATTTTTAACTACTTATAAACTCCACAATATCATATACACTTGATTACAGATAAAAATATAAGTGAATTTTATTTAAATAGTAATCAACTTTTGAGCATGGCTTAGTGTCACATTTCAAACATTATCGATATAATTAGAAATTTAAATATGTGTTGAAACAATCCTGACTAACATTTATTATGAATAGCAAATTTCAAACGTTCTTAATTTGATAAAAGCATTATATAGATTGATTTTTTTTTTACAAGTTAGTGTAATAGCCCTTTGAAATTAATTGATTGTTTAAAGAATATAGACGATCACATTTTATCTGGAACTTTATGTAAACAGCATATAGTAAAAACTTTACTTTAAAGATAATGTATTATTTAGAAATTATTGTCTTTCCAGTTTACGTACTTATTATTAAATCATAAGCTGACTTCCAGTATAAATAGTTGGAAACGAAGACTACACTAAATATTGAAAGCTTTATTAACAGTGTTCCATTCCAATCATGAACAGGTTGGTTAAGTAAAAAAGCTCAGAATATAGTTTATAAAGAAATTTTTTTCATTACATGAGAATAAATTTTAAATTAATTTGTAATGGTCTAATTTTAAAATAAAATAATAAAAAATCTTTTGATGAATTATAAGAAGTTAGCAACTAAAATTACCGTGCTCATATAATTAATATGAAATTACTCATAAAATTATATTTGGATGCAGTATATTTGTTAAAAATAATTTAATATTAAAAGGAAATATGTCTATATGTATAACAAAGAAGGCTTTAAATAAATTGTGTTTTACCAATTCTTACTTATGTATCTAAGACTTGTACACTTAATAGAGGAGCAACTCATGAACTTCAAATTTACTCAATTACATATAAATCTATATTTGAGCAACAAGATCAAAAACAAAAATATATGGGTGAGAGAGCAAATAGGTATTAGTGATATCATTAAAAAAATTAGCAAACTAGAATGAAACTGGTCTGAACATATTGTTTAAAGGGAAGATATTAGATTGACCCATGAATTAAAACTAGAACCCAAGAAATTATAAAAACAACTTAATGACAACATGGGTAATGGCTGGATAAAGTAAAGAAGTTTTTTGATGTGATAAAGAAAATAGGGATCCATGAAAGTGGATAAAACTTGAAAAAATCATCCTGCAGAGGATCAATAATCATTAAAAATAATAATGACATCTTGTTAGAGAAATATATTAAGTAAGTTACTTTTTCCATTTTTCTTTTCTTTTTAAAATTTTTATTGTACAATTAGAAATATTAATAATAATTGTAAAAGAATAAATAATTAATGGTATGTAAAAAGTTGGAATAAAAATGTCAATGTTTAAAGCTAATGGCATAACAAAGAAATTTTACTTTCAATTGATTTATTTATTAAGTATATATATATTTTTAAATAGCTTAAATATTAATTATAACAAAATATTATAAAAAAAAAGATTTCTGCTTGGACATAGATTCAGGGAATATTCAATTTTCATCTTTTTTCTTATTTATATGGATATGAGACATACTAACAATAACATAACATCACATGATCACCATTTTTTATGCTTGCTTATAACTGCCTTCTGGCATCTACTGATTATGCTGGCTTGCACTGAGTGGCAATATTGTATGGAGAATTTTGCATGTTTACTAACAATAACATCACATGATTTATATATGCTTATTTATATGCTTCCCTGAGCTATTTTCTTCATACTATTCTACAATCATCTACTATAAGACCAAATAATCATGAGACTCAGATGATATATTGCTATAATATCCTCTGATCTGTTTCTGCTTTTTTTATTAATAAAAATTAGAATTCAAAACTAAAAATAATGCTCTTATGCATCTAGAAGTCCCATTTTACTTTTTTATTCTATTCATATAATAATCCAGAATTCAAATTATAAAAAAAACTGACCTGATAGCATAAGTCAATTCCAGAACCTTTATGAGGATAAAAATATAGCATTGGCCTGTTAGTGCTATAAAAGTTACATGTGAATGCAAATAAAGATTATTATTTTACTGTGTAATAACATGCAGATAATACTTGAATAAATACTTTCATTATTATTATTAAGCTGCACCAAAAAAATCTGAATATGCCAATCATATAAATTATGCAAATGAGAATTAATTATGCATAAATAGATGCTTATATAAGAAACTTGAACATGGAATTAAGAGAGTAAACAAATGCAATGAAGTGCTTTGAAGATATAATGAAATATAATGAACTGTGAGTAAGTATAATAAATTAAAAGTACAATTCAGATATTACAATAGCAGCAGAGGGTCTGCATTGTGGTAATATGATAATTGCCAATGTTTATGATTGATATTCCTAACATATATTGTTAAAGTTTAAAATTCTTGATTGTTATTGATATTGTGGAATTGTCTAAGTGTTAATTGGTTTTCAATGATTATTAATAAACCCATTTAGCCTTGAGCATTATTAAACTTATTATTCAAGTAATACTTTGGGTGAAGTTTGAAAATTATAATTGCAGTTTGTAATGATATAATTGACTATTTATTAGTATGCATTCAAAACAGGTTATATTTTCTTGTTTAAATAGGTTTATTTAAATTTTTTTTGTATCAATATATGTAATGTCTGTCATCAAGTTGCAATCCTTAGTGTTTATATAAATATATTGGACCATTAAGAACTGTGGAATTTCACTCTTATTATTAAAAGAAGGTTGCCTTGACAACAGTGTGAAATTCTTGATTGTTATTGATATTGGGATTATCTAAATGTTGACTGATTTTTAATGTTTTATATATATATATATTATTGCAGTTATATCCAAATGGAAGCATGAAGAATTTTCTACAATTATGAAGCACTGCAATGGAATAGATATTTATGTATTGAGTATGTGTAGAAACTGACACACACATACAGAAGCTTATTAGTAGACTGTAGATATTTTGAATAAAATTTTTAATCATTTCCTATTCTTTCTTATGTTATTTTGTTATTGGTATTCAGTAATTTTATATTGTTATCATAAAATTATACTGAAATTTATTTAAAAGCTAACAATGCTCTCTTGACTAGTATTAATATAATAATAAACTCAGAACATAACAAGCATTATAATAAGTGCAATGCACAGATTATTCAAAATCACTGTAGAATATTCTAAAGTAGATGAAAAACTGCTTATGGAATTAGAAAAAATTTAATAATAAATATTTATTCACATTTTCTATTTCATATTTTGCTCACATTTGTTATCAATTATTTATTTATCCATTTAATTTAATCACATCTTGTGATGGATATTGAAATATTCATTTACCTATTTTATTTTCTAAAATGTAATGATAAATACTTTATTGATTAAAAATATTTTTTTATATATTAAATGCTTTTATTTACAATGCACTAAAATGAAAAAAAAAATTTTTTTAACAACCATTGGGTGTTTTAGATTTAACTTGAAATAAAGCATGGGAGTGGATAGGGTGTAGAAATTAATTAAGTCCTGTATATAGAGAAGCATAGATAAAAGACATTCTGATGATAGAAAAATCCTAAATGGTATATATGTATATAAGCATAGATGAAATTTCTGGATTCCCATGCTTTTATTTTAAGTTAAATCTAAAAACCCCAATTTTGGTGGAAGAAACAATTATTATTATTTTTCTTTTTAATGGACAATAGATAAAAACATTTTTATGCATGATAGGTAAAAACATTTAATGTAAAAATGTTTTTATCTATTATTGTTAACTTTTTATTATTGGTTACTGTAAGTAAAATATAAATTTATACTGTAATCTAAATTGATGTAATACTTATAGTTGATATATATATGAAGAACAAAAACAAGTTTAAATCATGTTAAAATGTCGCTTGTATTTATGATTAATAGATGGCATTTTACCAAAAACACCGACCAAGCGTACGTTTTGTTTACATAAATAATCAAAGAGTCAGAATTAACTATCTCTTTCATTTTATCCCACCCTCAGATCAGCTGATTTCAAGCTAATTTGCTATCATCAGTGAAGGACAGAACCAAGAAACTAGATATTTTTGCTATAAGTTAAAATGTGTACTGCTTATGTATATATCATATCTAGTATGTGTACATAATAATATATACATATGTAAGTGATTAATAATAAAGATAAAAATATTTTATATTAAATGTTTTTATTAACTATGCACTAAAAATAATTTTTTCTTCAACCACAAGTAGAATTTTTAGATTTAACTTGAAATAAAAGCAGTCCAGAAAGTAAATAAATCAATCCTATTTTAGTGCACAATTAATAAAATAATTTATTATAATTTTTTTATCTTTATTATTTTTTAAGTTATTAGTAGTGGCATAATAAATAAAAATGTTATATGAAAATGTAAAACTATATTATACTTTAAATTGACTGGCCACTCATAGATGATATATATTGTAACATTGTACACATTTTAGCACATTCTGGTAGGCCTTCTTTTACACACTATAAAGTGAAAGTTAATCAAGCTATGGAGAAAGAAATATCTTTTTCCTATTTCCAAAAATGTAGCTATATTTCCTGATTAACTGGCCTACTAATTATTTGTGACCAGAATTGCTGACATAGTTAATTTTAATTTATAAGAGGTGCCATAATCAATAGATTCTTAACTTTCCTGTATCCCATAATTTTGATGCAAGTAACTAAAAGCTTGGGGTTATGATTTTCCGTAACTTTATTTATTTTTTTCGAAAATATTATTCCTGGAGTTTAGTCAATAACTATTAAATAGAGTGGCAAAGGTAATTTTTAATTAAATATTAATTAACTAACATTCACAACATCTAATATTCAAATTAAGAATGTACAAAGAGAGTGCTAAATTAATACTAAATATTTTATTAAAATCTATTTAAAATATTTATGCAAGAATTAGTAAAGAAAAAATTGGGAAAAAAATACACTAATCCAAATACTATAAATCTGAAGAAAAGTTATTGTTCCATTTAAATTCTTCTAGCTAGTTCCTTAAAACATTGAAAATCAGTCACTATTGGTATTATCATTCATGGTTAATGGTAATTGGCCAAGAATTAAAGTCACAAATTGGGAGTAAATAATCTTAACTTACATGTAAGCTTGTATCAGTTTTTATAATATGCTTGTCATCCTTTGGATCCTATGTTCCTTGGCATTTAATTGATCTCTTCTGCCGGCATCTTCACATGTCTGGTATGTTCCACAGCTGAAGCAAGAATCTTGGTTGCAATGATGACTTTATTGCAAAAGATGATGTTCACAAGGCTTCATTTCCATTCTTGCATGATGACTCCATTTAGAAAGTGAGTAGTGTTTTTTTGCAGACACATTTCACTGCAATAGGTCACTCTCATGGAAACCTCCAACTCTAAAAACACATGTTAAGAGAAAAAACCTAGACCAAAGTTTTCTTCTTTTTGTACCTTAATCCAGTTTTAAAACTTCTGCACATGTTATTATTCTCATGACACTTATGTTTATTAGCTTATACATTTATTTTTAACTTTCTGTTACAAAGTTCTTTTTATAGTAAATTATTTCCACCATCTTCAATCAATATCCTAAAGGGTTTTTTGATCGTAATCTTTGTACTTTTGGAATTTTTTTTGTTTATCTGGACTAATAATCTGCATGCCTTTCTTTTATTTTTTCTAATTTCAACTTTTATTAAACTAGGGATAAATAATTTGAACCAAAAAAATCAACTCTCATTGTATGTTTTAAAAAAAAATACACAAACTAAAAAAAAATTAAAACTGCGTTAATTTAAAAGATCTTTAAATTTACTTTTTTAGTTCTTAAATATTCTCAAATGTAAATATATTTGGACCATCTATTTGTAGATGATACAATATATATATCAACCTGAGTGCAGCCCACATTAGTCAGAGTGAAATGCTGCATAAAAATGAAAAGAGAAGAAAAACATGCAAACCACTTAATTATGTGCCACTGGAATAAACTGCCTAAAAACTGTTATATGCACTTGACAATATTATTAAAGTGGGTATTAAACTAATGATCAACTTTTCAAGCTAATGCACATGCGCTTTATGAATCTTAATAATAAATGAATACTTCTCACTTCCAACACAAGATAAAGTCTTTGTGAAAGAATAGAATGAATCCACCTATTCTTTCAACCCAAATGCTTAAGCATGGGCAAATCTTAAGTAATGGAAATAAAGAGTATGAAGATATTAACCAATCACTTTAAATTACTTTACTATGTTTGAATGAATGATGGCTGCAATATTTACTAGAATTTACAATACCTCATTCTTAAATGAAATTAAACATATGTAAATGAGTTATTTAGTTTTATATAGCGTGATGTTTATGAATTGTAATAAACTAATGATCAACTTTTCAAGATAATGCACATGCACTTTATGAATCTTAATAATAAATGAATACTTCTCATTTCCAACACAAGATAAACTCTTTGCAAAAGAATAGAATGAATCCACCTATTCTTTCAACCTAAGCACTTAAGTATGGGCAAATCTTAAGTACTGAAAATGAGAGCATGAAGATATTAACCAATCACTTTAAATTACTTTACTATGTCTAAATGAATGATGCCTGCAAAATTTACTAGAATTTACGACACGTCATTCTTAAATGAAATTAAACATATGTAAACGAGTTATTTATTTTTATATAGCGCAATGTTTATGAATTGTAATAAATTAATGATCAACTTTTCAAACTAATACACATGTGCTTTATGAATCTTAATAATAAATGAATACTTCTCACTTCCAACAAAGTGTGTATTGTGAAAGGCAGTCTATGCATAAACATATGTAAATGAATTAATAATGAATTGAATAACAATATGTGTGTGTACACATGCATATATTGTAAATTAGAAAAGATGCCCGTGAGACCAAGAGAAAAAAGTATTAACATACATTTCAATCATATTAAATATTGTGGCAATTAATACATAATATATCAATGATTTACTTGGAAAATATGAGTAAAAAATAATAATAAATGAGATAATAAAGAAAAAGAAAAATGCTGTTGATCACAAATCAAGTTTAATTAAAATGCATAGTTTATACATTTTAAAGACATTTTAAAGATTCTTTTGGTTTTCTTGTTGTAAATTGATTTATAAATAAAATCCGGTCAATTCTTATTGTAAATTGAATGGTGAATTCAAATCTAGAATCAAAATTTATGAATTAATGATATTTGAAAAATTGGAAATAAAAAAGTCAGCAATGATATTTATATCTTTCTGCATAGGGCATGGATAGATAAATAAAAGAAAACAAACAACTATTTGTTTCTTCTTTTATTATAAAATAATATAATATTGTATATAATCCTGCCCCCCCCCATTTTAGATAAGAACAATGGAATATTTTTACTTAGGAGTCCAAGATTTTAGAATGGTCTACATTGTGGTTTGAGTGACAAAAACATGATTTGTGGTAAATGATGGAGATAAAGGATAGAAAGATAACAGAGATGTATAAACAGAGGCCATTAAAAATTAATGGACAGAATACAATCATTCATTCTGATGTTTATTTCATTCTAATGCTGATTTGCTGATTCCCAATTGCAAACTATACATTAAAGCAGTGTTAAAGTGAGATGTGGAAAGAAGAGGTTTTGCCTTGCAACTAATAAAAATTACAATGTCTATATCTGAAGGTTATTGAATGTGATAAAGTAAATTTTCTATATTCACAGTCCTGAGAGCTATAATAATGTTTTACTTCCATAATGGATTCTTTGACATGCTATGCTAGGCAAACATATATCTTATCAGTTAGAAGATTATAAGTATTCAGTTTAATCAAAAAATAATGAATTCTGTAAAATCAGAAAATAATATCCTCTAATAAGAGGAAATGAATCATGAAGCTAAATTTCTGAAGACCTATTGAACCTATAATTAAAGTTTCCAGTATGCAAAAAAAAAAGAAATCTACTTAAGTGAATTTATGAAGATGATCATAACTATGAACAAGAAAAGATTATGACATCTAAAACCCATGATTTATGTCATTAAATATTGTGACTGGTAAGATATTCATATTATAATATTAAAAAGACTTTAAAAATAAACTTAAAAACATTAATTATTGCAATGAGGTTGGTTTCCAACTGCATATAGCTAGTATGTATATCTATATTGTAACAATATATAAATATGCCGTTACATTAATTTAAAATAAAATTTTAAATTTGCAAATAAAAATAAGTTCAGAAATAAAAGCTAAAAAAATTAGAGTTGTTAAACGTGTATACGTATATATATATTCGCACAGATGCAAAACTTTAAAAATTATTTCTTTTTTTTTTAATAAATAAAAAAAAGTATTTGAACATATTTTTTTTTATAAAAAAGGTACAAGATGTAAAGATAAAATATTTTTGTGAAAAGATTTATATATTTTGCAAATGGAAATAATTGTTTATGAATTATCAAAAACCAAACTAGCCCTTGGGGCTCTTATATAATTAAAAAGTCAGAGGAAAGATATAGATAAGAGAATGAAAATAATTAGCTTGTCCTATATAGAAGCAGCAATAAAGGCCTGGATCATAACGAAAAAATAAAACAGGGACATCTATTGTTCATTAAATCCAGAGGATCATTATAAAAGGAAAACAATTTAAATTAAAACAGTTTTTCTTGACAGTTCCAACTTGATTTTGTGAGAAGAGTGATAAGACACACTTGTCACTCTCTCTCACTTATTTCAAATAAAATGACTGTAATACCAAGATTGAACCAGCTAAGGCAGCCTCCGGATTGAGAACTATGGTATAAACAACAGACCGGTCTTCCATGAAAGACTTCATGGGAATTGACACAAAGAACCATGACTCTTCTACTGTAAGCTATTGAATTGAACAATTTTAAAATTTAAAAGTAATTAAGAACTTTCATCACAATTTGACAAGTTTAATAAATAAGCTAAATGTAATTTTTGTAAAATGAAATATAATCTGACTTTTCCCAAATCAATTATTGTTTATTTTTTTTTTATTTAACTTTGCTAAAAAAAAAATCATTTCCATTTTTATTATTATTAATATTTATTGTAAAAATTATTAAATGAATTAAATTTAAGTTGGGCATAGACACTTGCATGGATTCGTTCATGTTTAATTACGTTTTTGTTTTCATATATGTTTGGAATATATAGACATTCGGTAAATAATGATATCTTACGTTGAATATCTAAAATGTATTTATTCAGATGTCTTGTTAGTTATTGGTGTCAATGCAGCATCTTATGATGAATGCTATAGGGTTTCTAGTGAATTCCCTCTGCAATTACATTGATAATGTTATATTTTGATCATGTATGTTTATGTTGAAATGTTCTTGAGTGTGTAATCTGTATAGTCGATCTATGCTCAACATTAAACAACAAACTTTTATAAAATCCATCTGTGAAAATTTATATAAATGTTAAATTTAAGTCGGGCATGAATGGCTATATAGATTTGTAAAGTTATATTAATTAATTAGGGGAGGGTAATTTTAGGTTATTTGTTTCGTAGTTAGATTGGGTCAATGGATTGGATATATCGGTGTAATTAGTAGATGTAGTATGAGGTTCACTACGTGCAGAATCACTGTATATGCCACACAACCCCTTTTGCCTATGGATGAGATTGTAAGTCAGCAAAAAGGACCGCAGTCCCTTCCTATGGAGTTTTTATTTTATTGTTCTTCTTGCCATACAGATATAACATTCCTGTATTGGACAAAAGTCAATGTCTTCTCTAACTATACTGTTCAGATGTACATTCGTGACAGTATAGTATATTAGTGATGTTGTATTTTCATGCTACATTGAATACATCAATGTATCAGATGGATTGATGCTGATTTGACTGCAAACTTTTGGCCTAAGGCTAAATAAGGGATATAATATTTTCTTTTCAAATGCAAATCTATGTAGTTTATTCATACCTGACAATCTTAAAATAGGTATAAATTTCATCTGTGTGGATGATTTAAAATTTTAAAATAATAATTTAAATTAAATGTTAATATTAGAATCTAAAATAATAAATGTTATTCCTCAAATATAAATGATTATATATATGCATAAATAAATATTGTTTGTGTGTTAATTGCTGGCAGTGGCTTTTATTTTTTTATATTTAAGATATAAATTAAAGATATATATTATTATCTTTGAGTCTCCACTGAGATAGTGACAAATGGCTAATGGTCTAAATATAAAATAAAGTGGGATCTTAACAGCACATATCTGCCTAATTTATAAATTTTCTACGTTCAAATGCCTAGATGGCGCCCTTGTAGTGAAGATTACAGTAAGATTCGATCTTCACTTTCTTTTGGATCATTATAATATGTATATTTTTGTATTATTAATAAATTGTCAGCACACATATACTTGATTTTAAATCATCCACACCTCTGAGTTAACATGAAAACCACTGGGGAATATGCTGAAATATCACAGTAATAATTTGTAGTAATGTTGATCACTAATTTATTACTATTATCAATAAACCATTTTTGTTGAGGAGGTTTTGTGTCTGGAGTTTCTGTTTGATTGAAACCTAAATCAAATAAAATACTTTTAGAAGTACTTGTGATTATAAATTTTCAATAATCACCATCACATTGTTTAGTAATATTATGACAACTTCATTTTTATTATTCAACTTCTAATTGATGATATATATATAATATTATATATTTGCACACACATATATATATATCTGAAAGTTTTACATTATATATGCATGAAGATCTTATAAATTGATTATATATATATATGAAAAACAAAAAACACATGTTAAAAAAAACTTGCTAATGCTTGTATTTATGATAACAGATGGCGTTCTACCAAAAACACCATCAAGCATAGTTTTCTGTTTATATAAACGTCAGAGCGAGTATTCACTATCTCTAACTTTAATTCCACTTTCAGATCATGATTTCAAGCTATTTGCTATCGTCAGTGAAATACAGGAATAAGAAACTAGATCTAAACACAAACTCTGAGCATTTATGAAACAGTTTCTATTCAGCTTGCAAGCGTGAATCTTTTAGACACATTAATGTCTTCAAACTCAGCATAGCAAGCCAGATTCACGCTTGCAAGCTGAATAGAAACTGTTTCATAAATGCTCAGAGTTTGTGTTTAGATCTAGTTTCTTATTCCTGTCTTTCACTGACGATAGCAAATAGCTTGAAATCATGATTTGAAAGTGGAATTAAAGTTAGGGATAGTGAATACTCACTCTGACATTTATGTAAACAGAAAACTATGCTTGACGGTGTTTTCGGTAGAACACCATCTGTTATCATAAATACAAGCGTTAGCAAGTTTTTTTAACTTGTGTTTTTTTGTTTTTCATAAATGTACCTTTGAGGTCTTTCTTGCAATGATGTATATTGCAGAGGCTTCTACTATGTGGTGATGCTGAACTGAGATCAGACCCATGTAGCTATCTGGCTTGCTATGCTGAGTTTGAAGACATTAACGTGTCTAAAAGATTAATGCTTGCAAGCTGAATAGAAACTGTTTCATAAATGCTCAGAGTTTGTGTTTAGATCTAGTTTCTTTTCACTGATGATAGCAAATAGCTTGAAATCATGATCTGAAAGTGGAATTAAAGTTAGAGATAGTGAATACTCGCTCTGACGTTTATGTAAACAGAAAATTATGCTTGACAGTGTTTTTGGTAGAACACCATCTGTTATCATATATATATATATATATATATATATATATATATATATATATATGGTTTGTATCTCATAAGCATGAGTTTAAACCTGACTGCAAAAATTAATTACTATACTGGATTATTTTGTTACCATTATAATATATATATCTTATTAGATATTTTTCCTGTAAGTTAAAATGTACACCCCTTATGTATATATCCTATTTAGTATGTGTGCATAATAATAAATGTGTATATAGTGATTAAAATATGAAATATTATTTTAAGTGAAATATATAACATTTTTACTTTGATTGGGAATTTTTTAGTTTTTAAAAAAATGCTTCCCAAAATTATGTTATAAATGAACTTCACTTATTATGTATAATTTTACTTTAAATCATTTTCACACATATAGGATATATATATATGACTAGATAATTCAGCAGTAAGGATAATATATACTCTTTATATATATATTCTATTTAGTATATGTACGCAATAATGTATGTGTATATAAGTAATTAAAATATGAAATACCTTTTAACTGAGTGTTTTACATTTTGACAGTTTTTATTATTTTTAAAAAAATTGTTTTAAATAAAACTATATTTAACCATCACATGATCACATTTCCTATACTAGCACATTAATTGTTGATAAACAGAGCAAAACTCTCCATACAGTATGGCCACCTGTGCTAAACAGAGCTTAGATTGAAAATATTTTTTGTGTTTTCAATTTCATTCTAATAGTTTTGTAGTTAAGTAGAGATAAAAGGTGGCTGCTGGAGGGTTGCATTAGATCCTAAGATTTAGATGCAGTGCTCTCAGATCCAAAGCTCCTCACTGACGAAGGCCACAAGCCAGAAACTAGTCTGGGGATATTGGATGAGTAGGCATTAGATGGGGATTTTATGCACAAGCCTTCTGGCATCCATTGATTACTCTGTTTAGCACAGGTGGCAATACTGTATGGAGAGTTTTGCTCTGTTTAAAACTATATTTCAGGTAACCATAACAAATAAAACAGATAGCAAAAATTATTAGAAACATTTATCCCACTCTTCATATATAAGTAACTAAATGACTTATTTAAAAAATAATATGTCCTATCAGTTTCATAAACATTCTAAACAAATGTTTAAAATATCAACAAGTTCTATTCAACTTAAATATATTAAATATCAATGTTAAAATGTTACCAAATGTTATTAAATTAAAAAAATATTTATACCACCCTCTCACTAGTGTTATTAAAATAAATAAAAATTCTAAGAATAATTTTTAACTGTGATATGTAACATTATTACTTTCTCACTTTCTGTTTATATCTAAGAAACTAGACGACCTACTGAAAAGCTGAGTATCCCAAGTAAATTAGACTAGTATTATTTATTTATATACCAGATTTCAAGTAGTTCTATTGAATTTAAATATATTAAACCTCAATATTAGAATTTTATTCTACTTTAAAAAAGATCAAAATTTAACAAACAAACCAGTTTTCAACTTTAATAAAACATTTAAAACTATGAAATATTCTTTTAAGTGAAAAGTAATTGCCAATTTGCTTTTAATTGGAAATGTTTATTTTTTTTAAAATAAAATGCATATCAAAACTATACTGTAAATGGACTTTACTTAATATGTATAATTTTACATTTATTCATTTTACACACATAATGTCTATATATTACTAGATATTTCTGCTACTAGTTAAAAGGTATACCCCTTATGAATATATTGTCTTCAGTATGTTTACATAATATATATGTACATAAGTGATTAAAAACACAAAATATTATTTTAATTGAAAAGTGTTTACATTTTTGCTTTTGATTGGCAATTTTTATTTAAAAAAATGCTTAGCAAAATTATATTATAAATAAACTTCATTAAGTAATTTTACTTTATGTCAATTTCACACACACACACACATATATATATATATAACATTTACCCCAGATCCACAAGTCAACCAGACTAGCCAAAGAAAATAAACTCTAAAACACAACAAATGGCTTCAGACTTCTCAAGTGTAAAGTTTATCTTTATAGTTCTTTAAAATTGACATGATTGCTAATTCAAGTTCTTGAGTCATTTTTCAATGTCTGTGCTGACTAAGGAGGGAAATAGCTGAATAATTATATTTATAAAAAATTATCTAATTGGTTGTTATAAAAATGATCATGTAAGAGACAGATTATGGTTGGTTTGTAGGTAAGATTGTTCTACAAAAAATAATAGGGATGTGAATAGTTCAGAAGATGCAAGTGGCTAGTAGAAGAAGTTATTTCTTACCTAGTTGTTGAAGAGAATAATCAAGTCTTAATCCAGCTTCTAAAAAAGAAAGAAGTTTTAACTAAGCTATTGCATAATACAACAGCAGTTTTAACCAATCTTTTAGTATCTTATGAGTTTAATTATAAAAATGTTTTCTACAATAAAACCATGTGTTAATTTCATCTAAATGTTAGACATCATTGTCCTTCTTGTAAATTCACTGGAATAAAATGTAGAGAAGGTACCATCCAAAGTAATCTGCAGCCTAGTCTTCAATGAAGTGCATTAATCTCTGTCTATGTAAGTCTCACATGAAAATTCAAGTAGAAAACCCAATGGATAAAATTTGGTATTTTTTCCTGAAATTACTACAAACCAAGAAAAGGATAAATTAATCTTGCACACATCTAGAAGCTTTCAAGAAGAAAATTTAAATCGAAATTATAATTGGAAAGAACTCCTTAGAAGAATCAAACCATGGTTAAAGGTGTTTTATGTGTACACACTAAATTTTCATGTATGGTAAAAAAGAGATTTTTTTTTGTAAGAGTTGATAATTTAAATATTTTCATTAAATTAATGTTTTCAAATTGTGAAACGTATTTTTTTTTTTAATTCAGTCAATTTCCTCCTCAAAATTATGAAATAGGTTTTAAAAATTTAATTTGTTGTAAATTCAAAAATTTTGTTTGGAAACATGTTTTTTTTTCCATTCACCCCTCCCCCCCAAAAAAAAAAAACTCCTAACGAAAGGTTAATTAAGTAAATCAAAAATTGTTATTTTTGATTTTTAAAATGTTGTTTTTTTAACTTTTAGTTATTTTAAAGAAATAACTTAATGAATTAAAAGTTAATTTATGAATAGAAATCAATTGATTGGTAATGCAATTATTATAAAATATATTTTTTATAAAACGAATGTTTAAAATTTTATACTATTATGTCATTGTTTTTTTTGTTTATTGTTAATTAGTTAATTATTAAATAGTTATTTTAAAAATATATAATTTTAGTTTTAATTTTTTTATTCTATCCAATTCCTGTTTCATAAATTGCAGTAGATGTAACCTTATTTAATGATAGCTTAGTGTTCTAGAATTTTTTTAATGTTTAAAATAAATCTATTTACTTATAGTAGGGTAAGTCTATGAATTATTTAAAGTTATTTATAATAAGCTGCATTATTTATTTATTTATCTTTTGCTCGCAGTAATAATTTATAGAGTCTTGCATCCTAAGCTAGATTTGTGCATAACAGTTATATGGTGTAGAGGTTTTATTTAGTGTTATGGACATTCAGATAATGATGATCCTGGATGAACATTCAGATGATGATGATCCTGGATGAACACAAATAATATATTCTTTAAAGTGCATGCATTATATTTTATTTAGTTTGGTATTTATTAGAAATTAGTTTATAGTTTTTCAGTATATTCATGGAATTAAGGGGCTAGATCATTGATGATGATCAGCATACTTTACTATCCTAGCAATAATTTTTTACTGTTATATTCTTATGAATTAGGACTTAAGTTTGTGCATTCAAATTATGGTTTAAATAATCTGCCGTCAAGCTAGCAAGGATTAAATAATTAACCTTGGCTATAGTAGACACATTTCAAATCCAGTCACAAGATTGGCTGTTGATTTATTTTTATTGATAATGATGAATAAGTATAACTTTTAGTTAACATACTTATACTTACTTATAGTTAGTTAGCTGTGCTGATCTCTCAGACTCATTTTTCACACTCATTCTTTTTACATTGCTTCATATTTAATCATTATTTGTATATTTAAATTTTATAATGACTTGGAGTTGATGATGATGATGATGAGTTTTATCATCCCACCTTCCAATCATAATTTTCTGTACCATTATAATATATATATATACACATTACTAAATATTTCTGCAGTAAGTTAATGTGTATAATCTTTATGTATATGCCATATTTAGTATGTGTACACAATTATATATGTATAAGACATCTATAAGTAACTTTTCTTTTTAAAATTGCCTAGTATTATTTCTTTATATTTGAAAAAAAATTAAAAAATACTTAATAAATTGCAATTTTAAAATGAAATTAAAATGGTATTAAATTGGAAAAAAAATCTCAACACAACTTTCCCAAGCTTTTGCTTAAAACAAATAAAAGTCCTATGAAAAATTTTTAAATCTGAAATATCAAAATATTCAATATTTTCCTGATCTCTGTTTCATATCAAACAAACTAGAAAAATTATTAAAAAACTTAATGTCTGATATGGATTTGCCTGGTATTAATTAGTTATATATCAAATTTCAAGAAATTCTATTAAATTTAATTATTTAATCTCAATTTCAAAATTTCATTCTAACTTTAAAAAAGATCAAAAGTTTATAAACTAACATATTATCAAACAAATAAATTTCTCAATTTTAATAAAAACATTTAAAAAGGTATTTTTGTTAGTAATTGTCATATATCTAAAAGAATGTGAGGACTCTCATCTTCTATAATATTAATAAATGCCTATAAACAACAATAAAATTAAATATTTATATAACATAACCTTTCCAGGGTGTGTTCACTATTAGCTCTCTTTTGCTTTATAAACAATAGCCATTTAATCAAAAGTTCTAATACTCTCCAAGTTAAATCTTGTAAAGCAGGATCATATGAAATTAGGTTACAAGAAAAAATTATCAATACAAATACATTTTTCTTACCCAAATCAGACCTCAGAGTTCTTATTAATAAAATTCTCCCATAAACAAATATAAACTTGTTTGTCCTATTAAGTTCTTATCCAAACCATGAATGTGTTTCTAGTAATTAATTATAAGATATGATCCAGTCTTTGGGATAATATCCTAACACAACAATAAATTTTTTTATTAAAATTAATCATGAAATTCAAATATTAAAATAATTACAAAACAATCTAGAATGACATTTGTGATAATATGAGTTGGAAAGGAATTTTGTTACTACCCATATACCACTAAAATATTCTCTTATAATTTTAATTAAAATAAAATAGTATAATATTGTTAAACAAGGATGTGACTGTAAAAAAAACATCAATAATATAAATTTAATAAACTTACTTTTATATTCTTCTTGTGCTCCTATAGTTTAAAATTAAAATATGTGTGTAATTTTGGATTTCTGAGAATACAAATGATGAGACAGATACAAATTCTGAAGTAATAATTAAATCAATATTTTATTAATATTAATAAATATGACAAGAATAATCATTAAATATTTTAATAAAATCAAACATTATAATTATTACAACCTTAAGTAAAATTTAAATTACAAAAGAAAATACACTATAATTTAACTATGAATACATAAAGATTTCATGTCTAATTATTAAATCAGCTTTCATTCCCATATGTCATAGTATGAAATATGTTTAATAATATCAACAAATAAATATGAAAGAAGTTGTATAATTTCATAGCACCATAAAAATAATTATAAATTTGAACATAAAATATTTTATCAAGGTTTTTAAACATATCAGATATGCAGATAAGGTATAGCAATATCAACATTCTTAAATTACTCTGATTTCATCAAGAACAAAATAAGGACAGAATTTGCTTAACACATGACTTTAATATTCAAGAGCCAAAATAAAAATATGATTAGTATTACACATGACTTTAAACATATTTACTAAGTTAAATATCAAAGAATATATAAAATGGGCATCATGATTTATCCAAAAGTACACAAAGTATTAAAACTGTCTTTCTAACCATAACAAATATATCAAGGATTGTCTAAAATATAGTATTATTGGCTACCTGTCACCTAAGATACACTATATCTCATAAAGATGGTACTGAATAGTATATAAAAATAGTGTTAATCATACTATTTCATATAGCAATAATAAAAATATGATGTAAAAAACTGATAAAATATAATAATTACAGTAATGTATAACTAGGCTTATAAATTGTGGCTTAACAATTTAATAAGAAAAATATACATCTACTTCACTAATTTTTCCATACATGATAGATTTGTTACCTTTTGATTATATTTCAAAACAGTAATATTCTGAGAACTCTTATAATACACATATTACAAATCATACATAAATAATAAATATGCAATCCCATAAATATAATAAGTCTTTGAATAAAAACTTATAACTAAATATTTATAATCTTTTTGCCATTTAATAATTTATATGTCTTTAAATCTTTTACTTCAATACGATTCTGTAGCCAAGAAGTTCCACTAATGAATCTTTGGACATGTTAAAAATTTATTAATATTTGGATGATATGAATATTAAATATTGGCAAAACAATTAATTAAAATTCAAAGTACTAAAAACAAGTAAACACAGACATAATTTGAAAAGTCATTGAAGATAAATAACAAAGTATTTATTGAAATAATACAAGAAGAAAATAATTAAAAAAGCAAGTCATATATAACGTGACATTACTTTTATAAGCTTGTATTTACAAATATGTAATACAAAGAGCATACCAATAACTCACACATGAGTTATAAACTTGAAACCAGTTGGTCTGGAGATGGGAGTGTTCTGGATAGAGATTTTAAATTTTAAATATCTTCTCATACCACACTTATTAATTAAAAGCTTGTTTGAGCTATTGGTACACTCTCTGTATTATAAGAAGAAAATGTAATTTTTTAAGCAATTCAAATATAAAACAGTAAAATGTAAACAGCAAAAATACACATACACAAAAGCAATAACCAAAAAAGAAGTTAGCTCTGTATTTGATGACCATCAGCAAGAGCTCAACCACAGATTTGAGCCCTACAAGGCTGACATTTTGTGCACGGAAAGAAATGATGTCAAAAGGAAAATTAAGGAAACTTGTTTCATCACCAGTGATGCCAAATCAATAAATAGAAGAGACACTTGTTTTGCCATTTCTAAAAAAATGGATGGTATAGGAGGCAATTTGCATACATTTGCATAAAACCAACAATCTGAAAAGACTATGAATATGGAGCAACAATGGCTCTGAAAGCACTAAGTCTGCAAGTTAGAATATATAAAAAAAGCTTACAAATTATTACATAAACAGTTTCACTGCAATCCACCAGCAGATTATTAAGTAAAAAAATAATATTATATTTTTTTGAAATACTATTCAGAACTTTACACAATGAGGCATTGATTAAAAGCATAATATATTTCCATTAAAATAATGCAAAGTTTATATGGTGATAAATAATTTGTCAGGAGTACAGCAATCCTTTAAAAAGCTATATGCATTATATGACAATGAGCAGATTGTAAAAGCATAGAATGGGTTTAATGCAATATTTATATTTTATCAGTGATAAAATATTCAAAGGCAATACAGTACATTTGAGCCTAAATATTTTATATTTTCATAATAAGGCAATATATTCCTTAAAATACAATATTTTCTCATCCATATTTCACTTGAAGGCAAAATGCATGTACATGAAATTAGTCCATTTATAACATATTTAGGAATATGATATAATTAATAAAAAATCCAATATATTCATTCTGTAATTTTATAAGCATTGAAGTAAATATTTCATTTATTTTAAAATAACATTATATAATTGTCAGGAAATATCATTTTAAATTGTGAAGAAATAATACTAAAAATAATTTAGTTTCATAACAAGGCAACTGCATTCATACTTCACAATTATTACTCCACAACTGTTTTTATCATTTACAACATTCTACAAGTTTAGCAAAAGTTGTAATTTAAATTCAATACCAAATCAAGCTTATAAGAGAATCTTTTGTAAATAATAATCATAACAGTCACAATTTTCAAAATGTAGACTATAATTCAATGTAGTTTAAATTAAAGCAAAGTTTTGGTATTCAATATTTTTAAAAGTCTTAATTCCAGATAATTTTATCATGCCTAAACAAGCAATTGAATTTAATAAAAGTTCTAAAAAATTAATTTTACCTTCAACATAAAATTCCTGTTGCCAAAAACCATTGCAACATCATTCTGCTTTCCTAATTATGCATTGTTGGAGCTTTTTGAATGATGTATACATTAAGAAGATTCTGATGTGTTATGGAAAGGTCAAAGCCAAAGGCCTAAGTAGGTAATTAATTTAGCTGTTCATGGCTTAAATTTTCAAAATGATATGTAATTATAAAAAAAATATATAAAAGAAAACATTGAAGAAAAATGATGAAGTGTTTAAGAATATACATCATCAGAGCTTAAGTACAATATGCCAGGTGATAGATAATTAATTAATGATTGACATTGAAGATGTCAATTCCTAATTAATTTATAAAATAATTCTAAAAATAACTTTCGTAATTACACTGTCTAAAATTTTTTAGATGAAACATAAATTATATCATCTTTTACAAATAATTATTATTTAGAAATAGAATTGTTATAGCAATAATTAATACATTTATTGAAATATATATTTTTTATATTTTCAAAATATTAACTTTGTACAATATTCTTTTTTAAAAACATAAATTTTTATAAACAGAACTTTACAACAAAATTATTTTAGATATTTACATATCCAGAAAAGAAAATTAAAATATCATTTTCTTTCAAAATTTTAACTTTACATGCAAAATTTTAACTTTACATGGACGCACTAATGATATTTAAAATGTGATTTTGAAAAAAATAATTTAAAATTATTGGCTAACTATAAATATTTATATAAGACTATTATTATGCTAGCAATTATAGCTACATATTTAATATAAATTGTAATGAATTGATTATTTTGTCAAAAATCAATTAAATAGTCTTAAAATTACTTGTGTTTATCTTATAATGACTTAATAAATACATATAAGGACTATATTAAAATTATAATTACATCTTTAAAGATAAGTTATACACTAAAATAGTGACTTTAAAGTTTGATAACACCTACAATTACAAAATAAGCTTGACAACTAAGTTAAAGTTATGTAAATTCATTTATTTACATTTATCATAAATAATAATATTTTACAACATTTGTTATAAAGTAATAATAGAATTTATTAAATAATTCATTCCTTTTACTAACCAAAAAAATTATTTAAGAAAAAATAAACTATATAATTTTTTTAATATGTTAGCAAAAATATCCACATAAAGTTTTATAGACAGTACTTAAAATTACAATAATTATAAACAATGTTTTTAATATAATTTCATTATCAATTTACTAAGATTTAAAGATTATTGAATCATCTTTCAATTTCTAAATCCAAATAAAATCTGTAAATGACCTCTTTCTTTCACTTGATGCTTTGAGATGTTCAATAATTTATAATCATTAAAGGCCACTCAATAGACAATCCCATATCATAACAATCAACAATTTCAAACTGTTGTTAAGGCAACTTCCACCTTTATTGTTAAAAAGAGGTTGCCTTGACAACAGTTTGAAATTGTAGATTGTTATTGATATTAGGATTGTCTAAATGTTGACTGGCCTTTAGTGATTCCTTACAAACTCATTTAGTTTTGAGCATTATTATACTTATTATTTAAGAATTGATAACTATATTAAGAAGATAAATAATAAATATAGCAAACCAATGTTTTTATGAAACTATTTATTTTACAAGAATAAATGCTCTTTAGATTGAAAATCACATGTAAAATATATTGCAATACAATTATGTTATTTTTCTGATGAAGAAATATATATATATATAATGAAAATTTTAATATTTTGGATGTCACAAAACCAAATATCTTATTTTTAAAATAAATTTATCTAATTGAATAAAAGAATTTAAACATTGCACTGATAAAGTTACTTGTCTTTATTTTTAGTTTCAAGTGTTTATAAAAAATGTTTCTTCATAGATAAATAATTTCACAGATTTAAATCAAATAATGTATGTAATTTTATTTTTGTATAAAATAAAATAATTAAATGATTAAATTCAAATATTTTATTAAATGAACATCTATGATTATGATAATATAATCTAGCACTGGAAGTTAAACTAAATGCAATTATATATTAAATTACACAAATATGTAGTAGCATTGACATTATTTAATATGTTTATGAGTGAAATTACTTCCAAAATTATTCTTAATTTGTTTTTGAAGTTTCAAAAATTAAAAAAAAAACATGAAATTTTAAGGCACCAAAACTTTTAAATAGAATGTTTACTTTTGGAAAACTTATTAATACCTAACCACCCTTATTAATAAATTATTACTATTATCCTGCATATTTTCTAATGGTTTGCATGGTTTCTCAGATTCGTAAATATTAATTGCATAATGAATGTTAATAACAATGTTTGAATTGACTATCACAAACAAACACAAAGCCTAAACTGATTAATAATTATAATAATAAGTTAACAATTTATTAACAATAGATAAATAAAATTGTTGCTTATATCTTTGCAACTATTACTAAGTATGATGTTCAAAATAGTAAATATAATAATAATTTAGAGATATTCTTTAACTTAAGGCCTTAGAATAAGTATATTGATAGGGACTTACCAAATGTAAAGTTTTAAATGAATTCCTGCAGATAACTTTTTACTATATTTATGATAAATTCTAATTAATTCACTCAAAGATGTTAGTTATTTTTTTGGACCATGATTATGTTAAATGGTGTATCAAGTAGTTCTTGAGTAGGTCTTTAATGACAATCCATATTTTCCCCTGTGACATCATTAAAGCAGATGATGGCTGGTTTGAGCAAACTTAAATGTTAATCTGACTAGCCACTCATAGTAGATAATCTTCTGCCAGACAAGATCATCATCTTGCTTATATATATATATATATAATATTGGAAAAATACTTTAAATAAATATGGCTATTCATCTTATTTGTGAAAAACTTTTATTCAGTGGTCTCTCCTATTTATCTGGAAACACTCTGGAATGCTTTTTAAGTTGAGTCTTAAAATGTAATAGACTAGACTGTTATCATTCTTTGTTACTGTCCTATTTATATCCCATTTATTGTTATTTTTCATATCTTTCACTGAATGCTGTACTCAACGAATGTATCCAAACAATAGCTTTATCAGTTTTTTCTGACATCTTGCTACTTACATGGACAAATATTCATTTCATAATATATTGTTGAAACAAATAACTTTTAAATTATATCATTATTGTTTAGCTAAATGAACAAAATAAATTTATTTATTTATGTTAGTGATAGGAAGAAACAAACAGCATTATTGACTTTTAAACAATTGATTAATAACTTTTTGAATTTTCTTAACCCATAATAAACAATAGCATATTTAAATTTTCCATTTAATTTACTATAAGAATTGGCAAATTATTTATTTAAAATCTCATTCAGAAGGCAAAACAGAAAGGATCACAAAATATTTTATATTTTTATAAACTATGCAATTAAAATTCTTGTGGTCATCTAAATTTTCCTCTTTCTTCCTTTTCATAGTATGATTTATTCCTGTCTTTCTTTATTGTTCTCACTTTTAAAAAGTATATTTTCTTATAACATATTTATTAGTATGATTAAAATGTATAAACTAATTTTTATTTTAATATTTTAAACCAGTTTACTTAAGAAATGGTACACACACACACAAATACACTTACAACAGCTTACACATTTATTAGTCATTTTATAAGTTCTTTATTAAACATTTTTTGATCATGCATTTTTGTAATGTAATTAATTCAAGCTGATATTGGATTTGTTCTATTACAAATCTTTTTTAAAATGAAGCAATGTGACTGTAATATTTTGTTTTTCATTTCTATGCTTAGGGCAAATATTTTTAATTTTAATGTATTTCTATACTTGTTAATACATTTTAGTCATTTCTTTTTAAAATATTGTTTTATAAATATATTAATATATAAATAAACATAATGCATATGTTCAGAGATTTTCTTGACTTTAAACTATAAAGAGAATGAATATGATTTAAGCTCTAGGATTTATATGAAATTCAACCATAGGATATTAAGATGTACAGTAAAATATAAACACTAGAAAGAATATATAAGTTTAAATTATATTAAACTACCAACAACACATCAGCAATCCAATATAATACCAATGCATATAGTTAGCTGTGCTCTTTTTTGAGTCTTAGAGGTTCATAAATTCAACAAACATTTAAACCATATCTTGCTTTATTTGTGACAAATATGTGAGTGAGTAAACTACATAAAAACAAGTGATGTAGCAGCATCTGAGACAATATACACCTCAAAATGTCACATGACATCATATTGACTCACATACATGACTAATCCCAGTACATCCTTAGAAAGTGAATGCATTTAAACAAACTTTAGCATATTTTTTTTTATTCACTACAAAAATTAATGTAACAATTCTATTTATATGTTTTATAATTATTTATTTATTAATTAAATTATTATTATTTTTTAAATATTATCAATAAAAATCACTTTTATTTTGTAGAAAGCTGGTAATTTCTCCTTCTGATAATAATAATTGTCACTGTATTGTCATATATTTTAAAGTTTCAACCGATTACAAATAATTTTCTCCTTAAATCATTTACACTTTTAAAGAGATCCAGGATTGATAAAAAATAAGCCTTCTTTAACCAAGCTTTACATATACCCAGATGTTTTTGCAGTGATGAAGTTCTCATCTAAGTGAGTTTGATATGTGTTTGCCATCTTTTAGATCTTTACGGATTTTTATTTTTTTTAGGTCATTGACAATGTTAGATAGGATATTCAATAGTTCATGGGAAGATCTTATGCCATAGTCCCTATCTTTTCTCAAGACATTATTAAAGCAGGCAGTGGCTCATTTTAGCATATCTCAATGTTAGTTTTTGGATCAAGTTGCATCTCTAGATGTTTGACAGGTATGGTTTTTGGATATCTAAACATATATAATCTTCCACTAGCCAAAGTTATCATACTTACTATTATAATTAAAATATTGAAAAATACTTTAAAACATGTATGGCTATCCAAGCTGTTTGGTGGAAAACTTTTATTCAGCAATCTCTTCTATTTGCCTGGAAACATTGTGCATTTTTTTAGTCTAAGAAAAGACTAGACTGCAGTTACATATTTCTGACATATTTATACCTCACTTAATGTTATTTTTCACACTTATCATTATACATAATACTCAGAGGATGTTTTCCTGACAATAACTCTATCAGTGATTAAAATATTTTTATTACTCAAAATAATTGTTCAGATAGCAAAACTTAAATTAAATATTATAATTTTTTATTCTTTTACAGCATGTTCTTGAATAACCTTATATGGTATATCTGGTAAGTATTTTTCGTGTTTCATTTTTAATGAAAGTAATTCTCTATTATATCTTCTTTATATATATGGAAAAAAAAATGTTAAAAGTGTATCTTTACAAAATAAAAAAAAAACAAAACATATTAATATATCAGTTTGGCAAATAAATAAAAAAAAGCAATAAACAAAAATAAATACCACAACAAAAAATTTCAATTTAGTCTTCAAACTAAAAAAATATTTTTAATTAAAAACTGTATTACTCATTAAAATTTTAAAATGAAGACAAATTTTAGTAAAGAATATCATATCTTCAAGTAATAAAAATATTTTTTGAAATATTACAATTCAATTTATAATTATAAAAAACAAAACAAAAAAAAAAAAAACAACAGAATCTTGACAATGAGCATTTTTTATTTTTGTAGGCATTTTAATTTCACATTAGTGAATTTTCAGTTGATTACTTATCTGCTAAAATATACTTCAATAAAAGTTGAATGTAAACATCACATAATTACTAAAATAATTTAAGTTTAGAAAAATGAAAAAACAAAACAAAACAAAATTATGTATAAAGTTATGTTTTTTATTTGTATGATATTTACAAAAACTAAAGTTGTTGGTATAGAGAGATTAAAGAGAGAAATAGTACTGATTGTCTTTGAATTAACATTTTATAGACACTTTAGTTAAAATTAAAATAATTCAACACACATTTCAGTTTAAGTTTTTGACATCAAATGAATGTAAATCCATTTTTTTAAAACACAATATAGCTTTTATTGAAATCACCTGAAATTTGACTGCATCACCAATGTTACATCCATAGGATGATTAATCATAAGATTTAAACTATTTTAGTTACCAAATTCTTGAAATTATATTGGTCTGTAGTATTTCCCTACTGTGGCATATGACTTCAACCAAAACCTCTTCCATTAAAATACACATTGCAATTGAATAAACTACTTCTATAAAAAAAATTAAAAATAGCTATTTTATATAATCACAAATGCACTTTCTTCTGAGGTAAATTGACAAATGTAATTAGAAATTAACAAAATTATAACAATTTGTAAAAGACCTGATAACATGAATGAAAAGTATAAATTACATAATATTGATACCATTTACACCACGCCTCAAGGTCAACAGCAATGCTTGGCAAATTATTTATTTAATTATCCTATAGAATGTAATTTTTTTTATTAGCATATTAATGTTATTCATACAATTATTTATTTATTGTAAAAAGTTATTAAAGAAAAAGTCAATCTTTAAAATTCCTCAACTAGTAACCTCTGTGGATGAAAACGAAGACAAAAATATTCTCAACTAGTAACCTCTGTGGATGAAAACGAAGACAAAAATAAAAAAGTTCAAACAGGATCGCACTTTTATAATTAAAAATAGGAAAGATTATGCTGAAAAGGTATTTGGGTTCCCATAAAAATATTTGGTAATTTTTATTTTTTTCTATAAACTGTTCTTTTTGATTTTCAACATATTCTTTTATGTGAAAGTATTAATTTAAGCTTGCTTGTTACAGCAGCAAGATAAAACAAACCAATGTTTTTTTCAATTAAATTAAAATATTTTTGAACCATATGCACAAAATTTCTCATCAAATAATATATACATGTAATACACATTTTGGTTCCATTGGAATCTTCATGTAGGCTATGTCAATTCATAATTTTCCAAATGTCATATATAATTGAATTGTTTAGTACACGTTTTACAAGTTTAAGACATTTTTGTCCGACAATTATTTAGAGTAATCACTCTTCATTAAATATTTACATGATTATTCACCATTCTTTTAGGTCAGGAGTAAGCATATTTCTTTTTAATATTAGAAATATATTTCAAACTTATTTCAAAATCAAATATATCTAATACCCTTTACAAATATGCATGCCTTTTTTAATGTTTCTTTTTTACTCGTGGCCATGATCTTATATTAGTGCTTATTGACTTCAAACTTATAGTTTATTCAAGGTAAAAAATATTGATGGCTCTCTCTATATTTAAATGTAAAATAATTTAAGTATGCAATGATAATATTTGAAACTTTTATATCACAAACATATATACAATTTTAATATATATATATATAATATTTTATTAGTTTGATGAAAAAAAATGACCAATCTCTTCAAGTCATGTATTTCTGACTGAGCTGTTCTCACCAAACACTTTGAGAAAATACCAAATATATATATAATCATTAGAAATGATAAACTTTTCTTATGTTGCTTATATCAATGAATTGCCCCCTGCTATTAGATTTTGTTGTGCAAACATAAAACAAATTCATTAACCTTTACATTAATTTTTTTTGTGAGAATAGTTAATTAGATATTTTGTTGAAAGCAAAGGTTGATTGTAAGCTTACCTTAATTAATATTGCGTGTTAGATGAGAACCAGAAAAGAAAATATAAATAAATTCATTTTATAAACTATGCTGGAAAAATTTATTGCTTCCACGATTTTATAATATTAAAACCATTCTATTAAATAGTATTTTTATATTTATAATAGTTCTTGTCATTTAACTAAGGATACTGTTGCTTTGCATAACTAGAAAAGTATATATTTAATGTTGAAATAAGTTCAATCACGAAAGGTACATTATGAAATATTATTAATAATATTTTTTAACATAATATCAATAAGCACATATAAATTAGTATTTCAAACATTCAATATTATTAAATTGGAGTAACAGATATTTTAAAGTGGATCTTCATTTTGGTTTTTTGACATGGGTGTTTCTGGGTAAATAACCAGAAGTATGGATTACATTTACAGTTTTTATTGATATTTTTGGCATGATATCAACTAGGCTGGCCCGAAGCCACAGCAATACAAGCAACTGCTTGGGACAGCAAAATGTTGAAGGTGGCATTTCGATTTTAAATATGTTTTTCCATCACCTTTTACTTCTGATTTTTATTTTTCCTAATAATATAGATGTTGGTACGTAAATCGTAGTTTATTTTAAAACCATAATAATTTTTTTTTTCAAAACAATCATATTAATCAATTAAATATTGTGCAATGTATTTATTGCCTGTCAAAAATAAATTTATAAATTATTAGTATATTGTTATGAATCATAATAGATCAACTCATAAATTTGCAAGATAGTTATTACTAGATTACATTTCAATATATTTTACGAAATCAACACTGATAATAATATTCATGAAGTTTAATTTTTATAACAAATTGCAATCACAGATATACAGTAATGACACTCCTGTCAGAATCGTTTGATGTTGCAAAGTGTGGATTTTCCGTATTGCTATAAGAATGTTCCTACTGTATACGATAATGTAGCCTTAAACTTCAGCAGTATAGACATGTTTTTAATTGTCAATTTGTTATATATATATATATATATATATATATAAATTTGAACATTTTCAGCACTAATTAAATTATATTTATTATATAATCTATTACTGTGTTGACTGTCATAATTAAGAATCTTAAGTGGGAAACAATTTTCTAAAACATTTTTTTCTGAAATGTGTTCTAGGATTTTTTAAATAATAATAAATTTGTGTGAAATAGGGCAAAATGTATAGTCATAAACGACAAACATTATGTAGCTGCTTATAAAAAGCAGAGAGAAAACTGACAAAAAAATTATAAAAATTATCAGGCTCTCTTGATAATTATCTTGTAAACATAAACAGAAATGAAGAAAATATTCTTCAAGAAGAGATAGATCAAGAAACTGCAACAACAGTTAATAAATATAATGAGTTAGACAGTATGGAAAAAATTCTAAGGAAGAAATTTTGATGGAAAGTGATTTTGAAGAAGAAAAAATCTGAGAGTAAAATATTAAATACCGAATTAGATCCAGAAAAATGGCCAGCAAGAATTACAAAACAGTATTGTTTTTAAAGGACCCACTAAAATAGACCCAACATATTAGTACTCTGTTAATAATTGTCATCATAGATTTATGCTATCTTGCATATATAAAGCATTGAAAAATGAAAAGAAAATTTATTCTGGTTAATATATTCTGGAGTTAGGAGTGCTATGTTTTGGACCTGCTGTAAACTATAAAGTAATATTAACATTCTTTTAACATCATCTTGATTTAATGATTGGCGTACTCAAAAAAAAATCATGACATCCTTAACAAAATTGACTGAACTAACAACTAGATTACATTGTTGTAAGATGAAGAGCAGTGATGTTTAATAAATGCAGAAACTCTCCATTGATAAGCTGTTTTTGAATGATTAGTGGTAAATTTTTTGGAAAAATATTGTTTTGCATATCATGGTATTTTTTCAAGTTGGTTAAACTATTGGCTCAATTTGATAACACAATAAAAGAACATTATCAAAAGATTAAAATAAAAATTAACCTCACTGTTTAGAAAACACAATACAAAATGAATTAATAGTGATTGTTGCTGATGCTGTAATAAGTAATTTATTGTTAAGTTTAAATTAAACCAAATATTATTATATTATTGTCTATTGCATACAAGATATTAGCAGAGTAAAACAAATGTTGATTATACTGTGATTTGTTCACATTGAAGAAGACATAAGAGTGAAATATCAGAACATTTTCTAATTTTTTCCAATGTGTGAAACTACAGGAGAAGTTCTTACAAATAAAATTTTAGAAATATTAGCTACATATGAAATGTCTCTGGCAAATACATGCACCCAAGGTTATTATAATGATGCGAGTAGGAGAGAACAAAAACCAGACATGCAAAAAATAATTTTAAATTTAAATAATCATGCTTTTTTATGTCTGACCATGCACATTCATTGAATTTAGTAATTAATGATGAATCAAAATTATCAAAAGAAGTTATTTTATTTATTGATCATGGGAAAGTTTGAAAAGTAATGTAAAAGATAAGTTAACACTTAAACCATAGAATACAACCGGATGGTAAAACAGAATTAATGCAATTAGACCTTTCAGATATTCAATTGGAGAAATTTGTGGCAGTTTATTTAAAATTAGTGAAAGTATTTTATTTGACACTGCTTCTTGGCATGAAGCAAAATCTTCAGTTAAAAAAATCATAATTTAATTTTTCTTGCAGAATTTGGCATGATATTTTAAATACAGAAAATGTAGTCAATAATGTTGTGTAAAATTTATCTACTGATATCTCAAATGCAAAATGCACTAAAACAGCAGATTATTTTAAAGATATGGGTTTGAAAATATTGTAAAAAAAAGAGGTACGCTTGCAGAAAATTTAAATATAAAGCCAAAATTTTATGCACATCAAAACACTAGACCAAGAAAAATTAAAAATCAATTTAAATTTAAATCTGAATTATTTGAAGATAATGTTATTATTAATCTGAAGGAGAAATTCAAAATTGGGTGGTTTTTTTAACACCTTAAACATTATTCACAAATTATATAGAAGAAAGATTTTATCAATTAAATGAACATAGTGATAAATTCAAATTTCTATATGACCTTGGGAATTTAAACTAAAGCTTTCTGAGGGGTAATATTAGTTTAGAGTGATAATAATACAAATGCTGATATTGATCCTATTGAACTCTTAGATAAATTGTTGCCTTTATTGGAATTTCTGCCACTAAACATGCCACCAATAGAAACACTAGAAATTATTCTAAAAATAATTTAGTGCTAAATGTTGCTGTGGTCTTGAGAATTCTTTTAACAATACCTGTGAAATAGCAACAGAAGAGAGAAGTTTCTCTAAATTGAAAATAAAAAAATATTTGAGAAATACCATTTCTCAGAGTCTGTTGTCAGGACCAGCTACAATTTCAATAGAGAATCAAATAGCTAAAAATCACAATTTTGTTCAGCTATTGGGATATTTTGCATCAAAGAAAGCCAGAAGATGTTTTTAAAATCTTTATTTACTTTTTTAATATATATGTATAATATATACTCTATTTTTTTTCTAAGTAAAAATTTTTGGAATCCACTTTATTTTATTTTCATATCCAATAGAGATCTTTTGTTTTGAATAAATTTAGATAAAAATTTTCAAATTTTAATAATCTGATATAAGTATCAAAATATAGGGCGATAACAAAAAAATATTTGGAGTGGCAAACAAACTTAGGCTAGATCTAGGTATCAGATAGTGTTTTTCTTAATTAAATAGCTAACTTTATAAGAGTGAGAGCGATTATGTGATATGAAAAGATCGCTTGGCCAGTTTATCTATGGAAATGTTAATGTATTTACATATTTTATGAATGCAATTAGGTTATTTTTTATAATAAAATCTGTTTTGAAACGATGTATTTTGATTTCTAAATTTTTCAGATTTACTTTTCAAAGATGTGAATTCAAATTTAAGATTTAAGAAATGTTATTTTTACTTAATACCAATGCTGTTTTAGATTAAAGCCGGCCTTTAATAATGATATAAAAGTACATCGAATTTACAAAGACATTAGATGTAATCTACTGCATAATAAAATAGAATAATTAGCTAGTTTCAGTATCAGCAAGTTACTTTTTCTCTCAGCAGTGAATTTATTTGTAATAAAATCTATATTGATTTAATGGCGAATAAAAGTAATAGGATTATTTTTACAATTCAATAAAAAGTAAAATTTACATTCGCGAGATCCCCAACAATGAATTGCCTTCAAAGAGGCGAATCTAAATCTCCGTTAAAAAATAACTTTTTATGACAATGTTATTAAATTAATTGTTGTAGTTTATCTAAATTATTTTATTAAATATCCTGATAAAATAAATTGAGACTATTTATATTTTTACACTGTGTCTTAATAGAGATGCAAGTATTTACATTTGCCAACTCATTAAAAAAAGATTTTACTCATAAATCACGTGTACATTTACGTAACAAATTCAGAAGCATCATTTCATATCTATGTGAAAGAAAGTATCTATTACCTAAATAATGATTTGAAAAATAATTATATGAAATTACTTTTTTTAAATTTAAAAAGCCTTAACTAAATTTCTTACACATTTAAAGTTTTTTAAAATAGAAATTATATAAAATATTATAATATTTTCCAATATTTTATATATTTATACGATGCATATTTCTCTTCCATTGTTAAGGCATACATTCTATTTATAACTTTTTCTCATGTCAATCATTATAACAACTACAGTATTTAATACTTCATCATTTTAATAGAATGCTTCTAGGTTCAGGTAGTGGTAGTGTTGGGGACTCTGGAGCTCAAAATCAATAAATCATGGCTTCAAGTGTTTTTTTCAAATGTTTGTAATTCATATATTCTCTAAGCAATACTTTACAAAATGTTTGTGTTTTTTTTCCAAATTTTCTATCATCTATTTATATTCAGAAATGTTTAACTGAACATTTGAATTCAATTCAAATATTAGCTAGTTGTCTTAAAATCTGCAATTTAAGACTAATTATTTTATTATCTCTACATTTTGAACTAATGAATATTTTCTCATTCGCTGTTTACCTAATTATCTATATATTTTCTTGACTGTACCTCTCTTTCTACTTAGCTATCCACTTAACAATATATCTAGCTACATTTATTTATTTTTAGTAGATCTTTATACATACATCTATTATAAATACTCATTATAAATAATGCTTGTTGAATGTAATACTAGTGGCTTTTATCTTAATGACCCATTATTTGGCAAGGTTTTTTTATTATTCATATTTTATTATTATTATGCAGAGAAGTAATATACTAACAGGATCAAAGCCATAACTGATCTGTTTTTCATGTTCAAAACACATTGAAGCATGTGTGTTATAGTTTTTAGCCATATTAAATAAATAAACATGGTACACTATCCTTATCTTGTAATTCTCTACATCTAACCTGAAAAACCTGCATTCCAAGGTAACTGATAATTGTGTTTACATTAGTCTTAAGTTTGTCATAGAATTTTTAATGAGTTTATTTAGTCATAGGAGGCTTAGAAACTCTGTAATAAACTTTTGATTTATAATAGAATATGTCTTCTTGTGTAAATAAACTATATGGATCATTTTGATTTATGTTTTGAAAATAGATGATGAATATTTTTTGTTTGTATTTATTTTTTATTTGCTTATGAGTATTCAGAATTGATAATGTAATTTTTATATGTCTCTATATTAGCTTTTTTACCAGTATTAATTTATAGAGTTGTGACAAGAGGAAAGCTGTTAATGTTGCCCTTTTATATTAAATTTGAATATAAAATAGATCCAAATATCTCCTAATATTCAATGTTTTTTTTATGTATTCTGGTAATCAATAGCTTTACATTGTTTTTATAATTTAAATTATAAAAATGTATGTTTTGCAAATGTTTTCTTTGATATATTTTATTTTAGTTTTTTTGTTATATATATTTATTAACTTTCCTTATCCATGACTTGTAGTTCAGAACAAAGCTGGATAAACAAGATGTTTTTTTCAGGTAATTATATAATAAATAATCATTTCAATTATGATTCAGTGAATATACATTATTAACTAAAAAATAAAATAAAAAAAACGAATTTTAATATACTTATAAAAATGATTTTAGTAAATTTATATTTATTTCTCTACTTAGTTTATTGTTAATAGCAGTTTGTACTTTGTAAAATTTATGAAAAATATTAATGCAAGAATATTGCACATATAATTGCATAATTTTAATGTATGATTTATTAATTATAAAGGAAAAACAATTGCATTATGTATAAATATATATTTGTATTTTGTAGAAATGAAGATAACTGTTTAAAAGCAGCAGGGACTTGCAAGCATTTGCAGCCTGCATTTCATTTTTCCAGTATCATTAGAGTAAATATATTGGTCTGCATGTGGATATTTTTTAATAACATATATCTGTATCTTTTCTCAACTCAGAATTCAAATTATTTAAAGAGTTTGCATTATCACCAAGACTTGAAGTTATACAGTTTATTTTTTCTGTTTATCTTTCATTTTCATTACTTCTGTTCCATTTCTCTTTATCCTATTTTTAACATTTTTTTACATCAGTCATACATATATAACTTTTTAAAGCCACTAATAGTTCATTACTCATCTGTATCTCTTCCTTATTGCATCTCCAAACTTCTTTTATACCATATAATACACTAAATGCTATCTGTTTTCATTTTTTATTATAATTATATCTTTCAAATAAAACTATCAGATTATGCACATTCTCTATAATTTATTTTCTCTTTTTAGGATTTTATCCAGCCACTAAATGATCTTTATCTATAAGTAAAAAAGTTTTCAAATATGCCATTACAAATACAGATTTTTTTATCAGCACTTAAAAATAGAGACTGATAATTGCTGGACTATAAGAATTATTTCTTTCTTATTTTATCCTGTAGATATTTTTTGAAAATAATATGGACTGTTATTGAGTCTGCTTAAAACAGCTTGAATTTGAATACTAATAGAAGTTAGAGGGGTTTGTAATCAGTACACAAATGAGAATTTTATATTTTTGTGTAGTTTTAAAAAGTGCATATATATTACACAGAAAAATGTATATATAGATTTTAAATAGTGCCCTTTAAGTTAAAAACTCATTACTCCTAGGCTAATTAAATATGAAGCTATGCAAGATAAATAGTTGAGATATCCTTTTTACTTTATTCTCCATTTAAAAATTATGAGATGGATTGCTAGATGAGTTAGCTATGGGGATGATCTAAAATAAATCTTATTGCTTAGAACATAAAAAATCTGTTTTATTTGAATATGAATCCAAGATTATAGACATTATAAATGAATACACTAAATACTACATCATTTATTCTTTGATATAAATTTATATTTTATTAACAAATACTAATACATACGTATAATAACATATCAATAATAAGTGTAATTAGAGAATATACAGGTACACGCAAAAAGTAATTTTTTTATGAAATGCCAAATAAATTTCTAAATGATATAAATCAACACTTAGGCTACCAACGACCTTTTTAATTAGGCAAATCTCTAAGTACATACCATTTACACTTTTTACCTTGTAAAATCTGAAATAAAAAATCTTATTTAAATATTGTATACATCATCATAGAAATTAATAAATATATAAAACCAATTTTACAAAGGAATTCAAATTGAAAGTTAAGAAAATTAAGATTGAAAATTATATTGTTTTGGAAAGGCTTAAATTATAATGCAAAAAAATAAACAATTTAATATGTTTAAAACTGGGATAAAAATAGAGATTTTAAAAAGATACTATAAAGTCAAATTCTAATTAAATAATTTAGAAGTATAAATAAATATTATTTGAAACAAATTTAAATCTTTTGATTATGGAGTTAAATAATATAATCCATGCTTAGAAAACAACTGAAATGAGAACCTTCAATTCATCTTTGAGACCTTAAAAAATAAGCAGCAGAAATTCCTAAAGTTTACTCTCAACACTCTTTTGTTTTAGCAACCATTAATATTATATGATTTTTTATATAATAAAAACATAGATAATCTCTCATCAATATATAAAAGGATTTTGATCATTTGAGTTTAAGACCAAAAACATCTTGGTTTTTCTTCTCAGTTATCTGATATTTCTCATTTGAAGTATTAATTTAGTTTTCTTGAAGATAAAATGAATGTGTATGAATAATTTTATTAAATATTTAGAATCATAATGACACACAAGACTAAAGAATAAAATTTATTCCCAATAGACAGTTAAACTGCCAAGCAAGTCAGTGATTGGTAGCAACAAAAACAGTTCTAGAATTCCCTAAATAATAACACAAGTTATGGAGACCACTTGTTTTGCTATTTACAACTGCAGATTATTTTCAAGTAAATGAAGATTACATGAATTGCAAGAAAAATGATTTATTATTAAATGGAACATTATTAGACATTTCTAAGTTAAAAGAAATTACGAAGAGACACTTGATTTAGAGAATGGACATATATTTTACTGAAAAGGCAACAAATATTGGAAGCACAAATAGAGAGGAATTTATTTAAATAAAAAGTGGAAGAACAACATTGTACATATTGAATAATATGTAAGATAGAGAGTTGCAAGATTAGTTATTAAATTCAATGGAATGAATGAAATGCAAATGATTCAGGTTTATAATCCAATAAGTTCTCATTGTGATCAAAAAATTGAGGACTTTTGAATAAATGCACAAAATAGTTTTGATCACATGAAATAATATTTAGGAAAAAACATGAGCTATGTCAAGGCATTATAAAATATATAACCATATAGATATATTCTCAATTAATAGCACTGAGTTAAATTTCATTGAATTCTCATCAGAGTCATAGTGCAAAGTTAATTCATTAATTGCACTGGGACTAGGATGAATATATATTTTATAAAATATGCAAATTATTGCAGTGAGAAATGTAAATTATAAATTTCAGATGTTCCATTTTTTTGACAAAGAGATGCAAGACTTCTTCCTGTTGATTACCTTGCAATAACCCATGCCTCTTTAAACTTTCTCCCCTCTTTATACAGATGGCCTTAACATTAGAAGAAGAAAATGTGTTTTGCAACAGACCCATGATCCAGAAAAATTGACATATGTTGCCAGTCTTGTTTAGCCTTTTTATAAAGATAGGGGTGCTGGCAACTATCATGGATCTATTAGTTTGAGAGATCCCAAAATACACTGCTCTACAATCTGGAGATGGGCATGAAATCTTATAGACTATTTGAGGATCATCATGTTCATGAGGATCATCATGTCTAAGTGGAGTTCTGTCTTTAGTATTGTTCAGAAAAATGATAAAAAGAGTTCCATGTTAAATTATTACAAATAATATTTTAAAATTATAATGGAAGGTTTTAATGCTAGAATTGGAAAACAATTAAAAGATAAAAGTGCTTTAAGAAAATTTGATTATGGTAATAGAAATGAAAGAATATATATAGTTGTTGAATTTTCAGAAAAAGATAAATTATAGATTATGATTTTTATCTTTGAAACACATGCATATTAGAAATGACTATGGAAACAACAAAATAAAGATATAGCAGAATCACTTTACAGTTTGTTTAATATAATCCTAAGGGAATCACCCCAACACATATATTGTATGAGTTTATAAAGCTAACCGATACTCTCACTTTCTAAACACAAGACAGAGTCTTTGAAATGATAAGACTAATCACACCTTATCTTTTTTACCTAAATGCACATATATAGGCCAATCTAAAGCATTTAGAAGTGAGAGTATGAAGGTGTTACTCAATCAGCTTAAATTCCATTCATTATTAATAAATGATATTTTGTAAAAAAAAAATAATCTTTTGCATATCAATGTGAGATGAGATATTAAATATATGTAACTAATTATTTATATATGTAGTGTTTTAGATTGGCATATATATATATAGATATATATATATATATATATATATATATATATCTAAATTCATATATATATATATATATATGAATTTAGAAAAAATACAGTGGATTTATTTTTATTTTTTCAAAGGCCCTATCATGTATTTGGAAAGAGATAATATTCTTCATACAATACATGTGTCAAGATAATTCCCTCATGACTATTACGAATTAAAAACATTGTACTAGATAAACAAATAATTAGTTATATATAGTTTGTTTAATAAAAAAACTCTATTTACTAATTGTAATTAATAGATTCAAAACAAGAAAAGTCATCAATCAATGAGTTATAAAACACATGTTAATGTATTTGTCTGAAGGTTTGTAATGATGGTGTATTATAAGATGTGATATGTTGGACTATTTCCATCATTTATGAGTGAATGTTGAATGTATAGAAATGATGGAAATAGTCCAACATATCACATCTTAGCATGTTAATGTAGAATTAAAGAAACACAATTATTAAGAAAAACAGTTTATAAAAAACAGTTTAATGGTTTCTACTTCTAATCTTCAGAAACATTTCAATATATTTAATTTAGAACTTTCTAATCATTTTTAAGCATTAACAGACTTTGAAGCTGATTCAAATTTAATGAAGATCAATAAGAAAATAATGGATACAATCTTAGCCATTTATAATAGTAGTGACCACTGTACATGACTTTTGAATAACCATTCAAACTATAATCTCTTTCCTGATTAGTTTGAATCTTTGTTCAATTGCCCCAAGGCAGGTTTATCAGGTAAAAATTTACCTAATTAATATTCAATTTTTAATATAAATCATCTTTTGTCTAGACAATTAAATATTAAAGAAAAACACTTTCTGGTTGCAAATAAAATAATTACTTAAAATTACAGACACACAAAATAAAATAAAAATAATATATAAATGAAATTTATATTATTTAAATAAAATGAATATTTCAGATAATATTTAATATGTTTATTTAGTATTGTTTAAACTAGACAAGTCTCAGAATATAAATTTTAAAACTATCTTTCAAAATTAGACATTTGTAATATTTTAAAATAATATTAAAATTTAAAACTTTTATTCAAACATTTGTTTAAATATTCATCTATCTATTCATGTTAAAAATCCTATCTTTTATTATTGGCTTTATTAAAAATTTGTAAGTAAATGAATTAAAAACTTTTGACTAGAATATTATATGTTAAAATTAAAATGAATTAAAATATTATAGATTTAATTTAAGTTACATAGCAAACCAAAATATAGGGTTTTGTTTAAATCTAGACAAGTCTCAGAATATAAATTTAAAAAACTATCTTACAAAATTAGACATTTGATATTTAAAATGTTTATTCACTCATTTGTTCAAACATTCATTAATCTATTCATGTTAAAAATCCTATCTTATATTATTAACTTTATTAAACGTTTGTAAGTAAATTAATTTAAAAATTTTGATTAGAATATTCTATGTTGAAGTTATTAGAATATTATATGTTGAAGTTAAAATGAATTAAAATATTATAGATTTAATTTAACTTACTCAGATAAAAACAAAATATAGGGTTTGAACCTGGTTGCTCAACCTTAAAAATTAATACAAGTTATTAAAAATTTTTAACACATTGCACTATTGTCTCTAAATTAATTTATTAAACATATAGAACAGTTTGACAAGTGCAGCTTTTCATCTTTCACTTAATTTTAGCATTAATCATTATTATTTTAATAATAATGCATGACCCAAAAATGAGATGTTTTACAAGAAAAACTATGTTCATCTTGCATTTAATTTTAGAATCTAATAATATCTTACTATTATCAAAACGGGTAAATGAGAAATGTTTTCTAAAAACAGTTTTCATCTTACATTTGATTTTTCTATCTCCTAAGAACTTTTTATTAATATTAATGTAATTAAACAAAATACACTTTTTAGAAATAAGTTTTATTTTACAGTTAATTTTCACATTGACTAATAGCTTTTTATCAATATTAATTAAATGAAACAAAATGGATTTCTTAGAACTAATTTTTAGTTTAATTAATTAAATGATAACTTTTTATCAATATTAATTTAATCAAACAAAACAGACTTTTCAGAACTAGCTTTCATTTTACAATTTATGTTTTTGATGATTGATAATTTTCTATCAATATAAAGTAAATTAAGAAAAATGGATTCCTTTGAAATAACTTTCATTTTACAATGAATTTTCTTACTAATCAACATTTTTCTATCAATGTTAACTGAATCAAACAAAATAGATTTCTTCAACATTGATTTCAACTTACAATTTATTCTTGCATTTGCTAATAGTTTCTTATTAACTTGACACTAATTAAATACAATAGATTTATATAAATCGACTTTCATTTTGCAATTAATTTTTGTATCTACTGATCATTTTTTATCAACATTAAATGAACTAAATATAATATTCTTCCCAGTAATAGTTTTCAGTTTACAATTTATCTTTTTATTAACTAACAAGTCTCTAACGACATTAAATGAATTAAACAGACAATATTTACTTAGAATATTCATCTGATATTGGATTATTTTTTTATCCAACTCATTATGAATATTTATTAACTTCTCAAACTTAGGTTTTATTTCACAAATAATATGATTCTTAGATAAATAGGGTTGTATCCTACTACAAATTTTTTTAGATTTAATATAATGTTTATAGTGAGTTATTGAAAAATTATTATTTTTAATTCCAGCCTTTAAATAAATAAACTCATCCTTCAATTCCCATCTAGGAGTTAGAATATAATTTTTTATATACTTTACATTTACTTTATATTGGGAAAAATACATTTTACCGAACTTTCAATTTTCACAATTTGATCTATTGGTCACTCTTCTACATCTAGTGTTATATTTATCTCAAGTACTTGAGATTCTATGTTATATTCTACATCTAACATTTTAATCTCTTCAATTCTATCTAATTCTTTTAATTGCTGCTCTTGAACACTTCTGATTTAAACAAATTACTTTCTGAGTGCATTGTTGTTTTAATTAGAGATTTATCTTTTTTTTTGAGAATCTTTTACCTCTGTAATTGGAGGTTCTACATTTAATACTTTAATATGTTTAATCACTTGTAATTCTTTTAACTGGTGCATTTGGGACTTTTCTGAAGTAATTGAAATATTTTATAAGGTAGTTTCTAATCCAATTTAAGGATTTATTTTCTCTTATTGAATTTTTTTTTTTCTATTTGGGGTCCTGTTGGATTTTTACAACTTTATACCAAAATGCTTCAATACATTGAACTGATGCTCTTTAACTTCCTGAGGTAGTTTCAATTTAATTTTATTATTTTCTTGTACTTCTTTATTATATTCTGTAAATGGATCCCTCTAATCATATATATGTTGCAATATCTCTGAGAGCAAACTTAGAACATATGGGGATAACATGGTTTTGATCCCTCCTAAGTCACTTTTATTTTTCAAATTACTTATGGCAGCTTAGTGGATAAGATTATAATTTCAATAATATCCAGGCACCCAATAAGTCAAATATCAACTATTAGATACTCAAAATATTCACAACAAACATTTCATGGATTAGCAATTTTAAATATTCTAAACATTAAAATAGATTATTTTAATCATCCACATAAATCTTCAAAATATTTTATTTTTTAAAATTGAGATGTGTAAGTTTAAGATATAATATTAATTAAAAGTACAAGTCACTTTATATGTAAAAAAAATAATTTAAAAGAGTAATTAATAATAATAAGAAATTAAATTTATATTAAAGAAATTGCAAAATTATAATGGAATCACAGTACAGTTGATCAAATAATTAATTGCCATTAAAATATACAAATCACTGTATTACAATTATTATTTTGATGGTGGCATGAAAATCTGATCATCACAACAGATTTTAAATGCAACACAATAAGATACCTATGCATATAACTACTGATTAATCTGGTAAACATAATAAATTCAAGTCAACTACTAAAACAATTTATGGATGGTACAACTAATCAATAGCCATTTTACTTGGGCAATTATATGTAGTGGGGCCACTTTAGTAAGCTGATTATATTATGTAAATAGGTCATGCATTTGGAAATTACACCATTTAATCAGACCACTTTTGTTGAGCACCAAATTATAACCTGAAAAAATAAGTAAAATAAAAAGAATAACATTCAGTATAAATTAACACATCATTTATAAACTAATCTCAGTCAGTTTATCAAATATATGCCATATGCTACAATAAGGAAATATACAGAGAAAGCATTTATAATAAAATATTATATAAATATAAAGCAACATTATTAATAAATAAGAGAAAAAATCTCAACCCACTCTAGCATATTTGAAAGACTCTCAAAATTGTGAGCATATGTCATGGAAATTACATTTAAATTTCATTTTTCTATCAATAGCTAATGCCATTATTACTTAATCTATCTCTTCAGTAAATCCATCTCTTCAGTATCTTCTAAGTACCTCTTTGCTTTGATAAGATAAAACATTATTTACTTCTTATAAAATATATAATGTTCTTTGAAAATCTATGCCACTTAAGATCATCTTTTGAATGTAATTTTTTTTATTATCAAAATAAATTTAAATAATATGGTTTATTAAACAAATCAGGATATCTCAGGGAAATATGATCTCATTTAAATTATAAAATAAATTCCCTGTGACTATTTAGATCTATTCAGTATTAAATGAAATCCTAAAAAATAAATAACAACATATTCCTTTCCCCTAAGCTAATGTTTTATCATAATTATAATAATAGCAATACTATTGCTAACTTAAATAACATAAACATGACATCATACTTTTAAAATAAGATAATGAACATTCTAAAATTACACTCAATATTAAAAATGGATAAGGAATTTAATAGCCATACTAAATATCTCAAAATAAATCCACTTAAACAGTTTATAAATATAAACTAGATTTTGTAAAATCAATTTTATCATAGACTAATAAATATGATCTTCAAATATGAAAATGATTTTAAAATAAATATGCAAAGTGATTTGAAGTAAGCAAATCACATTAAAGTGATCAAAAGTAATAAATCAAATTATAGTTTTTTATTAAGAAAAATACATCTTTCTTAGATGTAATTTTAATATTTAAATAATTCAATAAAATTATTCTTATTAGCTTTAATAAGGTTCATGTACTCTTTTAATAAATAATATAAAATAATTTATAATATTTTATAAGTCTATAAATGTGTGGTTAATATGTGGAATGATTTATGGTTAATAAGAGGAATGATTTGAATCATAAACTATGAAAATTTTTTAAATTACAAATACAAGCATTTATACTACAGAAAAGCAAATAAAAAATTACAAATATTCCACATTTGAATCCACAGTACCAAAGGCTTTTATAATATTACTTCTTCATAAAATATGACAAAAGAATTAAAATTTTTACATCATATTTTATAAAAAAAAATTCAATTGGATTAGAAAAATAATCCAGCAGATTAAAATAAACTTTTTATTATTTAATTATCAAAAAGTTCTCACTATCAATGCCTTTATATAATGATAATATCCTCTTATAATTAGTGTCCATTTTTATGAACATCTAACATGCTCATAATAATATTAATTGCTTATCAATCCAGTGATGAAGAGATAAGATAGACACATATTGTCTATGTGTGCCTAAATAAACCTGTAAAAATTTAAAATTGACTATTTATTATATTGTGTCCTCATTATTAGCAAAGCTCAAATATAGGACATAGACATCTACAATGAATCATGCACTTCTAAAAACGCCCAAGAATGCTATAGAGGTAAGGATAAAATTCCTCAAAACTTGATAAGTTATTAAAATGCTAAGTAAAGCCATGATAAAATATTACACATGCTTTACTAAACACACTACAAATTCAAACGAAGTCCATCTTGAAATAGTTAAGTAAGACAAACTTAAAAGGATGATGGAATAGCTCATAAAATGCATATACTTTTGAGGACTAATAAAGAATGTATAACTTTGTCAGTAATCAGAATAAATAATGAGCATACATATCAAGAATAAAATATTAAATAGAAATTGCCTTAAAATAGAGATAGCCTAAATTACTATCTCCAAAATATATGCATACAAGTATGCCTATGCTAGCAAGACAACAAATCATAAAAGAAAGACAATGCTACCATCTTTTTTAAAAATAAGCTAGAAAGAAGATAGGAGAGACACTATGTGACTTTCTCTAAACATACTGGCATAAATAAGCATTCCAAAATAGAAAAAGACTAAGTTACTACTTCTAAATATAATACTATGGTTAACAAATGTGAAAGGTGATAAATAATAATAACTAATGCCAAATATAGCTCTATTAACATTAGGCAATATATAAGCACACAATAAAAAATAATATGCACATGAAATAAAACATGGTATACAAAAATTATAAATACGAGTAAAATTTAATATTTTCCCATCAAATAAATAAAATAAAGTCCTTCTGCTTTCTTCTTTCTACTTTCAATAACCATTACATTGGAGCATGAGTAGCTGATATGGCAAATAATGTCTTGAGGACAACATGTATAATCATAAAATACAATACAATTCAAATATCAAAATTTAGAATATAAACTATGAAATATAAAAGTGCTTCCAGATATTCTAAGTGAAAACTTCAGGTGATTATATGCTAGCAAACAATAAAATAAATTTATGGTCATTCAAACAAGTATCCATAGATTTAAATTATATGTGCTTATTAAGTTACAATAAATAATCATTTGGATTTAAATTGATGTTTTCAAATTAATCCATAATACAAATTATTATAATTTGTAATAATAATATGAATAGTTTATAATAGAATACTTATGATAAATTGTATTTATTTAATATTATCACATATTTGCAGAAGAAAAATACCTATTTCTAGATGTCACATTTATGATTACAATATCCCTATAGTAATGCTCAGGGAGAAAAATCTTACAGGATTTACATATGATTGCAGACATAAGATATTTAAATGCAGAAATGCTATTTAAGTTTATTTAAATATAATATCATTTTTGCAGATATATTTTATGTTTATTTTTATGAAATGACTAACTTTTAAATTCTTCATAATATTAATTAAATAGGTTGTTGCCAGTTGATTTTTATTATTATTACCCCCAAATTGAAAAGAAAGATTTCTGTCTTCCAAGTGAGAAAAAAATCATAATAAATAAATTTTTTTGTGCCATTTTTCAATTAACAATACAGTGTTTTCTATTAGAATACATCACAAGTAAATATAAGTATAGGGGATTTGAACTCAGATTTTCAAGCATCATTCAACTATCTACACTATCTCATACAACCAATACACATGATCACATACATGTAGAAAAGATAAATAATCGCCAATATACATATTTCATGCTAAACCAGCACTCATCAGTTGGTCCAGATTATCATCTCCCAGACACACACATGTATATATATAATCAGTGCTCATTTTATATTAAGATAACAAATCTTCATACTTTAATAGAAAGGTTTCAATCCACTCCAACCTCCAACTTTTTAGCCATCCATATTATTGAAAATCATAATAAAAACCCAAATCCCATGCTGATGCCAATATTATTGCCATGCCCATGCTGACCTCAAGTCACTCTGACTCCTCATGTATATGACACTATCCATTTAAATATATAGAAGAGAGATGGACAGGATACAAGCTTGATGTGTAAATATTTGAAAACCAGGCACTCTTTAACAAACCTGGGATCTTAATTGTAAGTATAGGGGATTTGAACTCAGATTTTCAAGCAATCTTCAACTAGCTACACTATCTCATACAACTGCTACACATGACCACACACATGTAGAAAAGATAAATAATCACCAATATATGTATTTCATGGTAAACCAGCACTCATCAGTTGGTCCAGATTATCATCTTCCCCCTCCACACACACACACACACACACACACATATATATATATAATCAGTGCTCAGTTTGTATTAAGATAGCAAATCTTCATACTTTAATGGACAGGCTTTAATCCACTCTAACCTTCAACTTTTTAGCCATCCATATCATTGAAAATCTGATATACTTAAATGGATAGGGTCTTATACATGAAAGGTCAGAGTGACTTGAGATCAACATGAGCATGACAATAATATTGGCATCAGCATGGGTTTTGGGTTTTCGTTATCAGATTTTTAAAGATATGGATGGCTGAAAATTTGGAAGTTGGAGTGGATTGAAGCCTGTCCATTAAAGTATGAAGATTTGCTATCTTAACATAAACTGAGCACTGATTATATATATGTGTGGGAGATGATAATCTGGACTGAACTGATGAGTGCTGGTTTAGCATAAAATTTGTATATTAGTGATTATTTATCTTTTCTACATGTGTGTGGTCATGTGTATGGTTTGTATGAGATAATGTAGATAGTTGAAGGGTGATTGAACCATACATTTACAATAAGTGCCCACATTTGTGAAGAGTGCCTGATTTTCAAATATTTATTAATACATCACAAGTACATTGTTCATTGAAGTATAAAAACTATTATAATTGAAATTTCTTTTGTAGACTTAAATAGATTTTTTTAAACATCAGAAAAAATAAATTCATCATATCAATATATAGTTTTTATTTTGAATTAAAAGACTTTTACTTGAAATAAATAAATTCTAGATAGTAGTTATGAACAAATGTTTTAAAATAAAATATTGTGTCATTACTATTACTGTTTCTGACATTTTCCCTCAATAAGAAATTTAAACGTTCTGTGGAAACTTTAGTTATAATGCAGATGTTCTAATGCACTTTGAAATTGCGAATTCTACATAATGGAAAATTTGAAAAATAACTTTCTAAACATTTTAATAATTAAATGACATTACCATTAAAGCTGGCAAATATGAAGTCTTCAATTCTATTGGCATTTTAATTCAAATAATTTTGTCTAGATATTGTAGTTCAACCTAACATATTTAAGTTCAAAAAATAATAAAAATATACACATTTAAAAATTTAATTGGAGTCTTTAAAATTCAACTTCTATAAACAAAAATCAAATTAAAACTGATTGAGGAACTTGAGCAGGTAATAATATCACCTATTTATAATATGTCATGTAACCACTTTATAAGTCTTTTGATTAACCTTTTATTCTATAATCTCCTTCCTGATTAGTTTAAATCATTGTTCTATTGTATGCAGAGTAGGTTGTCAGGTAAAAATCTACCTAATTAATATTCAATTTTTAATATAAATCATCCTTTATCTGGGCAATTGAAAATAAATTAAAAATCCTTCTGGGTTGCAAATAAAATCATTACTTAAAATTACAGACATCAGGATATATTAAAAATATGCAAACTAAAATTTAATTTATGTAAATAAAACAAATAATACCGATAATATTTAATACATTTATTTAGTTTGTTTAAATCTAGATAAGTCTCAGAATATAAATTTCAAAACTATCTTTCAAAATTAGGCATTTAATAATATTTTAAAATAAATAACACTAAAATTTAAAACTTTTATTCACTCATTTGTTCACACATTTATTTATCCATTATTTTAAAATCTTAGATTTTATTATTAGCTTTATTAAACATTTGTAAGTAAATGAATTTAAAAATATTTAACTACAATATTATATGTTAAAATTAAAATATTATAGATTTAATTTAAGTCACCAACAAAATCAAAATAGAGGGTTTGAACTTTGTTTCTCAACCTTAAAATTAATACAAGCTTTTTAAAATATTTTAACAGTTAAATTAGAAATAAGTTAATATTATTAACTTAAAATGCTTTTTTAAAATCATCTACATTACACTTATAAAGGTAATTGCAGGGTTTAGTTATCTATATTACATCTACAGTGGCATTTAAAAGAGGATATTTATTTTGAATATAATCAAGCTTGTCAGTTTTACTTTAATTCTTGGCCTGGAGCAATTGGGTTTGTTAGCTATTGTTCTAATGAACTCTAAACAAGCTTTTTGTAATTTTATTTTATAAGTGCTACTACAAGAGAAGGCATTCAAATCATTTTTATCTTGGATTTTCCTCATCCCCAGACCAGTTTCGACCTATGGGTCTCTTCAGTGAGGAGTTGGGACATTAGATTAAAAAAAACCAACTCAAGCTAAGCATTTATCTAAAAGTTAATTGTCAAGAATAAGATCTGAAACTTTTAGACATCTACATGTCTTTAAAGTCAGCTCTCCAACTGAAAAAATCATATGGGCCTGAACTTAATTCAGATACTCCATATATTAGTAGGATTAGCCATTTAATTTAGCCAAAGCCCCAATAGAAAAATAATAATAGTAATAATAATAAAAATCTTGTTTAGAGTTCATTAGCATGCTTTTAATTTTACATATTTGTAAGTGCAAACTATATATAAGTCATGTGACATCTGACTTTTTATTATTACTATTATTATTTTGCTATTGGGGATTTGGCCAAATTAAATGGTTAATCCTACTAATATATGGAGTATCTGAATTAAGTTCAGGCCCATATGATTTTTTCAGTTGGAGAGCTGACTTTAAAGACGTGTAGATGTCTAAAAGTTTCACATCCTCTTCTTGACAATTAACTTTTAGATAAATGCTTAGCTTGAGTTGGTTTTTTGAATCTAATGTCCCAACTCCTCACTGAAGAGACCCATAGGTTGAAACTGGTCAGGGGATGGAGACAATCTAAGATAAAAATGATTTGAATGCCTTCTTTTGTATTAGCATTTACCATAAAATAAAAAAAAAGCTTGTTTAGAGTTCATTAGCATGTGACATCTGACTTTTTATTATTAGCTATAGTTCTAAGTATATATATATATATATATATATATATATATATATATAAGTATATATATATATATATCAATTCTGAAGATGACTGCTGGTCAGTTGAAACAGATTGACCAAGTTAAATAAAACAAGCATAACTATAATGATAAAATAAAGATGGATTGCTTGAATTATGTAAAGCTTTAATAAAAACAATCTACAAACAAAAAAAATAATTATTTGTAATCTATTTTGAATAACAATTTAAATTAAAAGTTAAAAATCATTAAGACCAATTACAATGTAGAAAAAGTATCCCTAATGTGGTGAAATCATAAAATTGCAATTATGGAGCTTAATGCCTATAGCTTGTATCCAAGCTCTGTTATATTTTATCTTCAAATATTTTATGAATTCTGGATCAATAAACCATTTGATTATTTAATTTTTTATCAGAATAAATAATGTAATTATATTTGAAACTATTATTAAATGAATTATAAACCATACTATTTGTTTAGTACTTTATTCAGGTACTTTAGAAAAACATGATACTATATTTTTGAAGAACATATACATATATTTATTGCATTAAACTGAGTTTCCATTTAGAATTTACCAATTTTCTTTACAATTAAAAAATAATGAGTGTAAAAATATTTAAATTAAATATAGCATATTAAAAGTAAAGAAAGTATAACAACTTTTTGTTTTTATTCTCAAGTCTTATTACTTGTGTTGGTTTGTTGCCATAAGTTCTAGACTTTGATCTAAAATATGCACCATAAACTCTGTAGTTATTCATCAAATAGAGAACAATATCAAAAGATTATACAAAATTTGTAGCATTTGATATACAAATAAAATTCATTTACCAAAAATCTTTTAAATATTGTATTTATTTTTAAAGAGATTATCATTAATGACAGTGTAGTAACTTCTACAATAAATAAACTTTTAAAATTTTATATATTTTACTTAATATGACTTCTATTTTCAATATTGTGAATAAAGATACCTGATAAAAGTAAGTAATTCACAAGATGTATTTCTGGTTACACAAACACTCTTCAGTAGAACCACATAAACTTTCACATGTCTTCATTATTTTTGTTCTATATTTATTTCTATCAAATTATTACAACTTAACCTAGAAATATCACATTTCATGCTCCCATATATTTGAAAACTTCTCCTATTAGATAAGCACAGTAGTTCTCTAAAGAGGATTTTCAAATGCATGGACTCAGGGAATTTGGCATATGTAAATTAAATTGTAATATTTTTAATAAATTATTATACAAGATCGGAATCATATAATGTATAGCTCATTAAAATTTGTGATGGAGCTTTAAAGTTGAAATGGTAGAGTAAATTATGTAAAAAAGTTGATAAGCAAATGCTAAACATGACAATAATATTAAAATGTTATTATCACTTGATAATAGTACTTGTTTGCCTAATAAACCCAACTGCCTTTAGGACAAATTTATAATACAAAATATTATGGATAATGATATCTGATAACATAATGTGGTATCAAAATAAATATATTGTTATAATAGATAATTGGAAAATCTTTTAATAAAATGCTATAGTAATTGAATTAAAATAAAATTACTACTAATGATTATTACAGAACATTGTTTGCTTTTTTTAAAAAGTTAGAATAAACTTGAATAATCTTTGAGTAATAGTTTAGGGAAAAATCTATTACCATTAAATTAAATTTCCAACTACTTTTTGCTTTAGGATAAACTTTTTTAAAAGCATCAAAAATGTAAATCCTTCCTCAGACTCATTTCAATTAAACTAGTTTTCTTGGTCCAGTCATGTATTTCACATCAAATCTTCTTAGGCATTTACTCTACATATCTAAACAATTCTATATTTATAAAATTAAAAATTGTAATTTATTCAAAGAACAGAATATTTTATTTTTTAGTATATAATAATTGTTGTTTGGAAAAGAAAAGACACATTATTTAATACATGAAAATGGTGTTCATAAAGCAATGTTAATGTTGTTTCTGTAAATTAACCAAGTAAAATAAAATTGTTTAGGAAGTGTAGTTATAAGTGTTATCCATCGATTTTTTTTCTAATTTTAATAAAAATAACCAGTAATAAAAATCAAACAAAGACTAAACAGGAATTTATTAGAAAAAAGAAGAAAAAAATAAATAAAGGTTACAATAGTAAGAATACATGTCAAGCGTTGTTGGCCTAGTAGTTAGCATAGCTGCCTTCCAAGCTGCTGGCTCCGGGTTCGCTTTCCGGTCAACGCATTTGAAAAAAAAAGAGATACATATAGCAAAAATGTCAAAAATGAATTAAATCTATATCGAGTCAAAAAATCGTAAAAAAAAATCAGGAGTATAAAGTTTTGATTGTAAGACTTATTTATACATTTGTATATCTATCTATACAAGTACAAACAAATATATATATATACCATTGCGTTTTATTTAGTTTTTTTTTTTTAAATGTACATGATTTGCTAAAATAATATAATTTTTTTATTAATAAAACTTGTTTAATTAGTTTAAAATTTTATTTGCATGAATATATATATATATAAACTGTTAAACAATATTAATAACAAGTTTTCTAACATAAGATAAGAAGAAATCAGTGTTCTATTTTTTAGTTCTACCTGCAGCTAATAACTTCCTGGCAGATTATCTATAACTAAGCTAATCAGTCAAACTGTTGAGATACTTACATGACTATACTTAGCAAGTAGATTAGTTTTAAAGGTCTAACAGGAAATATTTTTTTCTGTCTTATTACGATGTATTTAAGAATATTTGGAAACTGAAGTACATTATCTAGTTTCAACGTCTAATAATTACAATCATTCTTTTATATTTACCAGGTCAAAATGTAATCACATTTCAGACGCTTTTACAATCGTATAAGACAAAAATCTAGGAAGTAAAAATTCTATAAAGAATTTAACAAATTGCAGATTTAAAGTAGTTTAATTATTATTACTTAATATAGTAATGAATGTATTGACCGATCTTCTGTATTATCTATAAAAGGAAGAAACAATACAAAATATTTTATATACACATATTAGTTTATATAAATGTATGAACATCTCATGAAAGTGCTGTATATATTTTAGTGGAAGAAATCGATATACTTATTGTGTGTGTATAGAGTTATTTCAATTATACAGAATTATTTACTTGTATGTGAGAATTAGTTGAAAGAATTAATATTATATAAACAGAGTATCAATTTGAATATTATGTGTATTAGATTAGTTTGTATTTCAACAATTTGACGGTTTATATTATGAGAAATATTAAAAATAATAATTATAATAAAACTATTAATTATAAGGTATTCATTTAGTTATTTATTCACTAGATGGAGTGCCATAATGACATAATTATTATTAAAAAAAATCGATAAATAAAACCGAAGTATTTATTATTGAATTTATAGCAATAAGCCTATTAAAATAAGTGCATCAAAATAATATATTTGATATTAGTAATAATTTATTTAGGAAGTAAATAATACATTTCGCAACCAAAACAATACTAAATGATTAAATCTTGTTTCGTATTTTGCATTAATAATAAATTAAATGTACATATTTATAATTGAATGTAAACACCAATAATTGTATTACATAAATGTAAAAAATAATCTGAAAATTTTATTTATAGACAATGATTTTTTCTTAAATAAATAATCTTATCTAATCATTAATATATATATACAAATATTTTGATATTTATTTGCTTGTAATAAACTTTACCTATTCAATTATCTCCGAAAATATTGTCTTTTAATAGAAAATTATAATAAATAAAAAGTTACGAAGAAACAAAAATCTCTTTTTAAATTTGAGAAAAATATCAAAATTAGACAAGGGTGGGTGAACCGATCGTTCTTAAAGTAATTGTATGTTTGAATTATTATTATCAATTCAACATAAAAGGAAAACTATTCATAGATGCTAGCTATATTATTTTCATGCATACATTTATTGCACTAAAAACAATCAATTAAGACAAAGTATATATTTACTATCTAAATAAAAATGGAAAAAGATCTTCATGATTTATTACTACAAAAAACATGGAAGGAAGTCATAATTTAAATCATTTAAAAGACAAAATTATTACATGCTAGTTATTTTTCAGATTTATGTAAAATAAAATATTAAAAAAAAGAAAAAATTATTAATGCTAAATGTATAAAACTTAATAAAATGCAATGATTGATCAGTTATAGATTTTTATATCGAAGAAACCATTTTGATATTTAGAAATTGTTGTAGAGCCAGGTAAATACAAAATTAATTTATTTTCTCTCACATTTTTGCATCATTATAAAATATGCATTAACTTAGATAATTAAATTTTTTTAAAGTGTGCTTCTTTCAATATTTAATAAAATGTTTTCATAAAATATAATATTACGAATTTATATGATATTTTTAAAAAATTATAAAATCTAGTCATGCAAAACAATGGAATCTTTTAGATTAATTTGGGGGGGGGGGTAATAATTAAATCTAATCCAAATAAAATTTAAAAAATAATTTTTAACTATTTATAACAAATAAGTTAATTTACAACCATATTTATTGGAAATAAAAAAAATATTCAAAGAATATCTATAAATTAACAAGCCTTCTTTTCCTTATTATGTTACAATTATTTTAAAAAAATATTGTATTAAATTGCTAAGTAGAAAACTAACCTGCATTTTAAATAAGGAATTGAAAAATATGTTTGGTTGATTGTTTTAATTATGACATAAAATTGTATCAATATAAAACAAACATTATATTCTATTTTAAAGTTTTAATTATTATAAATAAAATATATTTATAAAACATGCAGAATTATTGTGGAAATAAATTACTCCACACTTGCATTATAAAATACCATACTGTCTCTTAACCAATTAATGTTTTAAAAACAGATAGTGAACCCATACTGAGAGCTTACTCTTTAAATAAACCAACATTTATTGACTGTGGTTGGATTCAGCATAATTCTTGCATAAGTTCAGATTACATATGACAGGGGAAAGAATATTTTTCATTTTTAAGTATCTGTAACACTGAATTTTATCAGATAGTATATATATATAAATTTTAGCAGTAAATATAATGTTATAGATTAAATTCTTTTGTAGTGCTTTCGATTACATGGTAATCCTCATCAGCTTTAAGTGAATTTCAATTTTTTTAAACTTAATATTACATATATTTTTATAAGCTGTGTATGGCCATATTTTCAACTTGCCTATTAATAACATCATCCTATATTTATCAATCAAAATTGCCTCTTTAATTTTCATCTTTTTATGAGTTCTTTCTTCCATTAATATTTTCATTTCACTACTATTAAATGTAAATCTATAATTACAAATATTTTCATGGTCAAAAAATACTGAAGCTGTATTAAATTGACTATTTGCATTATTTTTAATTCGATTATATAATAATTGATGCTCCTTCAATCTTTTCTCCACATAACATCTCAATTTACGATATATAATTTCTGACATCCACATGAAATCTGATAAATTATATTACTTCTTTGCAATTGAGGAATTATACTCTTAGAATTATTAATCAATTGATTAACATTCAGAGGAACACAAAATAAAATATTATACTTTTCTTTAAATACATTCTTAATTAATTTAGACTGCATGTTATTTATAAACTGAATAGATATCCATTTTTTATTATCTAAAGTAACTCTGCAAACACTTTTCTTCTTATTAAATGAATTTACTGTATGCACAATTTGGTTTTATTCATTTAATAATAAGAAGAGTGTTTGCAGTGTTACTTTAGATAATAAAAAATGGATATCTATGCCATTTATAAATAACATGCAATCTAAATTAATTAAGAATATATTTAAAGAAAAGTATAATATTTTATTTTGTGTTCCTGCAAATGTTAACCAATTGATTAATAATTCTAAGAGTATAATTCCTAAATTGCAAAAAAATAATATAATTTATCAAATTTCATGTGGATGTCAGATATTATATATCAGTGAATCGAGATGTTCTGTGGAGAAAAGATTGAAGGAGCATCAATTATTATATAATCAAATTAAAAATAATATAAATAGTAAATTTAATACAGCTTCAGTATTATTTGACCATGAAAAGAATTGTAATTATATATTTACATTTAATAGTAGTGAAATAAAAATATTAATGGAAGAAAGAAATCATAAAAAGAGGAAAATTAAAAAGGCAATTTTGATTGATAAATATAAGGTTGATGTTATTAATAGGCAAGTTGCAAATATGGCAATACACAGCTTATGGAAATATATGTAATATTAAGTTTAAAAAATTTGAAATTCAGTTAAAGCTGACAAGGATTACCATGTAATCGAAAGTGCTACAAAAGAATTTAAACTATAATATTATATTTACCGTTAAAATTTTTTTTATATATATAATATTTTATAATGGGTATTGTATTTTACATTTAATATATATATATATATATATATATATATATCAACATATATATATATATATATATATATATATGTTGATACAAAGATTTTCACTTGTTGCATATATAAAAAACATATTTTGCGGGTTCATCCATGTTAAAAAATTTAAATTCATCCACTGGGTGAGTGGATGACTTGTGTGATCAAGTCGAAATGTTGGTATATCAATATTAAAATTTTTAACATGGATGAACCCACAAAATATGTCTTTTATATATATAATATTTATATGCAAACTAACTGTAGTTAGAAAAATTAATATTTAGATATATTATTAGCAGAGTTTGGGTTTTTACAAAGAGAGCAAAAAATCTATTATTGAAATCCAAAAATGTTACAAATATAAAAAATCTTGGAAATGGAGACATCAGAATAATAAAATTTTACCTATATTCAAATAAAATGAAATAATCTAAATGAGTTTTGGCTTATTAAAATTGATATCAATAAAATAAGGGAGAAATAATCAAAAGTAAGGATACAGAATGGGAATAAATTATTGAAAATAACATTGCTTATTTATTCTTAAATTTTCTCCATCTGGGAAAAACAAGGAAATAACAAAAATGTTTTCAAATATTTAAATAAACAAAAATAAATATAGGGTAAAATCATGTGATTAAATTTGCCGTAGTTTTAAACAAAATGAAATAAAAAATAATTAAAGCATAAGAGCTCACAGAGATACATTAAATGTTTTAATGACAATATTTGAAGATAACTTAGAAGAGAAAGAAAATATTTAAAACTCAACAAAGAAACTGCATTTTTCAGCACTAAAGTTAATTAGTACTTACAATGAATAAAAGTGGAAAGAAAAATGATTTAGAGATATTATATATGAGTAGAAATAAAAATGTATTGCATCATTAAAATTGGGAAAATATAAAGCAAGTAGAACTAAAAATAAAAATCAGTCATATCTGTAAATAGATCTCTTATAGGTAGAATAGGAAAATAAAAGGAATTGGATAAAATACCTTAAGGTTTAAGAAAAAAGTCACCAGTAGAACTTAATGAAAAATAATTTGAAAGTTAAGGCATAAATAAATCACTATTTCAACTTGTAAACCAACAGACATTTTGAAAAAGATTAAATAAAACAGAAAATGTTAAGCAAAAAAATACATTATTGAACATATAAGAAAGCATTAAACAAAAATGATGACTGAATAAAAACAGTGAAGTAAAATACTTGTAGTAGACATTTGCTTAAAATTAAAATCAAACGTATAAATTTTAATGTATTTTAAACATCATTTTAATTTACTGAAATTAAAAGGAGTCAGTTAAAAACAGTCTTTGTGAAATATAAAAAATACAGTAATAAGTAAGTCTAATATTTATAGTTAAATCAACCAAGTTTTTGTATTAAAAAAGTAGTTGTCAAAGTAGTATTAAATCACAGAAACTATAGAAAAAAATTTTTTTTTAGTGAACAAAGTACAGCAAACAAAAAAAGCCTAAAAATAATTTCCAAGGTCTAAAAACATTCCTGAACATTATTTAAATACTATTCATATGAGGGACATCTGTGCAGTATTTTTAATTGTTGTATGCCTATAAATATCTAAGCTTATTTACTTATCTAAAATTTATAAAACATTGCTCATGATTTTTTAATATCTAAAGAAATTTGATTTTTTATTGTTTAAAAAGAATAAATAAGTTCTCACAATTTAACAGGATTTTATCTCCTATATCTCCAAATTACATATGCAAATATACATAAAACTTATGTATACTAATATATAAATATGGAGATTTGTTTGTTTGTGACTTTATAACACAAAAAATATTGCATGAAACTAAATGAATCATGAATGATTTTCATTTTTTATAGAATATTATAGATTGTAAATTTTTGCTTTCTAATATTTAATTGTTTTAAAAATGTTGGTATTTGTAATATAAATGTGCATAAAAAATTCATGACATCGGATATAATGAAAAATAAGGCAGTATAGATTTAAGAATTAAAGAATTTTAAAGCTTTTTTTTTAGGATTTCAGTTTAAATTTAAAAAAATGAGAAATGACATTTAATTAAAAAATTATTTAAAAAAAATTAAATTAAAAAGAAGTTATTTTTTAAAATAATATTGTTAAATAGAATGAATGAAAATAATATTTTAAAACAATCTTTACTTCAAATTACTATTTATGATGAGGTATAAAGTAAGTTATAAAATCACTTTGAATTTTTATTTGCACTCCATTTACATGCATATTTTTTTTTGTGTGTGGAGAATTTCATAAGCTAGTAAATTTTGTTTTAGAAATTTGAAGCTTCTTTTAAAAGGATTTTGCAAGTGAAAGAAATATAATTAATTTGTATATTTTAGAAAAAAAAATGTTAAAACTTAAACTATTAAAATAATTATTATCTTTAACAACATTTTATTGCAGAAAACATTTATTTAAGTAATATTTTAAAACAATATTGCTTTCAAATTATCATTTATGATTTTTATAAAATAAGATTTTTTTAAAAAAAAATTAGAACCATTCTATTTTTATAAATAACATTACAGAAATGATTAATTAAGCACATTGTTTTACAATTTCACTTTAAGTCTATTTTCACGTGATAAAGTAAGTTTTATATTAGCTTGCAAGTTTTATTTATGCTAAATTTAAAAATGCTAAATTAAATACATGGTACATTTTATAAAAATAATCAAAATTAAACTATTCATATCTTTGAAAAACAAACCATTTTGTTTTTAAAATGATATTATTCAAGTGATACATTAAATTATGTGGAAGATTGCAGGAAAATTGTTAATCTTTCCACTAAATATTATTTTTAGAATTTTATGTAAATATATTTCTTCTGTGATAAATACAATTTTATTTATAAAAATAACATTGTTCAACAGAATGTATAAAACATTTAAGTAATATTGTAACATAACATTTTAATTAAACACCATATAATTATGTAACCTATTAGCATTGATTAACTTACATAGTATTAAAAGTGGCACAAAAATGCCAATGTTGTACATTATTTATTCAGGGCATGAAAAATGCCAATTTTTTATATTTGGTGCCTGAGAAATGCAAACTTCAAGAGCTCATGTAACTGCAGGTGATACAGAACAGGGATGGAATGAGTAGGCTCAATGAAAACATTCACAGTTGAAAAAGCTGACAAAATATCTGATAATCATTGATGTAAGCAGGCTCAGTATTGAAGAGCATTAAGAGCTGCAGAGACTGAAGATCAAACTTCTGAACACTGAAGGGATCAAAGACAATACCAGGCATTTTGTGAGAGGTAAATCTATGCCTTGATATAAAACATTGTTATAGTAACAAGGACACTGTCAAGCAACATAAAGAGCTATTGAAACAGCATCATGAAGTAATAAAAACTTGCAACAATAGGCTTAATAACAAACAACAATTAAAAAAAACATATTAGAAATTACATGAACCTCTTTGTATGGAACTACTTTAAACTACAATCCATCAATCCATTATGTTTATCTATCACTATTGTCAATCAGCAGAATGAATCATGAATATCAATTTTGTGGCAGTATGAAATGAAAAAATGAAATTCCAGCTCTTGTTTATTATAAAGTAAAATTAGTGTGTTTCATTTACAAGAGCTAATTCAATCTCTAAAAAAGTTTCAGGCAAATCAGACTGATAATTCTAAATATTTTCTTGCTTACATCAACATATGTACTTCATATTTTCAAATGGCATTTTCTGGAGCTGATCAAACAAACAGACAACCTATATTTTCACCAAGTTTCTCAGTCAACGACAAAATATAACAAAATCAAAGCAATTCTAACAATGTGCAGTAATGAGCATCAATTTTTACAAATTTTTTTATGGTAAACTAGCTGTAAACTGAGATTTTTTTTGCATTAGTAGAATAAAAGAATGTAATGTAGTTGATAATTAAAATAAATAAAATTTACATGACATAATAATACTTGAATTATCAACAGCAAATAAAAATGATCCACAATATTGTTTATAAAAATGCATTACAATAGTCATATTTACCTATTGTTGATAGCTTATGTATTATTATATCATGTAAATATTATTTAAATATATTTTAATTATCAACTTTATTACATTATTTTATTCTGCTAATGTGAGAAAAGTCATAGGTATTCCACCTTTATTGTTTTATTGTTAATAACTGAAACACAGGCTTATTATATACCTGTGTCTATATATGTGATGGAGGTTGCCTTGACAACAGTTTGAATTTGTTGATTGTTATTGATATTGCCATTGTCTAAGTGTTGACTGGCTTTAATGATATGTATATATATATATATATATATATATATATATATATATATATATATATATATATATATATATATATATATATATATATATTGTAATGGACAATTGAACAAACATATTATGCTGACCATGTTGTAGCGTCCAAATGTAATGGAAGTACTTTTACTCCATTATACCAATCATCAGTTAACTGGGACCTACAGTTTGTGGTGCGAAATGTAATGGAATATATATATATATATATATATATATATATATATATATATATATATATATATATATATATATATATATATATATATATTATACATCAAATGTAATGGAACATCAATATATGAGAAGAAAATAATGCTTCAAACATTGGATGATAAATGTACTGGAATATATGTAATCTAAATGAAACCAATTGTTGAGCCTAATATAATAAATTGTATAATTTAAATGAAGAAAGATAAAATTATCCCAGTTATATTTAAATAAATTGTTTATATGCCCTTCCAACTAGCTATACATGAAATAAATCTAAAGTCATACAGAGCAATGAGATCTATCATTATAATTTATTCTCAAGGTTCATATGACTAACTAATCAAATATAAATATCAGAAACAAAGGGAATTCTATTAAATCCAATATACACATCTAATAAGTAAATTTATGTATATCTAAACATATCAATGAACACTAATATGTGTAAGAAATCTAAAGACTAAAAAATAAGTGAAATACGAAGTTATTATCCTCTATTAAATTGTAAATTCAATTAATTTCATAATGACTCTGGCACTAAAAAAAAAAATAAGAATAAAATATTAATATTCTTTCAAATAAATTACAAAGGCATTACTTATAAAACAAATAGTACATCCTTTATTTTTATATTATAGTTTAATTTTAGGTAGTATCAATGTTTTAAATACAAACCCAAATACAAAAAAAAATATACATACATACTTGCAATAAGTATATATATTAAATAGATAAAGACATATTTGTGCTTAACAAGTATGCATTAATATAAATACAAATCCATATTTATTTTTTTAAAATATTCAAAATTAAAAAAAAATATATATCCAGCAAATATAAAAATTATTGTTTAGGTCTGCATAAGAATTATTATATGAAGTTAAAAAAAAATGAAAATAGATAAATAAATATAAAAAAAATTTCTAATAAAATTTACGAATACAAATTTCATTTATTAATATATATATATAGCAACTCATATGCAACCCAAACCTATATGTCATTCTTTAAGATTTTAAATTACTTAAGTGTTAATTTTGATACCTGTTAAACGTTTATTGCTGTTAGAAAACAAGACGCTTGAATTGAATAGAATGATATTTATAAAAACGTTATATTTTTATAATTAAAAATAAAAGTAAAAAAAATATCGATCTCAAATATATATATCATTTATATTAACAAAATTATTTACTACCTTTCAAAGTTCACTTGTTTATTTTTCTTTTCAAAAGTCAACTTATTCTGTTGTTTTATTCCTTTATCCGTTTAATATTAGAATGCATTCTATCTAAAGTTAAATTGAAGAAATACCACGTTAGAAAAAAATATTGGTTTCCAAATGCACATATATACTTCCCTTTTTTTAAAATTTCTCTCTTTGAAAAAAATAATAATAATTGACATGTTGAATCCAATATATTAATTAATTTTAGTTATCTCCAGATTATTATTAGATTGACCATTATAGATTCCAGATAGCTATATCAAATTTCGGCTTCAGACGCGATAAAATTCATGTGTTGAAATTTGCTTAGTTTTTTCTTTCAACTGCCTTGGAATAAATGAAGGGCTGCGATATATATATATTATCCAGTCATGGTTTATGTATTGATTACAGAAATTTATCTTATTCCACTATTCTTAAGAATGGCAATTTCAAAGAAACAAAGTACAACAAATTTTTATCCTTCAGTTTGTTTAATCACTATCTTAATAATGATAATGGCTTCTTTTTGTTGCTGCTGTTGTTCCACATGCTAGCAAATGCTGTTTTGAAAACCATTGTTACATATGTTTTTTTTTAAACAATTAACATTCAAAAAAAATATTAACCATATAAAAAAATATTAAATCGAAAATTTATTTGACTGCTTTTAAAATATATATATACATAAATAATATTGCATTTTTTTAATAATCACTAAAAAATAAAATAATCTTTTTTTTATAATCAACAATTTATATGTCTTTATTTATTTATAATAATTAAAACACTTCACTATTACCATTAAAAATCAAGAATAATAACAATTAAATATTCACAGCGATGTACTTCAACAAATAAATAAAATAATATATCCAAACAACTATAACTAATAACCATAAACGATAATAATACTCCATATATATAAACATCAAATCAAAGAGATTTTTTTAAAATAACAACAAATGATTTTTAAAATATAGATAGATTTATCAATATTTACTATATATATATATATATATGTTCCTTTTTGTAAAAATAACATTCTAATGATGATTCTAAAGCTATTTTGGAATTTACATAATTATATAGGTAATTAATGTAAATCATTTTTCAAATGAAAAAAAAAATTCTATTTTAAAAACTGCTTTTTTATGTGATCAAATCAACTATGTTAAAGAAGACTCTTTTATATAAATGAAACAATTACTTTTATGCTGCTTCATTCTAATCTATAGATAAACATACTAATGTTTTTTAAAATGCTTTTGTTGATTTTGGAATATATGTTTGGTTAATTTTTGGTCTTTTCCAAGTTAGAATGAAATTTTAAAATTGAGATTTAATATATTTAAATTCAAGAGAATTACTTGAAAATTGACATATAACTAAATTATATCATCCTAATTTATTTGAAACATTTATCTCTTCAATATATCAAACTAGTTTGATAGATATGAAACAGAGATCAGAAATATAAAAAATATTTAATAATTTCACGTATTGCTGTTAACAATTATTTTTAGAATTTTCATTTGTTTTAAATAATGACCACAAGAAGACATTACTTTTTTCAATTTAATGACATTTTAATTTACTTAGAATAATTACTTACTGAAATAAACAATAGTTTTAAGCAATACATGTATATATATATATTGTACCAGTCAAAACATGTTTATCCATCTAACATGAGCTGGAACTCACAAAATGTACTTCAAACCCAGTCAAGTCTGATATTTAGATCAGGGACCAGCCTGGATTCGAACCCAAATCTCTAAGACCCAGATTAAACACCTAATGGATAACATAATAGTGATGGCACATGAGAATTAATTCTTAATCCGGCCGATTAGCAAAGCTGAGCAAAACAATGAGACATCTATTAACTATGATTTAAAGTAAAATATATATAAGTATGGCTGTACTTTTGGAAGTAGAGAAAAGAGGAATTCTAACTACTCAAATAAGTTAGACAATAAAATATAGTTTAATATACTGACAAATTATTTACATATTGTGACTGAATTATATACATTAGTGTGTGGATGAATGAGAAAGCAGTAGATGATAACATAGTGTCATTCACGCTATTATTTCTCATATGCTCTTTTATTATTTAAATAACATACTATACATAAACACACATCTTTGGTGGGTCCAATATTAAGATGCCAATCGAATATTAGAAAGAATTACATAATATTGCCATTAACACTTTGGATTACGGTTCTGAAACATGGTGACTACCATATTACTTCGGGGAGCATTCTGGGATTCATTACAGATATAAGATAAACTATTTTCACACTATTACAGTCATGAAAATAAATAAAATACATTTGAAAAACATATTTGAAAATAACATTTGACTATATGACAAAATATTTAATGAAACTTCTGTTAATTAGCACTGGTAAGAAGAACCTTTATTTTCCCCAAAGCAAATACTCTTAAATAGATAAATAACAAAATACAATGGTGGGATTGTATAAGACTGAAATAAATTTAATTAATAAAACTAGAAGTAGTTGGCATTTATATATGTTTTTAAGCAGAGCACAATTTTAATATTAGAGCATTAAAACTGGGTCATGAAGCAAAAAGAAATAATATGGAGAAGTTTGTGGTGCTGATATAATAGCCTAAAAATAATAGGAAAAGTCATGCCTCTGGACAAAAACGAAGTGGATTGGCATGCCGTGGTCATCACCAACATGCAGGCCTTTGATATGAAGAGAGTGGATGGGCATAGTGTGTGACAGATTTAGGAATCACTGCCAGAGGCCTTTTTATATGAAGAAAGCAGATATGCATTGCATGTGCCAAACTTACAGGATCACCACCAGAGGCATTTTATACAGAATAAATGTGGTTCCAGATAGCTCAACTATCTACGGAATGAGATATGAGAAGAAATCTATGGGTTCAAACTGTCACAACCCCCAGATTAGAAGACTAGAAGCATGTAATATATATATATGTATATATACGAAGATAGGCTAAATGTCAGTAATGCAGTATGAATGAATGTCACTAATGACATTGAATAAGATTTACTGCTTTTAAAAAGAAATGACCCTAGTTTGAATACCATAATTTAGATAAATAATATGCTATGCAGTTATATATATATATATTGTGCCCTTGTCTGTAGGTCATAGGTAGAGAAGGGAGGTTACAATATATATATATATAGAGAGAGAGAGAGAGAGAGAGAGAGATTTTACTTAGTAACTAAAATAGTAAAATATTAAAATTTCCCTAATACCTTAAGATTTTATTTAGTAAAAAAAACATGAAGATTTACCCCCTTCCCTTCTCAACTATTTAAAATAATTCAATCCCACCTTCATTGATTTTATAATAACTAGAATATATAAGTACTGTATTTGTTTTTAAGAGTAAATAAAAAGACTAGCAGTTATATAGAAAACAAATAATCGGTCACCTTTTCAGAATTGAATAACATTTATAAAATAACTAAGGTTTCAAAGCATTAATTAGCCTAAGCTCTGAATTCCAGAGTTAAACAAATATATTTTTTTATATTAAAACATAAATAAATGTTGGCTCATAAAACAATCTGGCGAGTATATTAATTAATAATGTGTTATATTTTAAGGGGACATTAAATAACCTTGATTCATGAAGGTTTACTTAAAGGAAAGAAAAGATTTTACAAAATTCAACTTGTCAGATTGTTTTAGATTGGAATAATAATAATAATAATAATAATAATAATAATAATAATAATAATAATAATAATAATAATAATAATAATAATAATAATAATAATAATAATAATAATAATAATAATAATAATAATAATAATAATAATAATAATAATAATAATAATAATAATAATAATAATAATAATAATAATAATAATAATAATAATAATAAAAGCATATATATAAAATCAAGTAATAAATAATTATAAAGAATTGACAGCACCAAAGTTAAGGAAAGTTAAGAGCATATAAGAGAGAATTAAATTTATAGGAATTACTTAAGAGCAAATTACATATTAAAACAAAAACAAAGTTAAGTAATACATTAGAAGAAATCTTGATAGATTATTTAGGCTAGATTTAGTTTTAGGTGACGGTTTGAAAAGTTACCTTGCAGTTTTAAGAGTTTAATTTAAAATATTGCACGTGCACAACAATTGAAATGAAAGTTCTTCGGTGGCAGCAAGCTTCTATTAGCATTCTAAAATTCTTAGGTCAGGATTTTACTTCACTCTTGGGCAGTAGGATGGTATGGCCATGGAAGATGATGACCCCACAGGACTGAGAAGAGTGGAGGATTTATTACTACATCATTTTAAATTTCAAGTGACATGTAATATGTTTACAATAAGTTTTCTCCATAATAGCTAATCTCATCTGCTTTGAAATCTACCCATTTTATACCTTTGCTCAGGTATTTATGAAATGTTTTTAATTAATTGGTTTATTGTTTTTGAAAGATGCAACATTAGATAAAGTCCAAAATAAATTCAAATCTATTTCCAGATTAGAAATAGATTTGACAAAATGTTTACACAAAAGAAAATCTTTAATCTACTTAATCCCATTTATTTTAAGTAAAACTTTAATTAAAAATATCTCCCCCAGATTAAAACAATGTGTTACCACTCTTTAATTATTTTTGGTCAAATAACAACAGTCACACCTTCCGTTTTGGATTTTATAATAGTTTAATAAAAAACAAGCAATTTAAAAAGAAAAAGTTAAAAAATGACCTATAATAAAATTTTAAAAAAAAATCAATATTTTGTTAGTAAGTTTTGCTCCTATATATATATATATATATATATATTTAAGCCACACCTATGTACTTTAATAAAAAGAACGAATAATTAATAAAAAAGAATTAATATGTATAAAAAAATGTTACTGAAACTTAAAAATTCATAACTTAGGTGCACATCTCAAAATATATATATATATATATATATGATAAAATGAGCAGGATAGGAAATAGGTTTTAAACACAGGTTAGTAGGTGGAAACATGAAGCTCAATCTTAAGCTAAGATTGACTGCTTCAATATATATATATATATATATATATCATTTTGTAGTTTGTTTCAATTTAATAATTTGATTAAAAATTGAATTAAAATGTAAAATAATAAATAACATTTTTTTATATTAAATGCTTTTATTGTCTGTGCACTAAAAAGAAAAAAAAAATTCTTTCTTTAACCACAATTGGAGTTTTTAGATTTAACTTGAAATAAAAGCATGTGTCCAGAAATGAATTAATTCAATATATTGTTATAACAAATAGGGTTTATCTTAATTAATATCTGGACACTCCATGCTTTTATTTCAAGTTAAATATAAAAACTCCAATTGTGGTTAAAACAATTATTTTATTTCTTTTTACTGCACAATCAATAAAAGCATTTAATATATATATATATTGTAACGATACATAAATATGTCGTTACATTAATTTAAAATAAAAACTTAAAAGTTCGCAAATAAGAGTAAAAAACTAAACGCTAAAATTAAAAATGTTTGTTATACGTATATACATTCGCACAGATGCTAAACTTTAAAAATATTTTTTTTCATAAACAAAAAAAAAAAGTATTTGAACGTATTTTTTTAAATAAAAAAATACAAGATTGAAATATAAAAATATTTTAATAAAAAAATAACGTAAGTTAAAATAAAAACAGGTATTATTTAATTCCTGTAATCTGTAAATGGAAATGATTGTTTATTAATTATCTAAAAGCTGTGTAATTAAAAAGTCAGATGAAAAGTTAGATAAGAGAAGAAAGAGATTTTAGCTTGACCAATGGAAGCACTAAGCCTTGGCTCGGACCCTAACGAAAGTGATAGATTAGTGACGTTTTGTTCATTGAATCCTTGTGGATAATATAAAAAGGGAAATACAGTTTTTTCTGAGAGTTCCAGCGTTGTGTGTTTGAGAGATGTGGTATGACACACATACCACACTCTCTATAAAAAAAAAATGAAAAGACTGTGATACCTTGAGCCAGCTATTGCCATCTCCAGAACATTACCTTCCAACGGAGGCATCACGGAAATTGAAAGCAGAGGCCTGGACTCTTCTACCATAAGCTATATGAAATGAACAATTGTTAAAATCAATTAAGAACTTTTGTCAAGTTTTACAAATTGATAAACAAGCCAACTGAAATGTTAAAACGGACTCTTATCTGACTTTTTTAAGTTTTTAAATCAAATTAATAATGTTTAATTTTATATGTTTTCCGATTGATAAACATCATTTCCATTTTTTTTTCTTATTGTAAAGATTATTTAAATGTATGAAATTTAAGTTGTTTATAGACGCTTGCATGGATTCGTTTGCGGTTAATTATATTTTGGTTTTCATATTTGATCAAAATATATAGACATTCGATAAATAATGATACCTTACAGTGAGTATCTAAAATGTATTTATTCGGATGTCTTTTAAGTTATTGGTGACAACGCAAGTATCTTATGGTGAATACTATTGGGTTACTTATAAGTTTCCCTCTGCGATTGTCGGTATCAATAATTTTGTATTTTGATCGTTTATGTTTATTTTGAAATGTTTTTGACCGTGGAATCTATGTAATCGATCTATACCCATCATTTTTAAACAAATCTGTGCGAATGTATTTAAATGTTAAAATTAAGTCGGGCGTGAATGGCTATATAGTTTTGTAAAGTTGTATTAAGGGAGGGTAATCTTAGGTTATTCATTTCGTAGTTGAATTGGTTCAATGGATTGGATATATTTGTGTAATTAGTAGATGTAGTATGAGGTCCGCTACGGGCAGGATTATATATATATGCCACACACCCTCTGTTTGCCTATGGATGGGTTTGTAAGTCGGCAGAAGACCGCAGTCCATTCCTATGGAGTTTTTTTATTTATTGTTCTACTTGCCAACAGATGTCACATTCCTGTTGGTAGAGAGTCAATGTCTTCTCTATTTCTACTTATTGTTCAGATGTACATTCCTGACAATATAGTATTTTGTGTTGTCGTACCATGCTACATTGAATACATGAATGTATCAGATGGATTGGCGCCAATTTGGTTGCGAAATTTGTTGCCTAAGGTTAAATCAGGGAAGAATATTTTCTTTTCAAATGCAGATCTATGTCCTATCTAAATAATAATTAAACTCCTTGAAACTTAGTTAAATGTAAAATTAAAAGTTAATATAAAAATCTAAAATGTTAAACTTATTCCTCAAAATTTAAATATTATTTTATATGTGCGTAAATAAATATTTTTATATGTTAATTTCTGGCAGTGGCTTTTACTCTTTGATATTTAAGATATAAATTAAGATATAGATTTTTATCTCTGCGTCTCCACTGAGCTAGTGACTTGGGCTAACGATCGGAATATTTAAATAAAGTGGAATCTTAATAGCGCGTATCTGCCTACTTTATAAATTTTTCTAGGCTCAAATGTCTAGATGGCGCCCTTGTAGTGCAGATATTGTTTTTGTGGTTAGATTCGATCTTCACTTTCATTCCGATTGGTACAATATATATATATTTCTATGAATTTTAAGTTTTTAGTATTGGCACAATAAATGAAAATGTAAAACTATATCAGACTTTAAAACTTCTGCTATAAATTAAAATATATACCCCTTATGTATATATCATATTTAATATGTGTATGTAAAAATAGGTTTATAGGAGGGGGACCAAAAATACCTGGAATTTTTTTCTGGCTTGCATACTTATTGTGGTATATGCTTCACCTGTTACATAATTTTTGCAGATTTTTCATCAATCTACCAAATGATATTCTATAAATTCATGGCACCACATACCACATTGTTTTGTAAAGTGCATTTTAAGTTTTTATTAATTTTTATATAATGACATATCAGTTTGACAATATGACATTATGGTTTCATTTACAAAAAAAATAACAAGGAAAAAAAAGTGTAATACTTAATACATATTATACATAAGCTGATCTTATAAAAACACAAGTTTATGAATGGTTTAATTGAAATGTTAAATTTACTATGTTCCTATAAAATATTACAAGTGCAGTCCAAATGCAAAACAATGCTATTTTTTGATTCAAATGGTACTTTTTTCTCAAATTTATTTTGTAATGGCTAGACATTTTATCTGCAAGTTTTGAAATAGTTACATGATGCAGTAAAATATAAACATTCTGTTTTGTAACAAAAAATAAAGTACAAGATTCATCTCCACAAAGGGTGATCTCTCAAAACCTTGGCGTGTGAAATACTTTTTAATTAAATTCAGCATAATCCAGTTTATTTATAAGTTACATTCACTCATTTTTCATATTTTGCATTTTTTATAATCACTCGAATGAAAAAATGTCTGTTTTTTGTGGACTTAGAAGTTGTGGAAGAAGTGATAATGTTAAAAAGCATCAATTTAAAAATACTTCCAGATTATTTGCAAAATGAAACCATATTAAGACCTGTCTCTTGCATCAAATGGATAGTCATTGGAAAGAGATTAAATTTCTAACCTGTAAAATAAATAAATAATGTTTTATTATAAAATTCAATTTATTTCTGGATATCTCTATGTATATTTTAAATGAATTTTACTTAATACTTATAATTTTACATTAAATTAATATCACACATATAGTATATTTAAGTCATTAGATATATCTGCAGTATGTTAGTATATCAGGGGAAACCCAAAAATAAGCAAAATCATTCTCTACTTTGCATGCCTGTTGTAGTATATGCACCAACTGTTACATACTTCTTGCAGAGACCCCTCTATATCAATCTACCAAATCACATTCCATTTGAAATCATGAGTTCACATAGCACATTTATTTCTAAAATGTGTTTCACATATTTGTCAATTTTTGTATAATGACTGAAATGTTAAAATTAACACTGATTTCATTATATTGTTGATGCAATTCACATTTTTCTCTCAGATTTACTTTGTAACATTTAGACATTTTAACTGCAAATTCTGAAGTATTTATATGATATGGTAAAATGTAAAAATCCTATTTTTTGCAAAGTAAAGAGTGCAAACTCCACCCTAACATTGTCATCTCTCAATGCCATGAGTGTGAAACACTTTTTAATTAAGTTAATCCAGGTTATCTAGCAGCTGTATTCCCTTGATCTCACTTTATGCATTTTTTAATTTTCAAAATGAAAACATGTCTCAATTTTTTTATGGACTGAGATGTGGTAGGAAAAAATGACAGAGTTCTTAAATAGCATCACTTTGCAAGTATTTACAAATTACTTTGAAAAACACATTTACATTGATATATTACATCAAATGGATAGTAATTTAAAAGTGATTAAATTTGTAACACTTAAAATTAAACATTTTTTTATTATAAAAGTCAGGCAATATTTGGGTACTCCTGTGTATATACTCTTAATGCATATATTATATTTGGTATGTGTATATAATAAATGATAAAAGTATAATAAATCCCTAATTAAATTTTTTATTGAAATTGATAAAATTATTTTTATTTTTAAACAGTTGTTTTTCTTTAAGAAATACTTAAAAAAATTCATGAACTTTTTTAATTTTTTGCAATCATTTTAAATAATGTGAGTTTACTTTAAAAACAATTGTTATAAAATAAAAATAGAAACAATTTAAAATAGAAAACTTAGTTACTGATTTATTATATATACATAATTATTCACACATACTAAATATGATACATACAATAAGAGTTTAAAATGATTTTAAAAAATGTTATTAAATTGTAAAAAAATTAAACTGCACTCTCATAACCATTATTTAAAACCAATAAAAATTCTAAGACTATATACATGAAGTTATTGAATATTTTGTATATTCTCCCTGTTTTCTGTTCCATATCTATTACTAAAAGATAAGTGGTTCAAATAAATTAGAGCAATATAACTTAGTTATATATCAATTTTCAAGCAATTCTATTAAATTTAAACATACTAAACCTCAATTTTAAAGTTTTATTCTATCATAAAAAAGATCAAAAGTTAACAAACAAACAAACAAACTGATTTTCCAAATTCAGTAAAAGCATTTGCAAACATTTATTGTTTTTTAATAAAGGCATAATTTTCAAGCACATTTTTCATTAATAAGCAGCTGGACATGAAGTTCTATAAAAAGTTAGAGGAATTACTTGAAAAATAGAAAGCAGAGGGCAGATGAAATTTCAGACAATTTGATGTCAAATATATAAAAAAATTACAATGTTTTAAGCAAAATAAAAGGAATGTAGATATTTTATATCATAGTTTGTTTCAATTTAATAATTTGATTAAAACTCAAATTAAAATTTAAAATAAATATTTATTTAGTAAATAAAAACATAATTGACAAATGCAGTTGTTGTTAGTAAGCAGTTGTATATGCAATTGAACAAAAAGTTAGAGAAATTACTTTAAAAAATAAAGAGCAGTGAGTAGATGAAATTTCACACATTTATGTCAATTTTTTTGCAATTTTAGGAAAAAAAGTAAATGAAACAAAATTTTTCATATTATAAAGACAAAAAGACAGTTGCAATAATCAGTAAATCAATAAACATGTCACTTAAAGTAAGCTGTCTGCAATCTTTTGAGTAAAGAAAAATTGTCAAAATGCTTCTTAAACATACAAAATCTTAAAAACAATTTGGAATGCAAGCACATCCCTCTCCATTCTGTAAAATTATCAAATGCATTTTGCGAACTTCTGAATAAAGACAAATGAATAAAAAGTCACTTTACAGAGGCAGCAAAAACAATTGGAATGATCAGTAAATAATAAAAATCATTTAAAATGGGGAAGAATATTGAATTATAAAGAATTCATATATACTATAAATAAAGCATTTGAATAAATAGTTGCTTGCAACAGCTACAATAGTAAATAAGAAATAAACTGAATAATTTAGAGACTTGATCCAATATACATTACACATTTTCCTCTACTTTGACACCTATCTATATACATTACAGCAATGCAAAAGGAAAATATCACACAAAATAAGAAACTGTTTGAAAAAAGAATGCACTAATATCAGGAAGAACAAAGCCTGATGACATGATAAAGAAAATCATAATAGACTACAAAATAAAAAAAAATTGCTTGAGAAGACACCACAACAATGCAAGGATGCACTGGCATAATATGTTTGCCACTATATGTCAATAATAGAAGTATACAAAACCAATAAGCAGCTCTAAGATCAATTAATGTATGCTTGCCAATATATGACTCAAATGATAGCATTGCAAACACCTAATCAGAGTGAAGATCAAAAGGAAACTTTTTACAAATGGCAAGCATGGTTAATAGCACTGGAAACACTAGGGCAGCATAAAAATAAAACTAAATATCTGCCAAAGCATGACAAAATTAGAGCTGCAAAGACACTATGGAATATTAAGCTCAGCTGATACAGCATTTGACAATGTGGCATTTGTTTGACAAAAGATTAAACACTGAAGAGACGTAGAAACACATAAACAAAGGCAATTTGATTAGCATTTGTTAAACAAAATATGAAACAACTGAGAGCTAACGAAACATAGGAGCAACAAAAAGCATGATTGGCATCTGTTCACAAATAGATAAAGGTTAGAGAGAGATCACTTATATCACAAACATCAATAAGAAATTCTGGAAGCTGATATGCATACATTCATGGTAGCTATTAATACATTATGTAATCACATCTGGGACATTTGTATTGCATGCTGCTATTATAATCAGGTATACAAAGGTCAATATAATGAAGGGCTATATCATATCTTTTACCAAAACTGATAGCTAATTAAGTGCTCATTGCAAAAAAAAATGTCATCAGCAAGAAACAATTTCACCATCCAAGGCATATTGAAATGATCTAGATTTTGGAGTAGAACCTAATGCTTATCTCAATCTAAATAGGTCTATTGTCAAGAATAATTTCATTTGTAAAGATTATCAAATTCAGTGGACTTTTTGAAAATATGATTTCCAGTGGCAGGCAGTGCTGTTTGCACAATATATATTTGAAGTGAAAAACTACCTAATATGCTACAAAAATAAGCTAATGAAGCATAAAATAAGCTAATGAAGCATAAAAGAAGCTAATGAAGCATAAATAGTGGTAGTCACAAAATATTTAGAATCTTAATATTAGTTGGGAGTTCTTTATTTCCTATGAGTCAGTGTATGATGCATTATGTTGGTTAATTGCAACAAAAGTTTACACATATGTGACAATTCATGAGGATTCACTGATCAATAAAGAACATGTGATTCATCTTATTGCACTTAACCAGAATAAACGTATTGATAATACAAACATAGATTCTGTACACATATATATGTCTATCACTAGAAATACTAGAATTTCTTCAAGCATCATGGAATCAAGGTAACCACGAAATATTTCATTCAAGCTATGAAGATGTTCAGTGTTATGCTATCAATGTAGATATGTAAGCACAGCTATTTTAGATCAATGTCACTGGTATACAAACACTTTGAACATGAATATGATTGATGGTAATGATATGCATGAGACCCTAAAATACTTTCAACACTGAGTGACATTGATGAAAATGGATATATAGAAGTTTGAAACTTCAACATCATAAAACATGACTTCATAATATATAATGAGTCTCAACTTATTATGAAGAAAATAAATCTTTCTTTGGAAGTCTTCATAATGTAGTTATCATATGTATAATGAGTCTCAACTTAATATGAAGAAAATACATCTCTCTTTGGAAGTCTGCATAATATAGTTATCATAGACAATATTTCAATGACTTTAAATGCAGTCTTAAATTATTTATTCTTAAATCATTAGCAGATATATTGATAACTGCATCAAACTGCTGGAGTCATGCATTATGGGCATAAATTTTACTTTAATGATTCAATCTCATGTAGAAGGGAAAAATGGCAAAAAATAATAGCATAGCTTGTATTATACAGTATGATACAATAGAAAACCTTCATTATGTCTGTAAACAATTGATAACTGCATCAAACTGCTGGAGTCATGCATTATGGGCATAAATTTTACTTTAATGATTCAATCTCATGTAGTCCAAAGGGAAAAATGGCAAAAAATAATAGCATAGCTTGTATTATGCAGTATGATACAATAGAAAACTTTCATTATGTCTGTAAACAATTGAAAACTACATGAAGCATACAGAATATTATTAACTACATTGATGCAATTCCTAAACATAATATTATTTATAATTGTGAGTGCATGAAGGAAATTGGAATCCATGACATAAAAATAATAGCATATATGTAAACTTCAGTAATTCCACATATAAATTGCAATAAGCCAGATGTTGGGAATGAACTTGATGTATTGTATAATCCCAATGAGATAAGAAGCAAGACAAAAACAACATCATCAATGAAGCCCATGAATTAAAATCTGAGGAAATGACATGGTTTTATCTTTTTCCATATGGTGTTATGGATTAAAAGAGAAACAATCATCACATATCACATCATTGGACTATTAACAATCCTAATTTTTGGGTGATAAAAGATTTCAAAGAAATAACAATATCTTATATGCCTTATCTAGGTTTGAGTGTTATTGAGTAAAAAGCACCATTGCTGCATGTGGAAGACACCTAGAAGGACAGGATGCCAATAAAATCAATGATTTACATCTCTATTTAAAGAACTTAAGAGGTTCTGCAGCTTACTGGCATGTTACATTTAATGAATTGACTGCACGAATAAGATGTTTAGGACCACTGACATATTTTGTTACATAATTAAAACAGGCAAAACTATCCATACAGTAGTGTCACTCAGTTTCTACCAGAGTAATCAATGGAGCCAGAAGGCTTATGCATAAAACCCCAATCTAGTGCCTACTCATCCAATATCCCCAGACTAGTTCCTGTCTTGGGGCCTTCATCAGTGAGTATCTTTGGATCTGAGAGCACTGCATCTAGATCTTGGGATCTAATGCAACCCTCCAGCAGCCACCTTTTATCTCTACTTAACTACAAAACTATGAGAATAAAACTGAAAACACAATAATATTTTGAATCCAAGCTCAACAGTTTATATAGTCATATGGATTTGAACCCAGTTCAGTACCCATACATTTTGGGGTCTTTGGCTTTTTAACAACTATAGCCACCAGTATTCTATTAGGAAGGATTGGTATTAAACCACTAGAAATCACATGATCACTATTTTTTATGTTAGCACATAACTGTTATTAAAACAGGCAAAACTCTCCACACACTAGTGCTACTCAGTGCCAACCAGACTAATCAATGAATTCCAGAAGCCTTGTGCATAAAATCCCCATCTAGTGTTTACTTATCCAATATCCCCAGAATAGTTAAATAGATATAAAAAGTGGCTGCTGGATGGTCACATTAGATCATAAGATCTAGGTGTAGTGCTCTCAGATCCAAAGCTCCTCAGTGATGAAGGCCACAAACCAGAAACTAGTCTGAGGACATTGGATGAATAGGCAATAGATGGGGATTTTATGCACAAGCCTTCTGGAATTTCCTGATTACTCTAGTTGACACTGAGTGGCACTACTGTATGGATAATTTTGCCTGTTTTAATAACAGTTATGTGCTAACATAAGAAATGTTGATCATGTGATATTTTGTTACATTCAGTTGTAATGATCTTAACTGGATGGATATGAAAAAGAGCACTATTAATTGCAGATTGATGATTAAATGATGATTCTAATAATATGGACATCAATGATGCACAACTTTTAATTGAACATTTTCCTGTTATTGGGAGCCATTATTTTATGCTATTTGACAATGGATAGACACATTTCTTCAAAAGCAATAGTGTTGTTTTTGGAGACAATGGCACGGATTACTGGAGGTATATTGAGCTTCAGAACCATCAAAGTTTATACTTACATATGGTGGTTTGGATTGATGGGCATCCACCCATTGAAACACCTGAAGGAATTGCACAAATTAATAAAGTCAGCTTCTGTAAAATACAATTGAAAAATCATGTCAAATTATTCATCATATACATGCATGCCCAAAGATCGATACAATTTATACTAGATGCAAATTCAATTTTCCTCAGAATCTTGCTCAGTCTTTAACATATAAACTTGTAAGCAATGGTGCATACATATGCTTGTTGAATATGTCCAGAAGATTGATAAATTAACACATACAATCCCACATTTGTAAAGTATGGCAAAATATCAATAATCAAACATGTGGCTCAAATAAATCTATTTTATTTTGTCCTGCAAAGTATATATCAAAGTAGGAGCTAACTGATCTTGATAATGGAATTGAGAAGCTATGCAGCAATTCTACCATGAAGAGACCAATGTATTTTGACAGCATTTTAAAATTTCTATGAAAATTATGAAGAAGCATCAAGTGTCAGCTTGTGAAATGTGTGTTTTGATTATGGTATTTAAAATGGTATTCTTTAATTCCTTCAGACCTCAAATTCTGAACAATATTCTAAAGTTTTAAAGTTTGATGAAAAAGGCCATGCTATTGGCTATTGCAAAAACATATTTGAGTAATATGAGAAATGTCTTGATACAACATTCCAATAATGATTTCAATAATATGTATTTGTTGGAATTTGCAATTTTCTTCAAAATATATTATGTAACATAGTCAGATAAAAATAAGGCAAACATTGATGATGAGGCTTATGAAGAAAATCAACCAACAACAAGAAGACATCTCATAAAACTTACAGAACAAATCAAAGATGATAAACAAGAAGTGTGGCTGTTATGATATTGTTCCACTCTTTGCTTTAGAAACTGACCCAGAAGGTTATTATTACAGTCTTCTACTGTGGCACATGCCTTATTGAAAAAAAAGTCAAATTTTGGGTGAATAGAATACTGCACAAGAGGTATTCTTAGTATGTCAGAAAAACTCAGGGAAATAAGTGGGTGTATAAAAATCTTCTGCAAATACGACAAATAATTTTGAGTTTGCATTTAATCAAGCACATACATTTAATACATTTGAAAAGATACTTCCAATTGAATTGGATGTATTGAATGAAGAAGAAGGTAGATATAAAGTGATTGATGCAGAACATCTTAAACCAAATACAGGATGAAAACAGATGTTTACAATGGTTACATTGGTTACATAAAAATACAAAATTAAATTACTGGAAACAAATACAGACTTAGAATATTTTTCATTAGTTAAGCTGGTGTTGTCAAAACATTTTTTTAAAACTTTCTATGACAGCATATTTATGTATGTTATAGGAAAAATTTGGTAAAAGGTTGTCTTTTAACAGGAATAGCAGCATGATTAGTAAATTGATCAATTGATCAACAATACATACAGCATTGAAATTTCTTATTCACAAAGATGGACAAATTAGTTGAATGATTTTAAGTGGACACTATTTAAGAATCTTGTGTAAACAATAGAGACTTATATAATTTATCACAATTGATGAAATATCTATGGTATCAAATGTTCATGATTGAATCACACTGCAATAGTTGAAAAATAAAGATTACATTTTTGGTAATATGAATGTGTTGATTTTCAGTTATTTGCTGCAACTACCACCTATCAAAAGATCTGGAACTCCAATATACAAACAACTTAAACATTTGCAGCTAGAAACAAATCTCTGGAAATTATTTACATTGTGTGAAAAATTTGACAACACCTTAATAAAAATTTCTGAATGCACTTCAAATAAGAGAAATGAAAACAGAGCATTTTACTATTTTAGTGGAGAAAGTACTCTAAGGAGAAAGTAGTGATTTTATGATTGCTATGGCTTTACATATATTTCCAACAAACATTCAATTTGATGATCATAATAAAGCACTTCTACAAAATTTTAAAGATAAGGATTTCTTAATATATACCATCAGAGCTTGGAATCACATGGTAGATGTGATATGGAATCACAGCAATGATATTCCAGACAATATCAACAAACTGGAGAATTAAAAAAAATAAATTCAAATCATTATAGGTGCAAAAATTATGTTAGGATACAATATTTGTTTCAAAATGATTGGTGAATGGAACTTTTGGATTTATTACTGACATTGTGTGACCACAATTTTGGAAAACACCAATGTCTGAGTTTGGACATATTGTCAGTGTGTTTTGATTTTGGCAAAGAAGGAATACATATGAAGTACCAAAACGACTTCAATTGCCAGATAAATTCAGCTTTGAAACAGCTGAAAGAAGAATGCTTCCATTAATCTCTGTTGAATGCCTATCATAAATAAAATGCAAGGACTTACTTTAGGCAATACAATTGCATACTTGGTACTGAAGCTTTTTGTGAAAGGTCCACCATATGTTGCATTGAGTCATGTTAGATCTTTGTATGATCTTAGAGTAGAACAATTGGAATGTTCAAAATTGACAGAAAAAAATCTTTGCAATAAAGAAGCTTTGGATGAAATATATAGAATGGGAAATATATCACTACATATATATAATAAAAGATACAAATGTCAAGTCAAAACAAGAGTCACATTTTTGGTATTTTAATTTTTTGATATTTTAAAATGTAAATATGAACAATTTTTCTAATAATAAATATTTTTCTGAAAGATTTTACAACATTTCAGAGAGAAGTTTGCAAATTTGAATTAATATATAGATGAATTTATTAAGAAAATGCTAGTTACAAAATTCTGAAAACTAAAAACTTAAAAATAATATATATATATTTTATATATAAAACACTTTTATTGACTGTGTACTAAACAAAAATAAATAAATATTTTTTTTCAATCACAGTTGAATTTTCTAAATTTAACTTGAAATAAAAGTATGAGAGATCTAGAAATTAATTAAGTCAATCACTTCTTATAAAAAAAATCGGGATTGACTTAATTACCCCCTCCCCTCCATACCTTTATTTCAAGTTAATTCTAAAAATCCAATTGTGGTTGGAGAAAAATTTTTATTTTAGCGCAGTTAATAAAGTCATTTAATATAATATATTTTTATCTCTATTATTTTAATTTCCTTGTTTTTAAGATAGATTAAGTATAATTTTTTTTATAAAATAATGTTCTCGTGTTTATTTATAAAATAAATAAAACGTTTTGTATGTGGGCATGGATTAACTGTCTTGTGTGTGTGTTTTTGATTTGCGAACTTTTTACTTGCTCTAATAATTTTACATACAGTATTTATACATGTCATATTGTATAATTTTTTCTTATTTTATTTACGTTGTTATAGTCACATTGAAGAACTCAGCTTCATATATATTATTTATTGCTGTATGTTTTTGAAAATAACTTTACTTCACAGTTAACTGCATATCTGCATGTGCTGTTAATTAACCACTGAACTTGTCTTTATTTGGTATTTGTTTCCAGTCTGGTAAATATTTATTTAAATTATGAATAAATATGTAGCACAAAAACATTTTTCTGTTTCAGTTTTTTTAATTGTTGTATATTTACAAATAGCTGGTTTTTTTAGTCAACTTAAAAAAAAATTAATTATTCACTATTTCTGAAAGTTGAAAATGTTTTAAGTGTAATTATTGATAATAAAACGAAAAAGTTTCCAAAAGATAAGGTTAATATCAAAACACACACAAATTTTTTGTTTTTGTATTCTTGTTCTCTAGAGATTCCAGTGTAGTATTTAGACTTGTTTAAGTTTATTTTACTCAGATTTTTTTAAAAAAAAAATATTTATGAGAGGGAAAACTATATAACATCGTTTATGTAAATGCATTGATCACGCGTTGGCATTATGTCAATAATGATTGTATTTATTTCCAGTCTGATAACTAGTCCATTTTTTTATTAATTAAATAAAGTTTTGAATTATTACATGATATGAAAATATTTTTTTCTAATTAAAATTATCTTCATAGTCTATAATCAAACAAAACATAATTACTAGTCTATGCAACAGCGTTAAATATTTCAACCTGTTGACTGGATTTCATCGTTTCTTTAAAAACTTGAATGTTAAAAATCATTTGCATATCTAATAATGTAATATATGCCTATAGATTAGTAATCTTTTTTAAGCATTCAACTGAGATCTATTGTAATAAATAACCTAATTATTTTTTTCCAAAAAGACAAAAAAAACAACAACATTAAATATGTTCTTATCAAATTTTACAAAAATAATAATTAATTCATAAATACAAATATATATATATATATATATATAATCATTGTCATCATTTTTAACCGTTATTGATTGTCTGCAGAATAAAGATAATCTCCAAGTTTAACCCATCTTTTCCAGACTCTAGCATCTTTTTTCCACATCACACCAGCACATTTCCTTATTTCATCTATTATCTCAGATATGGTCGCTTTTTAATTCTCTTATAATCTCAGGAAATCCAGTTTAAGATTTCAATTATCCATCTATTATCACTTCTTCTAGCAATATGTCCAACCCAACTCCACTTCAGTCTTTTAATTCTTTCAATAATGTCAGTAACACGTGTTGATCTTTTATCCATATATTTCATTTTCAATTTCTTTTTGTTACTTTTAACATGCATCTCTCCATACTTCTTTAAGTGGTGTAAAGTCTCTGTATTGCTCTTCTGTTAAGTGTTCAAGTCTCATATCTATAAATAAAAACTGGTAAAATGCATTTATTAAAAACATTTCTTTTCAAACATAAAGAAACATTTCCTTTTAATATTAAGTTATTTTTATCAAAAGCACTCCAATGAAATTTAATTCTTGAATTTAATCTATCTGCTTTTATCTATAGTAATAATCTGCTTAAGATGTTTGTAGTTTTTAACTTCTTCTAACTTATCATTATCAAACTTTATTTTCATTTTTTGAGAAAGTCCACTGAAGATTCTTTAGTCTTTTTGAATTTCTTCATCATTAAACATCTTCATATTTCTTTTAGAATGCATAGCCAGAGTTGTATTTGATGAATTTATTAAAATATAAACTGTATTAAGTGCCATGGCTATTATCCATTCTGATTTCAATGGGAAAAATAAAACAAATTTCAATAGCAATTACAATATTATTATTTTAAAAAGTTGTATAATCTTAAAAAAAAAAATTTAAAACAATACAAATCAAGAAAGTTATATCCTTCTGTGATATAAAAGATTGTTACAAAAAAGTAAATATTAATACCTAATTCTTATCCAACAAAGTATGAGATAAGAATTTGTTTAGTTGGTAGAATATGCATTGATATGCAGAATTATAACTCTGAGATAGAATTTAAATCATATAGATAAGTCTGATAATATCAGCTTTATCATATTAACTCTACTTCAGAATTTGGGTATTATAAAAAATAATTGGTGAATACATATTGTTCAATGCTTGAACAACAAAATGATAAGCAGTAGTAATTAAATTTCAGTAATAGGAATCTAAAAATTGTAAACTTAAAGCTTTTTAAATTCAAGTAGTAATGTCCTGCATAATTTCATACCATCATATAAAGAACCAGATACTAGATTTTGGGATCAAAGTTTTGCATCTGTCACTTCTGAATAACAAACTTCATTTAAATGCTAAGATAAAAAATATATTGTGATGATAAACTCAAAAAATAAGACGGGGATTTCAAAATAACCAGAATTGTTCTCTGGTAAGGGTGCCTTTTGTCTTACATGCATCTCCTGTTACATACTTCTTGTTGGAATGTTTTTGAATCACCCTGCCAAATTACATTACTGAGTGAAATTGTGGCACCTTGTAGAACATTTTTTGGTGAAGTTCATTTAGTATATTTGACAATATTTTCTAATGGCTAAAAAGTTGGAATAATGTGAAATTCTGTTTTCATTTAGAGAAAACAGCAGGAAAAACAGTTGTAATATTTGAATCAGATTACAAGAAAGTTGTTCTAGAAAAAAACATTTATGAACAATTTATTGAAATGAACCATGTCCCAAAAAGGTTTGGCAAGTAATGTCTAATGCCAAGATAATACTGATATTTTTTTTTATTGTTGCAAATGACATTTTTCTTCAAAATAGCTCTTATTGGTCAAAGGTTTTATCTACAAGTTTTAAAACATTTGCATGATGTGGCAAAATGTAACTGGTACATTTCATTTCAAACAAACTTTTATTCATCATTAGTTGTTTACAATGAAAGTTATTTACAATGATTAAAGGTTATCATTTGAGTTCTCATTTGTGGATAACGTTTCAAAGATTTTAATACTTTGTTGGCCTGTGATTGTTCTGGTTTCACATTACAATCATACTTCTAGACAAAGGCTGTAGTTTTTTCCCCTGTCTTTGCATTTTGGCCTTTTTTTTTTTTGTTGGCGTTGGAATGTTCTAGTGGCTATCAGTGATGAACTTGCGATAATTTGTTAGCAATTTTTTTTTCTCACTCATGTTAATCAATGTTCTAAATTCACTTGACTCCAGGTTTCATCATCCAACCAGGATATACATGATCTCTTGTCTTTTTCTTTTGTTTTTTTAAGAAGGTTGAGCAAGACATCTTCTGCTAGTTGGTCCAGTTCTTTTTGAAAAGTTATTTTGCACCTAATGGTCCAGATGGCAAAGTTTATAAAAGTTGCCAGTCTTATTGTACTGAACATGCCCTTCTTCAGGGCCAGCTTTAGTGCTACTTGGGCCTGTTCAGGTTTGACCATTCTTTTTAAAATTATTTTTCGGAAGTTCTCCCATGCTTCACAATGAGTAAGGATGTGGTCCATTGTCTCCTCATCTTTATTACATAAGGGGCAGATCATGTTAATATTGTATCCTCTCTGGTGGCACAGAAAGGCTGCAGTAGGTAGTGCACCCAGGTTTATTTTTATCAAGAAGTCCATATGTTTTGGTTCTAGCTTCCAAAACTTTGTCAGTTTTATAAATCTGGGAATTTCTATGGGGAGTAAGCAGACAGCTTTATTTCTCTCCTGAAAAACTGCTTGGTAGACTTCCCAATATGTGAGTTTAGCATCAAATAGAGTACTTGAGGTTTTAATGCTCTCCCCTACTAAGGTAGTTTGTTGTTGAATCCATAGTCTTTTAAGTTTTGGGGGTGGCCTGTCTGTTGGTTCGACCTTTATTAGAGGGATTGGGCATTTCATTTTTGGATTGTCATGGAGTAATTTGGTAATTATGTTGTGTGCTCTTTGTATTAGAAATATCTTAATAGAGTGTAGTGCCAGACCATTCAATGGTTTTGGTTTCTGCAATCGTTTTAGACTAATAACAGCAGCCTTCCCTCCCCAGCATAGTCTTCTGCATAGTGTCTCCACTTTTTTTATGAACCTTGTTGTGGGGGCAAATCCAGCTAGGTAGTAGATGATTTTGGGAAGGACTACTGAGTTCAGTAATGTGACTTTACCCAACAGTGATAAATATATCTTGGATAATGATGACACCGTTTTTTCAATTTTGTTCAATAGTGAGATCTCTAAATTTTTCCTCATGACTGATGGCGGATCGAACAACTGAAAACCCAGAAATTTCTGAGGGGATGCTCTCAGTCTACTCGGGACTTGCTTCCCTGTCAGGATTGACCACATGGATGATTTGCCTTCATTAATTCACAGACCGGTGTCCATTGCGAATTGATCTAGGATTTCTTTGAGCCTTGCAAACTCACTCTGTGATGAGAGGAACACCACCACATCATCCATATAGGTGATGTGTCTGATGTTTTCTCCCAGCAATGGAATTGCAATTCCAGGAAAGGAAGCCTCGATGCTTAACAATAATGGGTTAACATAGGCTCCAAAGAGAAGTGCTTAGTGGCGAGCCCTGAGGGATGGAAACACTGGGCCTAAATCCTGGGGAAATTCTGCCATCCAATGAGAGACAAACCTCCCTGTTTTGCAGGAGGTTTTCAATCATCTGAAGGTAAGCTGGGGGCACTTGAAGATCCTCCAGTACACTAAGCAGCACATCTATCCTGATGCAATCAAAGGCTCCGGCAAAGTCCAGTTGTACTGCGACTGGCCGGGACATTCTTTTCCTGCGAACCTGATCTATAATGAGGCGAAAACGACTGACAGCATCGACAGTCGAGCATCCTTTCTTTGCAAATTGATAAGCTGAGAGTCGCCCAATGATTAATTCTTGAATATCTTCCTTTATAAGTCCTTCTATGGTCTTTACCATCAGGGGTACCATTGATATAGGACACAGGTTTTCCAAGTCATGTGGGGCTTCCCATTTTTTTATTAGGGGAACCATGGCTATTGGACAGATATCTGTAATTTCTCTGCTGTCTTCTGCAATATAGTCCACCATTCTCTTCATTATTGGAAGTGTGAATTCCCATAAATGAAGTAGCAGGAATTTGGGGATTCCAGGTAGGCCAGGGTGTGTCCTATCCGGTAAGGCTTCTAGTCTCTGCAGTATTCTGGTTTCGGTAATTTTGTGAAGGGGGGTGTCTTTTGTCACAAATTTTTTCCGCAGATTGTACATACCCAGGGGTTGGAATTTCTTGAAGTAAAATTCCCGAATCTTGTCTAGCATGGAAACTCCAGAGTAGTTAAATCCTTGTACTTTTATTGAACATGGGGCCCATCGTAGGTATCCTCTAGTCCATCAGTGCTGATGGTGAAGATATTGTTGAGCTCTTTTGATTGAGAGGTATTCAGCAATAGCACTTTGGACAAACTTGTATCTAGATTTCAGTGACAATATATTAGGTATATTTTGCGCATCTGGTGGTAATTGTTTTAATTCTCTGGCTATTTTGTCCAACTCTCCCATCATTCTTATCGGGCCTTTTGTTTTGTATGTACAGTTATTGATCAATTCAACTGGTACATTTTGTGGCAAAGTGAGGAATACAGTCATCACCACAACAATTCCTTTGTGAACAGTCTTGAGTGTGAAACAATTTTTGATTTAATTCAACATGATCCAGCCTATCTATTAGTTATATTTGCTCAATCTCTAATGATATGATGATTATATATTTTTCAAATGATAAAATGCCTCAATTTTTTGTTGACTTAGAAGTGGTGAAGAAAAATGATGTAGGCATTAAAAGAATTCACTTTTCAAGTGTTTCCAACCTACTTTGAAAAGTTAAAAATATATTTAGATTGGTATATTGTATCAATGGGCAGTACTTTGAAGACAATTAAATTTATAACAGTTTAAGGATAAATAAATAATTTTTTATAATAAAATTCTGGTTATTTTTGGGTCCCCCCTCATACTGTCTGTATCAAGTACAAAATCATTTAAAGGATATAAATAGTATCATTATAAAGTTTTGGAATTAGGAGGATTATACTTTTGCATTAATGGGGGCTAGTGATGTACATATCAGTTACATATAAAGTTTTTAGAATCTTTCTTTACTAATTAAACTCAAATAGATGATGCTATGTCCATACTAAATATAATGCATTGCTAATTCTTATATGTAACAGGATTTCAAATATGGCTAAAAGGGTACAGACATTTATATTTCAACTACATATAAAATATAGAGATTAGTATATAATGATAATTTATTTATTGAGAGTTTATATTTTTAATGCAATTAATAAATTTAGCTTTGAGAAATCAATTTAAATGTTATTTATCTTTCTACTTTTAAAATTGTATGGAATAAATCATTTCTTCTCATTATATATTCCAATTGTTATGTCCATTTTGATTCTCATATGTTCATTAATTTTTTTGTAGTTAGTTTTTTTATTCTTCATTTATAAAACACACGTGTTGATAAATAATGGATAAAAGCATATCTCACAATATACATTAATTTATAATTAAATTTAAGAATAAGTAATATGTTTATGACTCTGTATTTAATGTATAATAATTATTAAATTGCATAGCATACTGAAAACTAAAAAGGAGAAGTGACTTAAGACAAGATTATTTCAATGCTTGGATAGCTTTTGTAATTTTATAGGTTATAACTATTATGCAGATGGATGTTGTGGTAAAGGTAGTAGTTGCTTAATAAAACATGGAGAATCATCTCATGCAATTAGGATTATTTCTAGATGAAAGATATATTCTAGAATAATAGCATTTTAAAAAGTGACTTTACAAAGGATGTAGCATTTCTAGATCAGGTAATATGAGGTTAAAAGACAGATTCAATTTTCAGCAATTCAGATCATTCCATCACAATTAATAAAAATCCACCAAAACAACACATAATCATCATTTACTATGCTTGCATAAACTGTTAAAACATTAGCAAACTCTCCATACAATAGAACATTAGCCAGTATGCCTGAAGTCTATCAAATTTTCTACTAAATGGAGCTGACTATATGCATGCAAATGGTTACCAAACTATATCTTTCCCAAAGATGATAACAAGCCAGTATATTGTTTTAAAAGGGACCAGCTTACTCAAAGATTACATCAGCTTGCTGAGGTAATTTATACATCCATGTTTAACTATATTCAGAGAATCACAGATAAACATACTTCATCGTATATATATATATATATTTATATATATATATATATATATATATATATATATAAAGTACAGCTGATGAAAGGAATGCATTATTTATTGAGAATGATATTATTTGAAATAATTTTTAGAAAATTATAATTAAAATCTTAAATTATAAGATTTAAAAGTAAATACTTTTTGTCAACTAAAAATGAAACAAAAAAATGACATGTGTGTCTAGAAGATTATTAATTCCTGTTATTGTTCATAAAAAAAAGAGAGAAAAACTATGAGGATCTTTTTTTAAATCTTGAAAATGAGATCACAAGGACATGAATTTTAAATGAAACTTTCCAAATGATAATAGTTTTTTTTAAGAAAACTTTTTTTTACCATCAAAAAAATAAGAGTCTAATTAATAACTTTAATTCAGATTATCTATATTTTTATATACATACATATATGTAAATTTTCTATATATTTTTAATATGGAGTTAATTGTGTCTTGTGAAAATATATTTTTAATAAGTTTATTATTATGACAAATTAAAATATCATATGATATAAACATCAGTGTGTGCATACATTTTCATGGGTAACCACAGACATATGTTAAAACAGTCATTATTTATAAATCATTAAAATGTGATATTTTATTTTATTATTATATGACAATTCCCATATATTACAGCCTGTCTGTGCTTCTACATATGAATGTCACACACATATATATGTTAAAGTCAATCATAGTTTATGAATTATTAAAATGAATTGTTTTTTCATAAGTCTATGACAATTCAAACATGTTAATTTTTAAATTATTATACAGCACATCTGCATGCTTATATATAGGCACATTTTATATAAATATATTGAGATATTTTTAAGTCACAATACAATAGCTTATTTTTGTATTAATCAAAATCAGAATGGCAAATTTATATTTATAGCACACTTAGCAGATCTTAATTTCATTTTATTGCTTTTAATTATAAATTTATATTTCATTGTTAAAGTTATTTCAGTAAATTTATTTAATCATAAAAGATTATAAATAATCATATGTTGTATTATATCTCTTGCTCACAGTAACAGTTATAGAACCTTTGTTCACTGAGCTGGAGTTGTGCATAATGATCTGTAATATAAAATGGGGTTATGCTTTGCATTATGAACATTTAGATGATGGTGATCTTGGTTGACACAAAGGAAATATTCTTTAAAATACATGCAATACATTTCATTTATTATTATTAAAAATTATGTTTATAGTCAGCCAGTACTTTAAAAGCACTAAATGGCCAGAGTAACTGATGGTGAAGAGCATTTTATTATCCCAACATTATTTCTTGTCCTATTCTTATGGATTAGCACTTAAGCTTGTGCATTCAAATTATTGTTTATGTAATCTGCCTCAAGCTGGTAAAGCACTAAATAATTAACCTGGTTTATAGTAGTCCCATTTCAAAACTGGTCACTAGGTGGTCTGTTGATTTTATTTTTATTGTTTTGATCATTCATAATAATAAATGTTTATTATTACTTTTGCACAATGCTGGTGAATTTACAGTGTTTTTGCTGATCTCTCATGCTTATTCTTTATATTTATGTATTAATTTTACATTTAGATTTTGGATTAACTGGAATGATAATGATGATTTTTCCAAACTTCATACTGTTGCAATATATATTTGAAGTACAAAAATAATTCTATACTTGGAGTTTAAATGTAATTACAGGAAATTTGAACACAGACATTCAAGGTCTCTTCAGCTATCAACTCTATCTTGTATAATTGATACACATAATCACACACATGCAAAAAAGATAAATAATCTCCAATATCATTATTTTGAGCTGAGCTATCACTCATCAATTGGTCTAGATTATCATCTCCCAAAACATATAAATAATCAGTGCTCAGTTTATATTAATATAGCAAATCTTCAAAATTTAATGGGCAGGCTTCAATCTATTCCACTCTTCAACTGTTCATCCATCTATACCATTGAAAATCTGATGATGAAATGCCCAAATTTCTGATTGATGCCAATATTCTTGTCATTCCCATGTTGACCTTAAGTCATTCTGACACCTCATGTAAAGAGCTTGTACATTTAAACATTACAGATTTAGTCTATATCCCAACCCTCCCTCTTCTGTGTATTTAAATGGACAAGATTCTGTACATGAGGGGTCAGAATGACTTAAAATCAACATAGAAAATGATAATAACATTGACATCAACAAGGGATTAGGGCATTCTATCATCAGATTTTCAATAGTATAGATGGCTGAAGAGTTGAAGGGTGGAGTAGATTGAAGACTGTTCATTAAAGTTTGAAGATTTGCTGTCTTAATATAAACTGAGCACTGATTATATATATATATATATATATATATATAATCAGTATATATCACTCATATATATATATATATATATATATATATATTGAGTGATGGTTTAGCACAAAATATATTTATTGAAGATCATTTATTTTTTCACATGTGTGTGGTCATGTGTATCAGTTGTAAAAGATAGAGTGGATAACTGGAGGGAGTTTGAAAGTCTAGGTTCAAATCCTCTATAATATATATTCCTGAGACAGACAGTATTTAAATTGCATAAGAACTGTCAGACTAGGAAAAGGATACTTGTTCTATAATCATTTCTGTAATATTTTAGCATATTAATGTTGTCATTTTAATCAATCAAATCAAATATTTTTTAATTATATTAGGCAAATATTAATATTTTTATATACTATTTTTTTCTGATCCCACCATTTCCTTCTACATGTAATCGCTGTTATGAATGAGAGTATTATAATTACATCAATATTAGAAATTGTTTAATGCACATACACATAAAGTCAATACACATTCTTTAATTATAAAATTTTGTTTTTAAAATTATTTTAATCGGGGTTATATTCCTACTGTAAGTTTACAAAAGTAATATCAGTTATGAATATAGCTAAGAAAAAAGTTTAAATTACTGTAGATCATTGATAATAATGATTGAATCAACTATAACTCAAACCTTAATAGTGCATTTTAATAGCAACGATTAATGAAATTACTTTATGATTAAGCAATTTTGATGATGTAAAACAAGAAGTGAGTTGTAAATAATATTTTTTAAGTTATTTATTATTTAATGATTATTATATTTAAAATAAAATTGACATTGTTAATTCAATAAATATGACATGTGTGATTTTAAATATAGTTTAGAATAAATGAACAGATTTTGGATTTTATTGTCATTAGAGTCTCCAGTCCTTGATGTCTGAATAAAACTTGCCTAATAATATTGATTCAGTACATCATGCATGATTATGAGAAATAAAGTGACAATTAAGGCATAACATATAATAACATCTACCTATATGGTACTGGCATGTGCTTCTCTAGTTATAAATGCCATAAGTTTTTTTCTTTGTTATGTAAATGTGTAGCTAAATTGATTTTTAGATATTTCATAAAGGAACTTTGTAGAGTAAGTTAATATGTTGAACTACCTTGTTTCAAGTCACTGAGTACCTACTAGTCCTCAATGGGATGAACATATAACATCAAAATAATACACATATCATTAATCTCACTATTCATGTGTAGGTAATGACTAATACTTTGCTCCCAACAACCAACATCCTTAGAATTCAAACTAGCTTCATTATACAATCAGTATGATAACCACATCCTCTCCTCCACTTCATCATCTTCATCAAAGATCATATTATTCTTTATTGTATTGAATTGGAATGATTTAATATATATATATATATCGTTAATTATGTGAATATAAATTTTCTCCACTTATAAAGAAATATGATGAAACCATCAAAAGATAATGTAATTATCATTTCATATGCAAATACATACTGTTGTTAGTAGTAGCAAACTTTCCATATAGAAGTACTATCAAGTACAAATCTTAGTAATCAATGGATGCAAGATTTGTGCATAAAACCTATATCTAATGCTACACCCAATATCCCCTGACTAGTTTCTAGCTTGTGGCTTTTGTCAGTGAGAGCCTTGGATTTGATTGCACTATAGTCTATATATGTATGACATATGGCTCAATATTTGTATATATTTATCAACATTACATTTTCTTAAGATATTGTGAACCAACACTTTCAATTTTATATGTATAATATATGCAAAAAATAAATAAATCAAACTTTAAAATCGAAGTAATCACAGTTAGCATGTATAAGTAAAAAAATTCTGTTTATTGTTTCTTTATGAATATTCATGTGATTCAAATCTCAACTTGATGAATATAAGTTTATTATATGATATCATAGTTACAGTCATTAATGTGAAATATTTTTCATAAGGTAATAGTCAGAATTTATGACAAACTATAGGAGAGGAGATAAAAAATGGGAAGTTTTGATTGGATGCACACACACATATGTATATATTTATTTATGGAGATGTGAACTCCAAATTTATATACCATTATAAATTTACATGTTAGGTTTCAAATGCGCGTGAAACACATTTTCTAATGTCAATGCTAACTAATTAATCAACCAAAAAATGGTTCATTTTTTTTAACTAGCACGGATATGAGAGGGAGATATATTGGACGATAATTAAAATGACTTTTATTATTATAATTTGTATATTCAGAATTTATTTATTGATAAATATTATGTTTTTCAGCCATACCTATATAACAGCGGTTGTTTGTATACAAAATTATTAAAATTATATATATATATTGAAGACACATAGAATAATTATTTTTAAAGATTCACTAAAATACTTTGACTAAGAACAATATAACTCATGCTTAATCAAAATTAGATATTTAAGCCAACATTTTTAATCTAATTATCTTTAGCAAATTTTCTCTTCAAGAAATCTTTTTGCTTAAAATTTTTCTAATCTTATTAAAATTGCATTAGTAGAGAAACCATCTACGATCAAACCATAACAAGGTATTAATTCACATAAAGATTTATATAAATCATTAAAAAAATTCATATTTTATAAATCATTAAAGTAACATAGAATGTGAAATATAACACAAATTATCAAAAGTTAAAAAGCATAATTTTAAAATGAAACATTAGTATAATGAAAAATTTAAATACTTGTATCAAATGAAAAGCTTATATATTTTATTCTACTAACTTATTCAATTTCTCTACAATCAAATACGTTTGATATAGTAATTGTAAATTGTTATGCCATGAATCTAGAAAAAAAGCCTAAATTAATAGTAATTTAGTTTATGTTACATATAAAGAAGGCAGTCCATTATTCTCATTAGATTGTATATTTGATATATACATATATGACAATAAAAATATATAATGATAATAAGCTACTATATACAGTCATTCAATCTGCAGAAGTACTTTTGGTTAACTCCTTGACCTGCCTCAACTGCTGTTAAATTCAAAAAACAAAATGAAAGCAAATGTCATCAACTCAAATCCCATAGGTCCCAAATTTTGATGTTACCAGCTCATCTATTAATTATATACATTTTATTTATTTTTTTATTAAAATTACCACCCCAAATTTTATTATGGTTTCTCTCTTCATGAAAAATCTTAATACTTTCAATATCAAACTTAAATTCATATTTACATACTTTCAATATCAAACTTAAATTCATATTTACATGTCCTTTCATGATCCAAAAAAATTGAAGCAGTCATTAAATCATTATTTTTTTTACTTTTTAGATGCTTGTATAAAAATTTATGCTCATTTAATCTTTTTTCAATACCGCACCAGCAAATATAGTGTCTGGACCATGTGTGAGTCTGTCTTAAAATTTTTTTTTCTCTTTTATTGCCATATATTACCTAAATTGTTCATAGACTAATTGGTAAAGAGAGCATTCACATTTGAACAGTCAAAGACAATTCATGTTTGCATTGGATTCATTTCTTTATCTCAATGTTTGGAAAGAGAGATATATACTTCTGAAAATAGATATTCTGGTGTTCAACATGTAGGGAATACTCTATTTATGTTTCCTACTGATATTATTGATATGTGTATAAAATCATTTTTCAGTGAAACAATAATCACAGAATGATCTGTCAATGATGATTTTTTATTGTTAGGCTGATTATGTGATGCAATACTGATGAGTAAAAGAACAGGTCAATTAATGATCAAAATTGAATTATGTGGGAGATAGCTTTCTCCACTTGTAAGCGGTATAGCTAGTAAGTGTAACTATTTTGTGATGAACCCATTATATGACACATTGAAGTGTCCAAGTAAAATTAGGGGATGTAATGAAGATGCTATTTTGGAGTTTATAGTTTGAATAACTTTATTAATTGCTTTATGATTTGGAAGTATATGGACAAATTATACATTCAGTGTACCTGTTTTATGATATAAGGATGTCTGAATCTATATTCTTCTTTTTCTTCTTCTTCTTCTTCTTTCTTCTTCTTCTTCTTCTTCTTCATCATCTTCATCTTCTTCTTCTTCTTCTTCTTCTTCTTCTTCTTCTTCTTCTTCTTCTTCTTCTTCTTCTTCTTCTTCTTCTTCTTCTTCTTCTTCTTCTTCTTCTTCTTCTTCTTCTTCTTCTTCTTCTTCTTCTTCTTCTTCTTCTTCTTCTTCTTCTTCTTCTTCTTCTTCTTCTTCTTCTTCTTCTTCTTCTTCTTCTTCTTCTTCTTCTTCTTCTTCTTCTTCTTCTTCTTCTTCTTCTTCTTCTTCTTCTTCTTCTTATTATTATTATTATTATTATTATTATTATTATTATTATAATTATAATTACTGCTGCTGCTGCTGCTGCTACTACTACTACTACTACTACTACTACTACTACTACTACTACAACTATAATGTTTCACCATTAATTTTTATTAATCCTTTGGACTACATAGCATTACATAACATTGATTACAGGTGCAATCATATTGTAGAGGCTTTTATATAGTTTAATTTCAAGGCTCACAGTGATCAGTTTTCAAGGTATATTTTTTTACAAATGCTGCTACTAGTTTTGATAAAGATATGGATAACAAGTTTACTCATCAGTCTTAAAACACAGTTCAATATAAAACTCATTTTCATAGATAGATAGATATATAGATAGACATGATCTAAGATTATAAAATCTGACATCATATTGAAAGTTATTTACAGTCAGTAAAATAATTTTGATTATTGTTCTTTTAATTATTAACCTTATAGTATACTTGGGAAGTAGCTTATAATTCATGTAGCATAAAATAAAGCTATGTGTGCTACACAAAGAACAAAGTCAATTCAGAATAAAATTACATATGGTGTCAGCTATCAGATTGAAGTAGATGGGGAGTAAAGGCTGTAGTCTTATGATATATGTAGTTAAAGACAATTAGGGAAGGTGAATTTTGTTGAGAGGAATGGATGGTTAAATTGAATGCTATTCAGCATGGTTATTGTTGGCTTATGACCTATTATAGATTGGATGGTTATTTTAGTAGTGATCATGTGGCAGGAAATGTATCTGGGGGTCTAGTATTGTTGTCTCAGGTCTTGATTTGTTGTAGCTTATTAATGAATATAGTTGGGGGTCATCTGGTGTCATTGCCAATAGGGAAGATGTAGCCTATGCATCAGATTGCATACAGGATGAAAGTTGTTTCACTTACTGTGGGACAGGGTATCTTTTGATAAGATTGAATTAGCTGTTGTTGTAGTAGTACTGATAGTAGTAATGTCAGTAGCAGCAACAGTATTTATTAGTTCTATCTATAGTTTTACGATATAACTTTTTTTTGCATGTGACAAATATATATTTTCTTATTGAATATTTTACATTATATATTTTTTGTATAGCATATATATATATATATTAAAGCTGATTATTTTGATGAAATTACAAAAAAAATAAAGCTTAATGTTATTATTATAATAACTTAATTTTTAAGTGATGTATTGTGTAATGAAATCCTTATTTAGGCTATATTCAAAATTTAAAATTCGGTAATTTTTTTTTTAAATTTTATTATTATAATGTTTTGTTTTATTAAAAATTTAAAGTCATTTAATGTATCATTTTCTTCTTCTATGCTAATTTTTTGATATGTGTGATAATTACATGCTATGTGATTTATAGCTAATTACCATGGATGAAACAGCTAACACTATGGATATTATGGAGAAATAGCGTGTGATAGATTGATTGTATGATGATGGTATAAGAAACTGAATATTTATTACCTCTAATACATGAAGAAGACATAGGGAAATTCATTACTTACACATATATTAATTATATAAATTATTATAGAAAAAATGAAAGATATAAATGGTATTAATTTGATGTAGTTTTACCAATTAATTAACTCTTGTTCATATGTAGCTATTTTTTTAATAACCCATAAAACTCGTTTAAACATGAACCATAAATACATAAATCATTACCCCTTCATTCCATACCATTACAATATATAATGTCACATAAAGTTTACCAAGTTATTTTAAATATTAATTGAACTGTCCTCTAGCTCCCACATTCAAAAACGTTTTACAATTAGAAAATACCTCTTCTTGCTGTATTTTAATTTTTTTTTATTTAGAATTATCTAGAACAATAATAGTCGGAAAGAAAAATTATTTCAGATTATATATTTTAATGTAAATGGTTTTGAAGAACTGAAATTAAGTTTATAGAGTAATATTAATAGAGAGTAGGGATTATTCATTCTTTTTTAAAACTCTGTAATAAATAATCATGTTATTTATAAATAGAGCAAACTTATATCAGCTTATATATTTTAATGGAAATTGACATTTAAAGAATTGATATTATGTTTGTAGAGTGATATTTAGTTCATAGAGTAGGGTTGATTTCACTCATTTCTAAAACTCTATGATAAATAACATGTTATAAATAAATATTATTTATCATTACATGCATAACATGTGTTTATTTAATATAGAATTTTAGAAGTGAGTAAAATATTACTACTCTATAAACTTAATATCATTCCTATAAAAATTAATTTACATTAAAATATATAGACTGATTTAAAGTTACTCTCTGGTTGTTATTGTTCTGGATAATTCTCAGCAAAAAGATGTAAATTACATGAAGAAATGGTTCATTTTCTTTTTGTTAAATATGGTAACTAGAGGGCAGTTCAATAATTATTTAAAATAGACTTTGTAAATTTTACATGACATTATATTTATTCAATTGTAAAATATTATTAATCATTATATATATATATATTGTACTGAAGTACTCTGTTATTGAATGGTAGTGTTATTTAAAAATAGTAATATCTCATAAATTTAGTATTTTTAAAAAAATAAAGTGGGAATAAAAGTTAAAAGTTGAAAGAAAAATTAAAAAACTAGAGTAGAGTAGGGGTTTTTTTATTAAAGAAAATAAATAATAAATGCTTTAAAAGAGGGTGGGATTTTTTTTATTTTAAAGAAAAAAAAAATCGATTTTATAAATAAAATGATTTAATATTATTTTGATTAGTTTGTAATAAAAGAAAAAAATAATAATAAAGAGAATTTCATTTTGTTTTATAATAAAACAATTAAATGTGTGTGTGTATGTGTAAAAGTTTTGAAGAAAAAATAGAAGCCCAATCAGAGTGAAGTAAAGGACAGTAATTTCATGAGACAATAGATGCTAGAGATAACAAAAATTTTCCATTGTTAAGATGTTTTAAAAACTTTCAACATTCCATTTATTTTCGAATATTTTAAAAACATTTAAAAATATTTCTTGAAGTTACAGATATAACAATTATATAAATTGTTATGTCTACCAAAATGATGCAGTGTTAAATTACCGTATTGTACAATTGGCTGAAACCTCACTGCGGAAACATCAGCGGGAAGTTTGGTGGGTAAATAATGGTCAAGTAAATCAAGAAAATACTGGAGTGTCACTTTCTGAAAACACCACAAAAGTTTACGATGTCATGAAGTCAAGGAAGGTTTGCTTGAAGTTAGAGCTAACTGGTAATAAATATTTTTTAGAGAAACTACATTGTGCTGTGTATGTCATTGCGAACTTTCCAAATCCTAGGTAACTTTTAATTTTAGTCTTCTCTCATTCTTGATTTCCTTTCAAAATAAAAAAAAATAAACTGTGATAAATAAAACTTTAAACTTTATAAAATAATATTTAGGAAGTATAAACGATATCGGCTTCTGTAATTAATTACATTTAAAGACATTGTGTGTATGTATGGTTGTATTTTAATCTAATATGTCAAGTATATTTTATTTAATATAATATATTAAAATATTTATTTAAAATGAAAAGAGTATGTGTGTTTAACTTATAAAGCAAAACGATTGTCGTTTTTTTTTCTTAAGAAAAGGAAATACTTAAAATGTCATTTAAATATTTATGTTTATATTTTTGAATACACACATTTATGTTGAACAATATCTTAATAAGATGGGAATGGAAAGATTTGAATATTAACCAGAAATAATTAAGTTAAAATTAAAAGAATAGAGAAACTATATTTTTTAAAAGTAAGGTTTGTTGTTAAAGACATTAATGTTTTCTTGTTCAGTAAATTATTATTATTAATGAGATAGAATTATTTGGGCAGACGGATTTTTATTTTTTTTAAAAGGTAGTTACAATCTGATGAGCTAGTTGGAGACTTCAGGTACTGGATTTGGTGCTAATTCAATAGACATGTTGATTACAAATGTAATTAAATGGTGCCTAAAGGGTTTACTTTAAAAATAAATAAAGTGTTTATTTGGTTGGTATTAATTCAGTAGTCAAGTGTTTATGTTAATGGTAGTTTGCTGCCAATGATATATTGCACTTTACCTGAGGACCAAGCACCTTTAAATATTGGATAGTAAGGAAGGTAGAGTATCAGTTTTTTTTCTATTCATCATTGTTAATTATTGTAGATAAAGGTGGGTAATTCATTTTGGCTTATCAATGTGGCTCAAAACTAGATGTTTCAAATGGTATAACCAACGTAAGTTGTGGTTGGATGTTCATTTGGAGTATTAACATGGCCTGAAACTAGTCATTTCAAATGGTAAGACCAACGTAAGTTGTGGTTGGACGTTTTTGAGGTGGGATGGTCAAATTAGCTATTAATAATATAGGTGACAGCTAGTGAGAAAGAAGTTAGAAGGTGTGATAGTGTTGTTGTTTTTTTTTTTTTTTGAGAGAGAACCAGTTAGATTAGTACAAATTGTAAACAGTGATTTTATATGACATTATATAATGTGGAGGCATAATTCTTAGAAAAGGAAAAAAGGGACACTCTGGACAAATGAGGATAGATGAGCATGAGGTGTAAAAATAAAACTTCAAGAGAGCTAAGATTGATTGTACATATGTTTTGAAATAAAGAAAAAGGATTTTACTCTTTAAATGAAATTAAATGAATTATTGGTGAAATGGAAATAGGGAGCCAGATTATGAAAATAAAGACTTTCTCGGGAAATAGAGGGGAAATACCGAATAGACATTTAGAGAGTTTAGAGGGTTTTTCTTTCTGTAATGAGTTTGATGAATTAACTAAGATTAATATATCCATTAGTTATATACAGGATGAGGCTGAAGTTTGGTGGGATTCAATGGGAGTAAAACCGATAAGCTTTGAGAAGTACAAATGAGCATTGCTGTCAACTTATTGGGGGAACAAACTTCAGGAGATGATTAAGTGTCAGGCAGAACAGGATAAATGGAGGATAGGGGAATTATTGAGCATGTTTTTCACAGACAAGTAGCTGAATTGAGAATGGTTATAGCATACAAGTTGTCTGAACAGTAAATTTTGTGTATAGTAAGGCAAGGTTTTCCAGAGGATATTCGAAAGATAATAATAGTAAAGGAAATTATATAACAGACTGCAGAGATACTTATGATGTTGGATAGCAGTAGACAATATGAGGAAAGTTGGAGTAAAAAAAGGAATGCTGAGAATACTTGTGGGCAAGTTGCAAACTTGACACAAAATGAGAAGAAGTTGAGAATGGCATTTTATTCATGCCCAAAAATAGAAATGAAAATTGAAGGAAGAACTGTAAATGTGCTGTTTGACTCAGGAAGTCAGTATCAGTGATTTCACAAATTTTTTTTGATGAAATATGTCACAGCAATGTGAGAATAGAAGTTGCCACTAAAGAATGTATACGTAATGTTGGCGAATGGAAAAAAAGCCAAGTTGGCATCGGAACAGGCTTGGATTAGTATGAATATAGCAGGAAAGGTGTATAACCACATTATGTTGATTTTAGAATGCCTGATACATGATGTTATCCTGGGTTCAGATTTTATGTGTGAAGTTGGATGTATGTTAGATTATGAGAAATGACAGGTGAGGATTAGCCAGGCAGAAATTTCATTTGATGTGTGTGAGATAAATAATGTTAATGCAAAGGGTGATGTAGAAAGTGCAGGAATAGAAATAGAGGAAAATGTGATGGCCGATGAGTGAGGAAATAAGAATGGAAAACAGTTGACAGAATTGTTGGATGTGTACGAAAGTATATTTTCCGAAGTTCCTGGACTCATTGAGGGGTACGAGCATAGGATAAAGCATATGGAAAACTGACCATATCAAGCATGAGCATACCCTATACTACATCAGTATAAAAATGCAGTGGAAAAACAACTAGAGAATATGCTAAAATGGGGAATTATTTCTAAATGCTTGTCTCCATGTAACAACCCACTAGTTACAGTAAAGAAAAAAAATGGATCTATTCAATTGTGCTTAGATGCTCAGCAATTGAATAAAATAACAGTGTTAGATACCAATGTACCACCACCTATAAATGAATTATTAATGAAGTTTCATAAAAAAATATTTTCAACTTTTGACCTGACGGCCAGTTGCTGGCAGATCAAGCTGCATCCTGAGGACCGGAAATGCACCGCTTTCCATTATAACAGATGGGTATATAATTTCAACCAAATTCCCTTCAGTTTAAAAAACAGTGGGGTAGGATTAATGCAGTGCCTTAATCAAGTGTTATCTGATAAAATCAAAAACTTGATTACTATGTACGTGGATGATATTATTTTAGCCTCAGAAAGTGTGGAAGAACACTTTGAACATTTGAAATCACTATTTGATGAATGCAAAAATAAAGGAATTAAATTAAATTTGGGCAAAAGCTATTTAATGACTACAGAAGTAAAATTTTTGGAACACATAATTAGTGAACAAGGAATATCTCCAAATCCAGAAAAAATCCAAGCTATACAAAATTTTCTCAGGCCAATGAAGAAGAAAGACATTAAGTCTTTTCTTGCATTGTGTAATTTCTTCAATCGATTTTATAAAACATTTTCCTCAGATATGGAGCCTCTGTTACAACTATTAAGAAAAGATAAAAAATGGGCATGGGAAGAGCAACAAGAGTGCAGTTTTGAAAGTGTCACAAAGGGTTTTTTAAAGGAATTCATGTTGACATACCCAGATTTTGGTAAACCATTTATAGTACAAAGTGACAGCAGTGGAATCTGATTGGGGGATACATTATCTCAGGTACAGGATGATGGGAAGTACAGGTGCTTTTCTTTGTAAGTCATTTACTAAATGGGCCAGAGAAAAATATACTGTAAATGAGAGAGAGTCTGTAGTGATCATGTGGGCCTTTAAAAAGTTTAGGCAGTACTTAATAGGGTCGCAGGTGATAGTGATCACTGACCACAGGAGCCTTGACTTCCTTAATCATAGTTTTCTTACAAATAGTAGGTTGATCTGATGGAGTCTATTCTTGCAAGAATTCGATTATAGTATACAGTATTGTCCAGGTAAAGACAATATAGATGCTTTAAGTTGATACCCGGTAGAACCTCAGATACAACATTTAAATTGTAATAATGCATACATAGCAATGGCAGGGATACATCAAGGTGAGGAAATAGAATGTGGTTTGAAAAGGTTAAGATAGTTGCAAAAAAAGGATGCAGAATGTAAACAAATAATATACTATTTGCATCACCAACCTTTAAGTGGATATATAAACAATACACTATGGAAAGAAAGGAAATGATATTGTTTAAAAGATGGACTTTTGCAACACAAAATTGTTTTGCCAATGGTCATGCAGAAACAGATGATCAAATACATACATGAAAAATATGGACATTACAGGGCAAGAAAAACTGAAGGATGGATAAACAACTGGTTTTATTAGCTGAGGATGTATAGAAGTGTCTTAAATGTCATAGAGGGGTGTATAGTGTGTGCAAAAACCAAACCTCCTAATATGTCAAATGTGGGGTCATTGAGACCTATGTATGCATCACAGCCTAACAGTTTATTGGCAATAGATTTTTATGGAACATTACCTCAATTTAATCGAAAGAAATATTTGGTTGTGACTTATGATGTTTTTTCCAAGTTTGTGGCTATGTACCTGGTGGTGCAAGCTGATGCTAAACAGACTATAAAGCTCCTTGAACATCAACATTTTTGAGATGTTTGAATCCCAAAACAAATAATGTCAGATCATGGAACACCTTTTATGTCTATAGAATGGAGAAAATGGATGGAGTGTCACAAGATAAGGCATATTCTCACTTCAATTTGCAATATAATCCATGGGAACAAATCATGGGGGAATTGGGGCATTTATTTCGTGTGTATCTACAGAATAATCATCATAGATGTTTGAAGGAGGCAACAAAAGTAGCTGACATGATAAATTGGTCAAAGAATGAATCAACAGGATTTGAACCTATTAGATTCCATCAAGGAAAGAATATCTCATATCCATTCAAAACTATCTTACCAGTTAGATCACCATATATTGATAAAAAAAAGCTTAGAAGGATAGGTAGTATAAGACAAAGAAGGCAAGGGAAGGTCAAATGTGTGTTTAAGTTGGGGGATAGGGTAATGGTGAGGGCAAATCCAATAAGCCACACGGAGAAAAGAATATATAAAAAATTTCAGCCAATATATGATGGGCCATATAAAATCATAAAATAATATGGAAATAATGCATTTGAAGTTGCTCAGGGGTTGGAGAAAAAGGAACGTTCAATGATCAATCTCTACAATTACTGAAAAAAGAATTATAGTAAATAAATATGATGACACAGTTATAGGAAGACAAATTGTAATTAAATAAAATAGTGGGAGGTAATATAATATTTATAAATTTAGATTTTGAAACTAAAATGCTCAGAGTGATATTTTAGTTTAGGGGAGGGATGGAGATAATGTACCGAAGTACATTGTTATTGAATGGTAGTGTTATTTAAAAATAGTAATATCTCATAAATTTTGTCTTTTTAAAAAATAAAGTGGGAATAAAAGTTAAAATTTGAAAGAAAAATTAAAAAACTAAAGAGTAGGGTAGGGGTTTTTTTATTAAAGAAAATAAATAATAAATGCTTTAAAAGAGGGTGGGATTTTTTTTATTTTAAAGAAGAAAAAAATCGATTTTATAAATAAAATGATTTAATATTATTTTGATTAGTTTGTAATAAAAGAAAAAAATAATAATAAAGAGAATTTTTTGTTTTATAATAAAACTATTAAATGTGTGTGTGTATGTGTAAAAGTTTTGAAGAAAAAATAGAAGCCCAATCAGAGTGAAGTAAAGGACAGTAATTTCATGAGACAATAGATGCTAGAGATAACAAAAATTTTCCATTGTTAAGACATTTTAAAAACTTTTAACATTCCATTTATTTTCGAATATTAATGATGCAGTGTTAAATTACCGTATTGTACAATTGGCTGAAACCTCATTGCAGAAACATCAGCAGGAAGTATGGTGGGTAAATCATGGTCAAGTAAAGCAATAAAATACCAGAGTGTCACTTTCTAAAAACACCATGAAAGTTGTATGATGTCATGCAGTCAAGGAAGGTTTGCTTGAAGATAGCGCTAACTGGTAATAAATAATTTTTAGAAAAACTACATTGTGCTGTGTATGTCATTTCAAACTTTCCAAATCCTAGGTAACTTTTGATTTTAGTCTTCTCTCATTCTTGATTTTCTTTCAAAATAAAAACATAAACTGTGATAAATAAAACTTTAAACTTTATAAAATAATATTTTGGAAGTAGAAACGATATTGGCTTCTGTATTTAATTACGTTTAAAGACATTGTGTGTATGTATGGGTGTATCTTAATCTAATATGTCAAGTATATTTTATTTAATATAATATATTAAAATATTTATATAAAATGGGAAGAGTATGTGTGTTTAACTTATAAAGCAAAATGATTGTCTTGGTTTTTTTCCTTAAGAAAATAAAATACTTAAAATGTCATTTAAATATTTATGTTTATATTTTTGAATACACACATTTATGTTGAACAATATCTTAATAAGATGGGAATGGAAAGATTTGAATATTAACAATAAATAATTAAGTTAACATTAAAAGAATAGAGAAACTATATTTTTTAGAAGTAAGGGTTTGTTGTTAAAGACGTTAATGTTTTCTTGTTCAGTAAATTATCATTATTATTGAGATAGGATTATGTGGGAGGACGGAGTTTTATTTTTCTTAAAAGATAGTTACAATCCGATGAGCTAGTTGGAAGCTTCAGGTACTGGATTTGGTGCTAATTAGATAAACATGTTGAGTACAATTGTAATTAACTGGTGCCTAAAGGGTTTACCTTAAAAATAAATAAAGTGTTTATTTGGTTGGTATTAGTTCAGTAGTTGAGTGTTTATGTTATTGGTACTTTGCTGCCAATGATATTTTGCACTTTACCTGAGGACCAAGCACCTTTAAAGATTGGATAGTAAGGAAGGTAGAGTATCAGTTTTTTTTATTCATCATTGTTAATTATTGTAGATAAAGGTGGGTGGTTCAATATATATATATATATATATATATATATATATATATATATATATATATATATATATATATATAGTGCTTAAAGTATAACAAATTGTTGAATTCATAGTACATGATTTAGGAACAAGCTACATTGCATTTGAATGATTATATATATATCTCAGATGCATGATCTAAATGTTATATATTGTTGCTATAGGATTTATTTATTTAATTGTGGATTATAATAATGAAGTGTAAATTATCTTTCTATATTTAGTATGTGTTCTGTGCTCCATTAACAGTTCAAACATAATATATATATATATATATATATCTTTTATTAACTGTGATTTCATTCACATATATATATATAACAGTTCAAACATAATATATATATATATATATCTTTTATTAACTGTGATTTCATTCACATTTTAAAAGCTATCCTTATCACATATTTGACATATTTTATACAAGATGATTAGTCAGTCTTAGTTACAATCAAGTATTCAAAACCTATAATTAATATGATGAGATTAATTTGAGTTTAATATCAGAAATCATTTCATAAATAATGAGAGCTGGTGTTATTTTTACACTGTGCTAAAATTTATGAATTTATAACAGTTTTAAATAGAAAAAATTAATTTAACATACTGTAAGACTGTAAATTTATTCATGATACACACATAGAGAGTTTGACCTATTGAGTTGCTTGTGTTTGTAATTATATATTGTTATATTATGAAGATAATATTTTTAAATAGTTTTTCCTATTAGGTATTTATTAAATATTCTTTTAGTTGTATTGATGATGTGTTTACTGCTGGATTATTTGTTTTAGTACAACATCTTTTTAATAAATTAAATGATATTCAGTGCTTAAAATGAACTGCTATTTCTGAGGATATTGAATATAAATAAAATATTTTGATTTAACTTTATGGAGAGAATATAATTAATTATAAAATACTAATAACATCTTAGTATTAGGGGATTTGTATATACCAAGTCAAATGTCTTCTTATGTTAAAATTAGCTGAATTTAGAACGTTTTTGTTCAGAAATAATATTTTATGTAAATTTCAAAGTGTTAAATTATCTTTAAAGGATTATTGAATGTAGGAAATAATATAAAAGGTATTTTATATACATTATATAAAATTACACATAGGTGGTAGAAAAAAATATATTGTAAAAAAAATATACATTTTATTACCATATATAAATAATAGTGAGTAGTAAGATTACATAGTTTCTCTTCATTTTAATGTTGGACAAAATACTAGATTAATTATACGTTGAGAAAATCAAAAAAATGTAATATTAATTATAATGTGGTATGCCATTGTGGTATAAAATTACATTGGTTAGTCGAAATATGCATCAAAAAACATAATTTTAGTTGACTTTTTTTTCCTCATGTGTCATAGTTTCAGCCGGGAAGTGAAACCCGCTAACCCAGAACAACTGCTTGTAAAAGAGGCTGTCAGTGACCTCTTGACCACCAATTCTTACCATTTATGTTGACTTTTATATAATAAACTGCATTATTCTGTGAATAAATTTAAGTTTGTATTTGATGAACATTTATTTATTTGTAGTGAAGATTTTTGCTTTGATACTGTTTTTATTTTACATGTAGAAAATTATTTGAAAAAAATCAAAGTCTTTTTAAAATATGATGAGCAAAGTATTAAATAAACAATAAAACTGTGTAAATGTACTCTAATTGTGGAAATTTGGTCATTATTGTGGCAACATTAGAGTTGTATGATTTTAGTAAGATATATATTTTTAATTTTAACTGTTAAATGTTACTCAAGATGTCCTACATTGCTGTAAGCTGGCTGTAGCTATTATTTACTTTTTCATATTGATATACTTAACACTATAGAGATTATTTCAGAGTATTTTGATTATATATATATATATATATATAATCAAAATACTCTATATATATATATATATATATATATATATATATATATATATATATATATATATTGTAATGATCAAAAATGCACAGCCGTCACATAAAAATATCAACCAAGGGTAATTTTATCAAAATCATCTTCTCCTTTATTTTGCTGTAATATCTTATAAATACTATTTATCCAAACCACTTTGAACATTTTTTAGCAACATCCTTTATTGTACATATATACATACAATTTATGTTTTAACTGCCCTGAAGTCTTCTTCAGAGCTAAGATCTAATGAACAAAATAAATACATAACATTATAAATAATACCATAAAAATGTAAACAATAAAAAACTAAAAACAACATAAAATATATAACAGTGTATAATTAAACAGAAATAAATGTTTTATTTTATATGAACTGAATTATTTTATTTGGGTTTGATTATATATATTTCTGTTTAATTATATATTGTTATATATTTTGTGTTGATTTTTAGTTTTTTATTGTTTACATTTTTTTTGGTATTATTTATGTAGTTATGTATTTTATTTTGTTCATTATATCATAACTCTGAAGAATACTGCAGGGCAATCAAAATGTAAGGTGTATGTATATATGTATAATAAAGAATTTTGCTATAAAGTGTTCAAAGTGGTTTGGATAAATTGTAACTAAGGGTAATTTGCATGCAACTCCACATTTTGATGTCTTATAATGAAAACTTTTTTTATACCCTGCTAACTAAGGCAACTACAATAAACTGTTATCATACTCTAATTAGTTCTATTGCTTGCAATAAAAGATGAATGCTAGAGTAATGAGCCACTAAGATTTATTTACATATATACATAACCACCATGGAACAATCAAATAAAGATTAACATAATTGATTGGAACCCTCTGGAAACATCATAATCTACTGGTACTTTACCCAGGATTTACCCTCAAGATGATAACACTAAATGATTAATTGTCATTTATCTGGAATTTCAATTCAATTGATTTCATTTCACTGCCTAACTAGCCTATAGCAAACTTCATAGAAATAGCTGTTCATCACCTCAATTGAATATTTATCTGACATTATGCATGGATGATATATGGACCCATGCATCTTAATTGTTTCTAGATACATACAGAATCACTGAACAGACTAACTGTAAATATTAATAATTACCAATCCATAACTAATCCTAACCAGTTACAAAAATTATCAATACATTGATAAGCCTAAGAGTGGCTAAAAATCATTTTCTTCAAATACACTTTTGGGAGGCAAAGACCAATATAAATCATTTCAAGATGTATTACTTGAAACTTCATACTAAATGATTAGATTTTGTAGATACAAGTGAATACTCAAGTTATAATGAAGCTAAATGATGCCAGATGCTCTTTAACATCTGTCACAAAAGTATTAAAATAAATCTCACCACATTCTCTGGGCATGAATCATGCATCTACCTGGCATTAATGATAGGGAGCTTATAAACTAAGTTGTAGGAATGTACATTTACCTGATGAATAATGATGTCATTAGATGTAAGAGGCAGGAAACATATCTTCTTTACACTCTTTTTTGGACAATCAAAATTAAATAATACATGATATTGGTTAAGAATGAGAAGTCTACTTAAATAATGTGGAAAGCATCAATAGTGAGTTTCAGTAATGCATCAGTACCACCTTGATCTCCACATATAAGTAACAACCTAAACAATAGCACATAAGCTCAAGATAGTAGTTACATAAAATTTAATACTTATTTTAAATCTGTAAGTGCATTTTGAATAAAACTATAGACTTTTATAAAAAGACCCATAGGTCGAAACCAGTCTGGGGATGGGGACAATCTAAGATAAAGATGATTTGAATGCCTTCTCTTGTAGTAGCATTTATCATAATAACAAAAAAAAAAGCTTGTTTAGAGTGTAAGCATGCTCTTAAGTTTACATATTGGAAATTGCAAACTATATAAGTCATGTGACATCTGACTTTTTATTATTACTATAATCAAAGATGTAATTATAAATTTATTTAAACGCACACATTGATTATGTAAGCAATATTTACTAAGGCTTGAGCCTCAAGAATATGCGTGTAAAATGCGATTTAGGGACCTGTAGAGATCCCTAATATCGCATTTTTACAAGCATATTCTTAAGGATAAAGCCTTAGTAAATAATCAAAGATGACGACAGATTTTCTTAATTTACTTAATTTGTTTATGTGGTCTTTATTCTATTCAGAGGCCATTGGTATTCGCATTATTTATGCTAAAAAGTTAAATTGTTAATATTTTTCAATCTCTCTCATAGTACATAGTACATTTCAGGCTAGTAGAAATGATTATTATCTATATGGTTCTTTTACAATATAATTAACTGAAATTAACAAATACAAGAGAAACCTCTAGCAAATGATGAAGGGTTACAATAATTTGTTAATTGATTTATATATATATATACATACATATATATATCCAGCTTTATAAAACACACGCATATATATATATATATGAAAAAACAAATACAAGTTAATCACGTAACCTGCTATATATATCGTCAACCATTATCAATACACTGCAGGATGAAGGTCTCTCCAAGTTTAATCTATCCTTTCCTATCTTTAGCTTTTCTTCTCCACATCACCATGCACACCTTCTTATTTCATCCATCCATCTCACATGTGGTCTTTTTCTGGGTCTTTTACAATCTCTTGGAATCCAGTTTAAAATTTCAATTGTCCGTCTGTTATCATCTCTTCTAACAATATGTCCAGCCCAAATCCACTTCAGTCTTTTAATTTTTTCAATGAGATCAGTAACACCTGTTTGTTCTCTTACCCATATATTGCGTTTTCGATCCCTTCTTGTTACTCCCAACATGCATCTCTCCATACTTCTTTGAGTGGTCTGAAGCTCTGTAGTGCTCTTCTATTAAGTATCTAAGTCTCAGATCTACAAGTAAGAACTGGCAAAACACATTTATTAAAAACCTTCCTTTTCACACACAAAGGCACATTTCCTTTTAGTATCAAGTTATTTCTACCAAAAGCACTTCAACCAAGTTTAATTCTATGATTAATTTTATCCATTATATTTCCATCTGTATTAATAATCTGCCCAAGGTATTTGTAACTGTTAACTTCTTCTAACTCATCATAATCAATCTTTATTTTCATATTTTGAGAAAATCTATTAAACATTACTTTAGTCTTTTTAACATTTATCTTTAGTCCTACTTTCCTACTTTTATCTGATAACTCCTGCAACATTTCCTGTAGATCTAAAGCATTATTTGCAAAAACAACTACATCATCTGCAAAATCTAAATGACTTAAATAATCTCCATTTACTTTCACTCCTTTAGCTTTCCATTTTAATCCACAAAATACTTCTTGCAGCACTGCTGTAAAAAGTTTTGGAGATATGGAGTCACTCTGTCTTACACCCTTTTCAATGTTGATTTTCCTACTATCATTATATAATCTAATTGTTTTTTTTTTTTTTGTTTTTTGATAATTTAAATGTTGCTGTTGCATTTTTATAAATATTCTTTAAAATATGACACTATCCTGGATCTACACCTTGATGATCCTATGCTTTAATCATTGAAGAAATGTTTATATAATCAAATGCCTTTTCATAGTCTACAAATCCTAAGCATAATGGCAGCTCATATTCAATTGTCCTTTCTATAATTTCTCTCAATACCTGGATATGATCTACTGTACTAAAACCTCGTTTAAATCCAGCTTGTTCTCTTGGTTGATGGAAATCCAGTGTTTTCTATAGATGAGTTGTAATTATTTTAGTAAAAATTTTGTATAAAACTGATAAAAGACTGATAGGTCTGTAATTTCTAATATATTCCTTATCATCTTTTTTAAATATTAATATTAATACTGCATTCTTCCAATAATCTGGCACATCTTTATCATTTAAACATTTGGTATATAACTTTGCTAAAATTTTTTCTATTTCTTCACCTGCTTCTTTTAATATATCAATTACATTTCCATCATTACCTGGAGCCTTTCCGTTCTTCATACATTTAATTGCATGTCTCACTTAATCATTTAAAATTCTGGACAATTCAGAAGATATAATATGTATAGGATGCACTTGTTCTTTATTACTATATAATTGTTGATAGAAGTTTTCTACACATTTTATGATGTCATCTCTCTTTTTAGTAATAATGCCATCTTTTTTTCTTATTGTAGATATAAATTTCCTACCAATACCAAAAAAAATGTTGTTTTACACTCTTTATATATATATATATATATATATATATATATATATATAAAGAGTTTATATAAACTATTATACGTTTTCTGATATATATATATATATATATATATATATATGCATCAGAAAACGTATAATAGTTTATATAAAATTTTCAATACAAATTAAGTGCATATATAGGGAAATTAGATATCTTAACATTAATAAAACAAACCCATAAGAACAAATAAATAAAGTTCGTACAAATTACCCTTTTTTTATTTTTGGCAGACTGCATTAATGAATACAGGCAATTGCAGACTTCATGCAGAATAATATCAACATAGCTATATTTTCAGTATTCAGTGAAGTTTCTGTGAAATTATTCTTGCTAATTTAGATGAGATCCTTTGATTTATGCTTTCATTGATATTGGTTCTCTTAGTTTATTTAGTGGTATCAGTTATTTCTTATGCATTTATAATCTGAAGGTATTTTTCTTGCTGATTGGCATTTATCCCTTGCAGAATTATGGTTAGTCTCTTCCTCAGGATCTAGGACAATTTTCAATCTAAGCAGCATCCAGTATGCATGTAACTGGACACAATGAGCAAGAACATTGCTTTAAAACACACCATAGTAGCTTCTTTGCACTTCATGATGAAGGTAAGCTTACATTCAACTAGTTTAGCTAGAGTGGAGCAGATGGTGTGCTTTTCTATTCTTCCATTATATATGCTATTAGCAGTACAAATAAAAAACAACTTATTATTTTATTTCCTATTATATCAATCTCTTGAAAGGCCCCTAAATAGTTCACTGAGCTGCATTATCTATACAGTCAGTATTTGTCCTGGTTTGCAATCACCCATCTTCCATTGGCTGTAGATTAATTTTAAAGTGTTATGCAGTTCTAAGCTTATTGACCAATTATAAACTTTACATGAATTAGCTTTAAAAAGGATTATAATAAAACAAAAGATAATATTTTGGCTAACCAATATAAGATATTAATTTTTTAATTAGCTCAACTGATTATCAATAATTTATTTAATTGTATAAAATAATGTTATTATACATCAACATAATTGTTATTAATTCTGTAACTGGTTATTATTAAAATATTTCTAAAGTCTTTATAAACTTTGTTTAAATTATATACTTATTCAAAATAAATTTTGGACTAATGAAACTTAATATACTTTAGCTGTATTCATACCTATGCAAACATTATGCACAGTAAATAAATGTTTTAACAGCTTTTGATTAAACATTTTGAACAACTTTTTAAATGAAGTAATCTGAAGTATATATATATTGTACCAACATTATGTTGGCACATAATAATTTGTCTAAAATTATTGAAATAAAAAGCTTTTGTTAAAAAGAAAATAGTGTGTAAAAGTTTAAGAGTTTTTTTTTCTTTATTGCAGTTTGTTTTCAAAAAACATAAGGTTAAAAGTCAAAGAGTTTTTTGAAATAAAAGTTACAATTAATTAATTGGGGGGAGGTGGGTTGCTTTAGAAATGTCAAACTGAAGGTTTTAAGTTTAAAGAGTTTTTTCTAAAAACTATTAATTCACAGTTTGATGGGGAAAATTGAGGGAGGTTGATTTCATATAACTTAAAGTTTAAAAATATAAATCTCTTTTTATTTGAGTTAGGGGAAAAAGGCATATTAAAAACTAAATAATAAATTAATCTTAAATTATGTATGTGCATGGGTGATGAATTAATGGGAGCTTGTTAGTAAAATGTGTGTGTGCAATTTTAAATATAGCATAAATATGTGCATGTTGGGATGAAATAAATAAAAGTTAAAACACTCAGCGATGACTACTAATCAAAAATGTAAAAACAACACATTTGTATGGCTGCTAATTGGCATCTCCAGCAACAGAATTAAAGGCTTACCTTGAGTAATGCTATTAAAATAAGGAAGGATTTCAACAACAGATATTGCTGGCAGACATCAAAATGACAACAGGCCTTAAATGTAAAGGTCCAGTTTTTCATCAGACAAGCAGTTGAGATTACAATTTAGAGGGTGCAGTGGAGACTACAATTTAGATTGCACAGTTTAGAAAACAGTTTAGATCGTGCTGTTGAGATTACAGTTCAGTTCAGTTGAGATTACAATTTAGTGAAGATTAAATCAGTCAATAATGCAGTGTTAAAAATATCAGAAACATACAACTTTCTGCAGCCTGAGTTCAGTAAAACAGCAACCTGCCCAGAATAGAAAAATGCCTGCATAACAATTTGAAGAATTGCCATCAATATTTAATTGTGTCCAAGAATGATACCAATGAATAATAATAAATACCCACAGGAAAACTTCAAATCTAACCAATTAGAATTATTTCATTAGAAGCAGAAAACTGCAAAAAGTATCCACATTCTAAAATCCTAGGAAATAACATTTTCTTATTCTCATTTCTAAAGTAGCCATCACATTTGTAAAGTCTCCAAGAGTCAAATAATATGAACTCTATAGCATACATAGACGAACTATTTATGTGTGTGTTTTCTAATTTCAAATATTATTTAATGCTTTGTCATATGATATTATAGTATATGAATTAAAATGTGCATGATAATTATACCAGTGTTATGTAATTAGTATATTAAATATTAATTAAAATAAAATGTCTTTTAAACTTAAAGTTTAATTTTGTCAGTCAATTCCTTTGCCACTAATTGAAACAATAATTTGTCATTTATTACAAGTAGCTGAGCTAGTTAAGGGATTTTTCGAGTGCTGGATTAAGGGCCAACTGTCCAAACATTGTTAGTTCTAAACTAATTGGTGCCCAGGGTTTTCTCTGAAACAAATAAAATGTTTGGATAGTAGGAGTTTGAATCTAGCAGTTGATGTGGGCCACGGTCTGGAAATGTGATCATGTTATGCATTGCATAGCTTGGTCTGATATGGGTATTGTTGATTGGCCCTGCCATCAATAGTATTCTCCATTCTTCTTGAATTGCCTGCTTGTTCACGTAATATTTATAATATAAGATTGTAAATTTATTATAAATTAAGCTTTAAACCCAGCTAAACCAAGCTTGTAGAGCATGTTGGATCTACTACGGATCGAACCAGTACAATATATATATATATGGAAAATAAATAAAATAACAATATTGTAATTATAATTGAAATAATATTTTTAACGGTTTACAAACAATGACAAACAATCCTTAAATCTGCAGAATCAGGTTAGAAAGTAACCGAAAGTACTTCTGCGGATTTAAGGATTGTTTGTAATTGTTTGTAAACTGTTAAAAATATTATGTCAATTATATATATATATATATATCACTTAAATATATTATTTGTAAATGAGATATGGATATTTAATCGTTATGACATAAAGGTTCTCAAAATTTTGTTTAAATATCCTCTATAAAAATTCTAAAAATATAACATAAAGTTTATAAAACTAATATGCATTTTTTAGCTTGTTGGATGTGATACTAAAGAATCTATTATTAAAAATATGGTTACTTAATTGGACCTCATAAGCGATTGAATAGTAACTGATTTTCTAAAAATGTATTTTTTAATGAACTTTAACCTTTTCAAGAAAATAACGTAATTACTTTCTTTGTCAGTGGCTTATAAAAAAATTGACTTGCTGGAAGTGCCACACTGAAACCATTTCAAGAACCCTTTCATTCCAGAGATGGTCACACTTCAACTGCATTAACCCATGTAGGGCAACAGAGCTGTCCTCTGATTTTAATAATATCATCATTACAATATTCTAAGAAAAGCAAGCTATCACAATCAAGGCCACAGGTCACCATAAATTTCTATGCTTTTTTTCCACATATAACATTTTTCAGCTATAAACTATCTTTGGATTATCTAATAATTTTCTTCTAATATATATTTTATAATCTCCTGTATTTAATGCTCTATTTAATCCAATTCTTTTGACGTCTTAAAGTGTTTTAATAAATTATCTATTTTCTAAAACAGATAAAATTATCTGAATATTAAATTATAAATTACAATAAAACGAAATGTTTATAGATTAAGAAATTAAACTTTGTGAAAATTAAAAATAAATCATAGACAGTTTTTAATATTTTTTTAAAATTAAATTATCAGTTAATTTTTCAAATAACTCTAGCAATTTCACTTTTCAGAAAAAAGCAATTTAAATTAAAAAAAAACTCAAATGCTTATTAGAAATTATTAGAAATATTTAAGTACTTCACTTGTAAAAGGATTTGATTATTAAAAGTTTGCTTCTTCATAAACACTTGATGTCACCAGATTATTTTTTTTTTTAAGGATTTCCTTTTTATTTAATTTTATCATTCCTGAAGTGTTTTGCATGGTTGGATGCCATGGCAAAGTGGCAGATTTGCTCAACTCAAATTGCTCTAATACTTTTAATTTGTATTAACGACAGTATTTATTTTTAATAATAGAAAAACATATTAATTTTAAAATAAATATTACTATAAATATTTTTATAATAGGATTTATTTTAGATAATACTTGAACGAATAATCACTTGAAACTGAGTGTAGCAAGTCAATCAGTTTTTGGTCTGCATTATTTAATCCAACAATAGGCTGATGTAATTAAAAGCTAAAAATGTCTGAATTAAAGTTCATATGACCCCTCCATAAACTAATTATTATTATTATTATTATTATTATTATTATTATTATTATTATTATTATTATTATTATTATTATTATTATTATTATCATCATCATCATCATCATCATATTTGCAACTTTATCTACTTTGGATATCCAAGGTGATGCCATTTTATAAGGCTGTCATTATCTAAGAAATTTGAATTACTTTATTATTATTATTTTTCTTTTGAATCCATTTCAATTCAACTTCGTGTATTCAGTTTTTGAAACTGATTGAATATTACTTCAAAACTTTTAAAAGACAAACATTTTTAATCTGTTTACCCAATAATAATATTAGTGTCAAGAATATTAATATTAGAACAATATTTCTTAAAAAATACTGAAGCTTATTTTTTAAAATAATAATAATAAGATGGATAAAGTCTTTCTGATTAACATAATGATCTCTAACTGTATACTATTTGCCAATACAATTTGTTTTAAGAAATCACTTTCAGATTTTTTGAAGATAATTAAATGATATGGAAATAAATTCTTGGGACATTTTTACATTTATTCAATGTATGCATATCATTAAAAAAGTGTTAGCTAGAAGCATTGGAATTTATATTCCTCACTCTAAAAATATCTCAATCAAAACAAAAATACGTAGCAATAAATGTCTCATTTCTAAAAGCAGTCATTATTATCCTGTTTCAGAACATCAATGGAACCAGATAGTATAGTGTTATAAAATCACCTTTGAATTATTTTCTGACTTTTTTCTTTATTAATGATGACTAGGAATCTAAACTGGACTAATGAATTTATGTATGTAGTATCCACATGTTACTACTATATACTATTCAAGCTATTTCCTTACAGTTTGTTAAATAGGACATGAAGTTTTAATTTTAGGCTAACTTGTTGACACCAGTTCAGTTTCTATATATTTTAAAGGACTCATTTTTTTGACAACTGTAAACCACATCTCTCTTTTCAATAAAATATAACAATGTCACAAGATTTTGTCATATATTAAATCATGTTCAATTCCAAATTATAATCCTTATTGATAAAAGCAAAATTTAGAAATATCTTTGTAGATGATAATTTTATAGCTGTAAACTATCTGGTGTCTATTGATTATTTAAATATAAAATCAATCAGTCTAAAGTAGTGTTATGATTACTAATCTTAAAAGCATATAAATAAGCATATGAGAATGTCATGTCACATTGTTGTTAGTAATTATCTTATTATGAAACCAAAAAGCAACCTTATACATTTTATTATTATAACCAATAAATATAATCTGACCAAAACCGCATTTAATGATTCTCCTGATATTACTTGAAGTACTTACACTGTTATTGTATTTAATAATTATTATGAATCTATAGACATACTTAGGGGGGTGTAGTCCAAAAAGTTTATGAGGTTAAATGACTTTTGACATTATGTCACCTGTTTTGTATCATAGATCTATTTTAGCTTGATAAATATTGTGGATGTTTCTGATAGACATCTTGCATGATGGTACTTAACTCCTTATATAAAGAAATTATATTATGGTATATAAATAATCATCAGAGAGTTAGCAGAAAAGTGGATCAAGTATACAAATAAAAAATATTTAAATGGGTTACAAATTATCAGCAAAGTATAAATAACACATGGTCATCTATCCACTTAATGTAATTCTTCTGCAGAATAAAAATCGTTCAGATATGAAAATAATTTTTCTATAGTAAATTAAAATTATATAACCTGCACATTTTTAAATAATATTTTATTTCCTTAATGTGTTAACTTCGTAATATTTTACAGTATTGCTATGTAGATGATGTTAGATTAATACCAAATTTATAGTATAGAACTGAAAGAAATTTTAATCTTTTGCCAACTGTATTCAAATTGCCTTTGGATTAAAATATTTTGAACAATTATTTAAAAAAAAAAATTAAAATATCTGTAAATTATACTATAAATAAAGTTTTACTTAAAACCAAAGGAAAAATATACTTTATAGGTTTTATGTATATATATATAATGTAGATATTAATATATTGATTCCTCTTGTTTTAATCTATAAATATTTTTGAGCAAGGCGGAACATGACATTTCTTCAATTTTCTCTGAAAGATTGGGCGCGTAAGAAATGATTATCTTTTTAAAGTATTTCAATAATTTTCATTACAATTTTCTTTACTCTTTATTTAAAAAAATATGATTAATTTTATTCTTGAAAATTTCTTATATCACATAAAATCTCTTATTATAAGTTCATAAAAATAATATTAATTAATTTTAATAATTTTTATTTTTATTTTGCTTAAAAACATTTTTTTTTAATTTGAAAATTTATAATATCAAACCATTTTTAGGCGTTTTATTTTAAAAGAACTATTTAAAATTCATACATAATATTTTTTATCGACAAATTAACTAAATAGAAGTTTTTTATTTTATATTATGAAATGTATAAAGTTATGAAGTTTGTATATCTACTTTTTGAAATCATTTTTACTGTGAAAATTTTTAAGGAATATTTTAATTGAATGGTAAAGATTTTAATTTTCTCTATTGATAGTTGTCCTTGTGAGTGTATTTCTTTCACCCTCCCTCTTACTAAACTAATTGATTTACAGATATAAGTTTTCAAAAAATATAATTTTAAATTGTATAATGAAGATCAGATTACAAATTACTCATCAAGTCAAGCATTAAATTCTTATGTTAGAGCTATTTTGTGACTATTCATTACAACTCAAGTTAAATGTTTAGAAAGTTTGGATTTATCCAAGAATAATAATTACTATGAGTTGATCTATGGATCTGATACAAAATTCACAAAATATTTTACTTATGTACCACTAGAACATCCACATTGTTATATTGTAAAATATTGAAAACAAAAATTGTTATGTGGCTACAAAATAAACTATTATAAAAAAATCTGGCTTTTTTTCTATATTGCCAAGCCATTTATATTACAATCTATTATTTAATAATTTACCAGGTTGTAAAGCTTTGGTATCTTGAAAATTTTAATGTAAAAACTATAGTGTATTTTATATTCATAATATCAGCAAAAGTTTTGTCTGAATACAAGTTCTTCAAGATATGTTTATCTCATCCATGAATTTACTTATACTTTGTCCTGTACAATGTCCATGTGAAGTTGCTTTTATAACACATGTATGAATTGTTCATAAAAAAGTCAATATTTGATTTAAAATATTTGTTTTTAAATTAAAAATGCCTTAAAATAAAGTAAAGAATTTATTGTATGTAAAAGGAAATCAAAACCTATTTAACCCTATAATTGGTATGTGATACATATAATACCTTAATATCATAGAAGTTTTAAAGTGAATTTTCTTAGGTATGTCTGTACTTGGAGAAAATTAAATTAGTTTGAAATTTCACTTGCACAGTGTAAGTTTATGTCTTTTTTTAGGATTAAGTATTTCAAATAGGGTGTAGTGTAAATGTAATGCTTTTTCCATTTTCTGCAAATTATATATTTTTTTATACTTTTTAGGAAAATGTTATAATTATTTATTATAAGTAATGCTTATAATAATAATAAACACATTTTATTTTATTATAATAACTGATTGTGAAAGCAATAAAAGATTTCAGTTAGAAACTATTCTAAGCAATGGTAATTTTATTTCTTTATTTCTGTGATTTTATGGTTATATTTACAACTTTTTAATCCAAATATTACAATACTTATTATAAATAATGTTTATAATAAAAAAAACCAAATTTGATTGTAATAGTTGAGGTTAAGAGATACAAAGTTCCGAAGAAAATTGCTGGGCAATCAAAGCTGTAAACAATAAGAAAGGTGGTAAATAAAGCATTCTGCACCTGTAGTAAAGTGCTTAGGAGTGATATGAAATATCATTTGTTGCATGTTCATTATAAAACTATGTTGTATTCATTGTGAGATATATTAAATTGCCAATTTTTAACATGTAGATACTATTGGTAACTCAGTGAACTATTAAACAAATAATAGAAACATATGTACTGAAATCAAATAAAGACAAATAGTTTATTTCAAGTTTTATAATTATTCTCAAATTTACAATCATTAATAATATGGATTGTACATGATCTGGGTCATCATAATTACTTTAATCATTACTTTAAAACTAACAATTAATATGACATACCTTGGCATGTTATATTTTCAACAATCATTCATTAATATTTAAGTTTAAATTTTAAATGCAATCAATATTTTTCTAAATTCATTTTAGTAAAGAATTCATGAGAATTGAGCAAAATATTTATTCGTATTTTTTAATTATTGAAAATTAAACTTAAATACATATAATAATATTTTAAAAGTAGTAAACTGCTCAAATGTCTTTTGTATTATATTTAATTAAATGTCTTACAATGCTATTGTCTGATTGTGGTTCAAAAGCAAATTAAAAAAATATATATTAATATGAATTCATAGTTTTATTTTCAGGAGCTTTCAGCTTAATAGCTGACATTTCAGTACAATGACAAGTACTTTACCCAGATTTTCTTCTTATTCAAATCATAAGAAAATGTGTGATGAAATTTTAAATCATTATTTTTTACCTTTGTTATTTTTTTTTATTTTCAAATTCTGTTGGTTAAAAAGATTTAAAAAATATTTTATCCTCCAATACCTTTTTCCAAATATTGTTAATTTTCTTAAATTCACACTTTTCATTTATGCTGTTAACCTTTTTAAAAATCCCTATAGCTTTGCATAGAAGTTTCTGACCATATTGTTCAATTTTACTAGAATATGTGTTTTATTAAAATTGATGTCATGATTAGTTAATTTAATGTGTGCATAAATGACAGATGAATTGGATTTTTCTCTAACTGCCAAAATGTGTTCTTCCTTTTTTATGTTTATTCTACTGATTGGTCTGTCCAATGTATGAATGTGAACAAACTCCACATGGAATTTCATATACACCATGACACCAAAGAAATTTAAACTTTAGAGCATGGAAATACATCATTAATTTTTTTAATGTAGTATAAACTGTGTGGATATTATTTTTCTTTAAAACATTACCAATTTTACTTTTTTCCTATGAGTTGGTTATAGCAAAGATTTAATTTTTATTTTATATAAGCAGGTGAAAATTTTAGTATTTATTTTAGAATACTTTGATTATATATATATATATATATGCTTGTAATGTTTATATATATGCCGAGAGAGAAAGAATTCAATATCTCTTTCATTGTCTCCAATCTTTAGACCATGGTTTCAAGCTAGTTGGCCCACATCAGTACCCTTTACTGACATGAGCCAACTAGCTTGAAACCATGGTCTAAAGGTTGGAGACAACGAAAGAGATATTGAATTCTATCTCTCTCAGCATTTATGTAAACAAAGCTTGTGAGTGAGCTATTGTTAAAGCTCCATCTAGTGATCATAAAATGAAAGCTAAGAGCAAGTTACGAAATTTATAACTTGTTTTGTTTATCATATATATATATAATGTTTTCATGGTTATACAATGTAAATAAAGTGGTAGGGGGATTAAACCATGTGTTAGTTTTGATTAATTCTCAACGTGGAAACATGAGGTTACTACAATTGTAAGACAAATTGTCACTGATGGTTTTGTGTTCAGAGAGGGAGGGAGGACAGTCAAAAACAACAAAGTAACTGTAAAAGTTATCTATTGAGTGGAAAATTGAAATTTCAGACTGTTCTCAAACCCATCACTCAAATAGATGGGGCTGAAGCTTCAGCATCTAGAGAGTCATAGAATATAAAATTGATAAGATTTTTGGAGAGATATAAATAGCAAATAAAAGTCATAGATCATTTTATAGATCCATCCCTATCTCTTAAGTTGAAGTATAAACAGGAGAGCATTCCTCTCAATTATGATAAATGACAAACACTTAAAATATCTCGTCAGACCCTCCCAAACTGAATGGTTTCGTGTTTGGATCAGAGAGGTGTCAGGGTAGGTCAGACACTAGATTAATAACAAATACACTTATAAAAGTTATCTATTGAGTGGAAAATCTGAAATTTTCAGACATGTACATTCTTCAAACCCACTTAACTCAAATAGTATATGGAGCTGATAGATCTTCAGCATACATAGTAGTAGCATAGCAATATAAAATTGATAAGACTTTTGGAGAGATATAAATAGTCAAAATAAAAGTCATAGATCATTTTATAGATCACATACCTATCTCTTAGTTGTAAGTTATAAACAGTGAGGATTGAATTCTCTACAATTTATGATAAATGTCCAACACACTTAAAATATCTCTGCAGGACCTCCCAAACTGAATGGTTTCGTGTTGGACTTAAGAGGGTCAGGGTGTCAGAATAGATCTAAAATAACTAAATTAAAAAGTTATCTATTGAGTGGAAAATCTGAAATTTTCAGAATGATTCTTCAAACATATAACTCAAATAGTATATGGGGTGATAGATCTTCACATCATAGTAGTAGTCATAGAATATAAAATTGATAAGATTTTTGAATATAAATAGTCAAAATAAAACATAGATTTTTATAGTATATATCTCTTAATGTAAGTTATAAAAGGAGGTTATCTACAATTTATGATAAATTCCACAATAAAATATCTCTGTCAGACCCCTCCCAAACCTATGGTGTGTGATTAGAGAGGTGTAGGGAGGTAATAATTAAAAAAAAATAAATATAAAAGTATCTATTGAGTGAAAAATCTGAAATTTTCAGAATATGTAAATTAATAAATAGTATATGGGGTGATAGCAAAATATAGACAAGCAATATAAATGATAAGATTTGAAGATAAATATCAAAATAAAACATAGATTTTTATAATAATTCTCTAAGTTGAAGTATAAAGTGAGGATTGATCCTCTAGTATGATAAAGAAAAAATTCTCTGAGACTATTGGTGGTGTAAGAGGTAGGGAGAAATATAAAATAATAATTATAAAAGTATTGAGTGGAAAATCGAAATTTCAAATAATTAAACTATAAATATATATGGGGTGAAGATAATAATATAGTATAATATAAAAATTATAATTTTGGGAGTTAATATAAAAAAAAGCCAATAGATATGTTTTGTGGTAGTGAGGAATTAAATTTTAAATTAATAAAATATTCTGTCAGAATCCCCCCAAATAGGGTTGAAGAGATTTTTAAGTGTGTATCATAAAGTTGAGTGTTCTGTAAGAATAGGGTAGGTCTAGATATGCTTTATTTTGTATTTTAGTCTCTAAAAGTCTTATGATTTATTTGTATGTATATAGGGATGGTGAGATCTTATAGATTGAGTTGGATAGCTGGGTTGAGAATGTAATGTCTGAAATTTCAGATTTTCATAGATAACTAGTAAGTGTAGTGGGTTGGTATTTAGATCTAGTGTCTGATGAACCTCTGAGGGTGAAAGACAAAATGGTCAGGGGTTTGGGGAGGGGTCTGAAAGAAGTGGTTGTAAATTATCATAAAGTGTAGAGGATTGGAATTCACTGTTATAATAAGGTTAGAGATAGGGTCATGTGATCTATAAAATGATCTATGACTTTTATTTTGACAATTTTGATGTTGATGTTTGTTAACAATCTTTTAAAATTTTAATTAAAGTAAAATAAAAATATTTAATGTGTAAAATTATGCTAATATTTGAGAAAACGGTCAAATAAGGATGAATGGTAATATTATATGCTTGGAAAAACTGACCATGATATATGCTGCATTAATAAGTCTTGTAAATAAATGTTTAAAGCAAATTTTAAAAGCAATAACTTAAAGTTAAATAAATAGTATATTTTAGTAAGAAAAAATAATATTTAATAATTGAATTTAAAATATTTATTTCAAGGTAGTATTGTGAAAAAAAAATGGGTATTCAAATTTTGTGATATTAAAATTATTATTTTAAAATTTATTATATTATTATTATTATATAATATATTTTTGAAAATTAAATTATTTGTTTTGTTTCCAGATAAATTTGAAGTGTTCTATCTGGGTTGTAAGTCATGTGACATATAGACATCTATACATGTGTGCTTGCAAGTTTTTTTTAGTAAAGTTGCAAAACTACTTTAAAATTCTATTATAGGATTGAAATATTATATTTGACTACCACAAGATAAAAATAAAATTAGTTAGTATAAAATATTAAATCGTGTTTTTTTGTTTTAAAAATGAATATAATGAATAAAAAGTAGATTTTTATTTTGCTTGGAAAAATAGATCCATTAAAAACTAAAAGTGAGATAAAGTAAAAAGATCCTTTTTTAAGGTGTTTAGTGGATTTAAATAAAAGATAAAAATTAATTTGGGAATTAAATAATGTAATAAGTAATAAATATTAGATGAATCATTATTTATTTTTAATGTTGTTTCTGCATTGTTGGCAAGATATGTAAATAGGCTAGCAGGTGATTGACCAGTCAACCAATCAAGTGGGTAATTAATTTCAGTATAAAAGCCGAGGCTCAATTGTTTTGGGATGCTTTCTGTTAGTTAAGTGTGTCATCTAATATAGCCAAGTGTAGTGCTATAACAGCTCTTTTAATAATTTAGCATTTTGTAAAGCGAATAATTAAATAAACTAAGAAATTGTGCAGTATGAATATGCAGTGCTAAGTAATTATAATTCCTTGCCTACTGTTTTAGTCAAAGCTTAATTTTAACATCTGATAGTTATGGAAGTACCACATTTAAATACTTATTTATATAAAAGATATTGAAAATATTTGATTAAAAATATAATTGTAACAAAGTTAACATGTTGGACATCATATGTGAAGTTAAAAAGAAAGATCTACAAGAAATTAAAAAGTATAAAATAATTTTATGTTGGAAAGATAATATTGTACGAGACTAGAAAATAATACGGTAAAAAAAAAAGAATAAATGCAAAACTTGTGATAACTTTAAGAATAGATTTTCTTTTTAAAAAATGCAGATAATACTTCTTTCTGAAGAGAGTATTTTAAATAATTTATTTTAAAATTGTCTTTAAATAAAAGATGAAAAGTACAGATAATTATTACTATACCTAACGTATTAAGATTTTATTGTTTTAAAAGACTATATGCATTGTAATAACTCTTGAAAGCCGATAGTTTGGAAACTTTAATAGAAAATAAATACCAGTAGACAGATAAGAAATCATCTTGGTATTAAATTCTGTATGCTGGATATACAGAAGGATAAAAAAATTAATTTGTCAAAATATATTTTAAAAAAATGCACAATAAGTATATACAGACACCCAAATCAGTTTCGACATATTAAAATAAACACCATGAGCCATCAGAGAATCCTAGGAAAATAATATAACTTTTGAAGAATTTTTTTGTGTGTGTGTTAATAAATATGGATCCTTTAAAGTTGACTTGTTTCTTTTTTATGGTGGAACTCGTTTATTTATATTATTTTTTTTTGTAAAAAAACAACTGTCGTTCACCTTATTTTGTTGGGACCATCTAGGCATGCACTGTGCAGAAGAGAAAATTGTGTTGGGAAGTTTCAATACTCAAGGAAAAAAGAACATTTTATTTTGGACATATACTGCTAAAGTTTTACATAGATATATTTTTGATTTATTTAACTAATATTACTATTAAGTTGCTTATTTATCTATTAGGGATAAGAAAGGTACATAAAAATTAATTACCTATTAATATAATACTTAATTTCATAAAGGATGTTTAATAATTTAAAAAGCTTAATATTTTGAGTATGATTGTAATGTATGAATGTTACATTACTATTTATTAATTTATGGACCGAGAAAACATCGGCTAAGTGATTAACAAGTGAAGATATCACTTATGGTAATAATTGTATAATATTAATAATTTTATGATGTATTTTTTTTCTTCTCTTTAGATGAACCAAATATTATGTGATTTTGTATGAATGTATGAATATGTGAATACATTGTACACACATAAGTTTTATAGAAATTTGTTTATTTTAAAATATGCATAATTTTATTTTATAGTACAAATCTATTATAACTTAATGAGGAAAATAATGGTATGATTCTTTCATAACTGAACTTTAATATTTCTGTTACATGGTTAAATAGTATTGATTTATTATATTGGTACAAGTCATTTTTGTATTTTGTTCACGAATTATTAGGAAAGTGAAATAATCTTTTTTATTGGACAGTTTAAATTAATATCTTTATATGCAAATTTATTTATTGATTTAGAAGTATATTGTAAGAATTTTGATGAAGTATAGGGATGCATTTATATAGTAATTTTTAAACGGTAGTGAATTGAAAATAAATTAAAATGTGATTAGAACGATGCTTGAATGTAGAATTTTGTTAGTATGTATTAGGAATAATATATGATCGTAGTAGTTATGTAAATACGATCAATTCAAGTGAGGTAGAGAATAAAAGTTAAATAAAGAAAAGAATTATAGAATTTTTATATTTTAATAGACTCATTTTATGAAGATTTGTAATTAATAAATGAAGTTTGTTTGCAAAATTGTTGAACTACTTTAAGTATTTTTTAAAAAACCTACATGTATTGCATATTTTAATAAATGATATATTATAACAGAACAACATAGGAATGAAACAAATAATTATATATTTGATAAATACTACTCAATATTAAGGAGTTATATTAACACATACATTTAGTTGATATTAAATTAATATTCCGTAGGAGATGTACTGTATGACAACTATGTTATAATGGAATATTTCTATAGTATATTTAGCTGGAATAAACATTTTTTATTTTTTTACATTTTTCATAAATGATGTATATGTTTGATGAAAACATACCACAGTGATATTTAATAGTAAACGATGTTTAAAATGTGATGAAGGTCCTTGAATACTATTAATTGTTATTTTCAAAATTTTAATAAATGTTTAAAATATCTAAGTAATTTGGGTAATGGAGATTGTAATAATGTAAGATTTTTTATTTTATTTTTATTTTTATGTTTTATCTCTTGGGATGTAAATAGTGTAAAAAAGTTATTTAGTAAAGTTAATGTAATAAAATTTGTTAAACTTGTTTATAAAATTATGTGTCAAATCAATTATTTTACACTACAACCTATGACAATAAATAATTTGAGTTAAAACATAATATTTGCACAGTATGAATAAAATTATTATTTAAGAAGTAAAGACTTCTCTTAATATGATTTTTAAAAAAATAATTGACATTATCATATTATTATTACTATGGTCATAAGATAATTACAATATATTACACAGGATTATAATATTATCCATTGCCACATATTCTCATATTATAAGATTCTACCACATTATTTTTTATTTAAGATACTACATGAAGATTAAAAGTCATGTATATTTGTAACTGCTTCTTGTTATTAATGATTATTACTTTAATAAGTGAAAATAGATAAGATTAAGTTGTACATTGAGGAATATTAGTATTATTTTTTTATTATTATTGTTATAAGTTAGGTGTAGTTAGGATTGATATTAAATCCCTTATCAGGCTTAACTACAGGAATCTTAATTACCTAGAATTAATTTTAAAAGAACCTGAGATTATTTAGTTGTATTACTTTGAAATAAGAGATTAAAATCTATTTATTAATATTGTTATAATTAATTAGTTATTGTTAAAGACATAGGAATGCTATAAATTTGTTAATTGAGGTAATGAAAGAGGGAATATTATTCTTATGCCATTGAGGTAGTATCTTGTGAGATATTGGCTCAATGTAATTCGTATTGCCACTTGTAAGCTCACTTCATAGTTTCTAGTTTAGTAGATATTTTATTTATTTAGTTTATAACATTGAACCATATTATTATTTTATTAATTAAAACTAGTTTAATAAGATACAGTATTGTAGAATATCTTTATTAGTAATTATACACATTTTAGCTGAGCATAACCATTTACCTGAGCTAGTCCCATTTTATTATATTATATATTTCCTGGAAGTGAGGGTACAATATATATATATATATATATATATATTATATATATATATATATATATATATATATATATATATATATATATATATATATATACTGACTAATAATGCAATGGTAATTATAAGTAAAATAGAATTTCACATAACATTACAATATTAGTCAACAAAAAAATTCTTCCACAGTCATGGTTTCAAACATTAACAAATAGACCTTTTCAAGTAAAATTCAAGTAAGCATACAAACACACACATATATATATATATTCCACTAGTATTAAGTTCAAGGTGGACCTGGGGTGATAGCAAATCATCATCATCATTACACAATTGGGCAACACTAAATCTTTGTACCAGATTAATGTGGAGGCAAGCTCTCCACCAGTAAAAGTGATCTAGTGATTTGGTGAAAAAATAAACAAATTCTAGGTCTGGAATGGCCTAAAATGAATGAATAAGTGTATATAAGATAGATGTCATATTTAACCACCTACTATCATCAGGCTATATGATTCATCAATGGGAGTCATACCCCTAAGCTAGCTCACAAACAACAAACAAACAAAAAAAAAGACATCATTTGGATGGCCATTTAATCTATTTGTCCTTAGTTTAATAATTAATATATAGATGATGGCGATGGCAATGATCCTCCCATCCACAGCTTTATAAACAACCTCACAAATAACATAAATCACGTCTGTTATTAATTTAGAATTGATAAATAATGCTATTGTATGCACCAATGTAAATTATAACAACTTTCAATAGTATAATGAATATTCTGATGACAATAAGTTAATATGCAGGGCCTCTTTTAGGTCATATTATGTAGCTTCCTATCTCTACTTATTTATTAAATTATCATTATAGCTTTAAACTGGTTCATGATTAGAACCTACTAGCAATGGTGGTTACTAGGCTATTTTCCATAAGAAAATTAAACTAACCTTGGTAAACATATAAACTTCTTTAATCAAATAATGAAATTTTATTATTAGTGATTTGTTGATATATACAGAAAATTTACATAGTCATCAATAAAGATTGGTCATATTTAATGATAATAACAACTACAATAATTGTGATCTTTAAACTATGTTTTATAATTGGAATCCATTAGTGATGATGATGCTGATTAAGCTATTTTCACAAGAAAAACAATCAACCTTGGGAAACCTATAAACTTCAATTTTATTATTAGCTATTCATTAATGTACACAGAAATAATATAATAATCCATGAAGATTACTTACATTAATGATAACAACAAATATCCCCCCCCCCCAATGAATTTAAACTCAATCGTTATTCGCAAATAACATATATGGATGTTGATACATTTAGTAGGTGTATAGATGTCTGAGACTATGGAAGATTTAGATTTCACAAATAAAACTATCAAAGCACTCACATACGCATATAGTACATAACACATAAAACATATGTATAAATCTTACACAAATAAAAATAATCGAAAGACAGATAAAAATTTTTTTTCCTAAATTATAAAGAGATGAGAGTCTAAAGAGGGATCTGTTTCTAATCATAATCCTCATTCATCTCGTTTTCGTTAAGCTAGGTTACTGATTGTATTAAATTTATTTCCCATTGTAATAAATTTCGACCCTTATTCTCTTTCTAGATTTTTACATTCATACATAATATGTGTTATTTCACAATATTAAAAAATCGTGTATTATCTCTTCATATATATATATATATATATATATATATATGATATATATATATATATATATATATATTAAATATTATAATAATAAATAATTTTGAAAAAATGTTTTCTTCCACTTCTCACCTTTTATAATATCAAAAATATTAAAAAAATAGCAACAACACTTAAAAAATACATACATATATAAGTCTGACATATAACAATACAAAAGTAAAAAAAAAATTATTGATATAGCCCATATCAAGCCTTATTGAAAACCCCTTTTTAATAACTAATGCTTATTACAACGCTTTAGAGCGAGAGAAAAGAGAATGGATAATAATAATAATAGTAATAAAAAAATTATTCAGAATTATTGAGAAAAATTTTGATATTACCTGAGGTTTCCCTGTTTCTTTTTTTTATGTAGAAACCATCTCAATTAATGTAATGACTTTTATTTCAGCTGAGTTTATTCAATATTAATAATTCGGATGTGGCCACACACTATCATCTGATACAAATATTAGTCACAGTGGTTTATCTGGAAAAATTCATTCAAACCTCTGACTCATAATTTTACAGTGATGACGATGATTATAGGGATCATGGAAAAGAATTGTTAGTTTACAGTGCATTTCTTTAAGGACAATTTGCTTTAGTATTGCAATGGGTTTTTCCTTTTTTTGCTCTGTTTGTAGGTTGCCAATATATAAATGGTTTCTTCTTTTTATACACCTCTTGCATTTACTCTCTGTGTTGCAGTTTCTAGATGTCTATTTGAATCCATCAATGGGGGACATGAAGCAATAGTGAAGTTGGAGTTCTCTTTTGGTCTCTTATGATCAGATATGGAAGCTTCTTGGTTCCTATATTGTATTTAAATTTTCAGATGTGCAAGAATTCTTGGATGACCCACAACCTTCCAATAAAGTATATTTGAGTTTAGTATTGCATTTTGTTCCTAAAGTTTCATCAAATGTATAAAAAAAATTCTATGATAAGTTGGTTCTAAGTTTACTAACTAAGAAGCAATAATACTTAATTTAAACTCCTTTTCCCAAAATATATATGTGCTAGCTAGCTTTGGCAACACCACAGCACTCTTATCTATTGTAATATCCACAGCTGTGGATACCATCTGTTATTTGTAGAATGCCTTTAGCTGTAAAAGCTGAGGTCAATTATCTGATAGTTAATTTTTTTTCTCAAAATTTATTCTTTGTCAGTCTAAAACAATTAGAGGTTTCTTTTTAACTTTAACTGCTTACTAATCAATATCTCTCGCCCACGTTTTTTAAACTGGAGTTAACTCTATCTTTAAAATTGAACTTTTCTTTCACTTTTTACTAAAAATTGAACTCAGATTTTCACACGACCCTCAACTCTCCATGCCATCCCATATTGTTGACCTACCTGATCACACACATGTTGAAAAGTTATATAATCACCAATATATGTATTTTATGCTAAACCAGCAACAATTAATTAGTAATTTTATTTATTAAATATTCTTTAGAAAGTATATTTTTATTAGATGAAATTAAGTTGTGCTTAGTAAAACCATTATGCATTATGTAAGCTTTGGCTAAAACTATTTCAGATCCATTGATTATATTTTGCCTTAATTTATTAACAAATACATAAGTATTTCTAATAGTTGCAGAAATGACTATTTTTTCATTAATATTAGATTACATATTGGATTTTAAAAAAAATGTAACTATAATTAAAAAAAAAAGTAGCAATGTAAGTTAACATTAGACAAAAAAATAATTGTTCTTTAGAATACTTGCAAAGCTTAAATAATCATTTTCATTTGGTAGACAAACTGACTAAGTCATTAGTACTTTGGTAATAGTATTTGGAAAGCTTATCATCCTGACATTTACACATAAAGTATTATATATATATATATTTAAATATATAATACTTTAAATTATATATATATATATATATATATATATAATTTAAAGTACAAAAGAATTAAAAGAATTATGATAAAGACAAATTTTGATTTATGATTTTATATATTTTTAAATAATGTAGATAATTTTAATTAAAAAAAGCAAATTGTTTATTAAAAAAAATTTAATGTAGAATTCATTAAACATGAATCACTTTAATTAATTAAAAACATAAAAATATGTAAAACGATTTGTAGAGATAAAGCAAATAAATAAACTAGTAAAAAAATTGAAAAATATAAAAATAGCTATGAAAAAATACTCATAAAAAATAAAAGTGTTTATAGAAAATATTTATTAAAGTTCAGAATGAACTTAATAAAATTAATTGTATTAAAAATTCAAGTGGGATAGAGAATTAGTGATAGAGTTGAAAGAAAGAAAATTTGTTATTAATATCTGTGTTCTGTATGGATAATTATATCAAACCCATCCTTTGTTAAAAAAGTTGACAGATTAATGCTAGTTGTTCATGCATTCCTGGAATGATAATTACGATCATCATGATTTGTTAAAAAGTAATCCATCTACATAAAAAATACAATTATGAAGCTACATTAGTTAGTTCATTAGAATCATTATTTGCATTGAAAAATTATCAAAGTCATCTTGGTGTATAATTAAAGTTCATTACTAAGAAATTTTATAATTTTGGTTGGATGTTGTTAAGAGATTTGTATTTAATTGATTCAGGCAAATTGGCTTCAATAACTTTAAGGTTATATTAAGATACCAATTCAGATATTTGAAACATGAAACTTCTCATAATTAAGTTTACAATTTTAATGTTTTTTGTTGCAATTTTTATAAGTCAAATCTATTTTTGAAATTGACGTACATACACATACATATATATACACACATGAACACATTAACCTAATAATGTGTTTTAAAAGAAAGCTATTTTATTAACTGGTATCTTTAAAAATCTTCTTAACTGTCAACCTGCTAATATGTGATAAAACTTTTTTTTTCTCATGTGTCATAGCATCAGCCGGGAAGCGAACCTGCCAACCTGGGACAACTGCTTGTAAAGAAGTCGTTGCTGACCTCTCGACCACCAATGCTTGACATGTGATAAAAGATTTGTGCGTGCATCTTTTCAAAAATAATTATTTTAAGAGATTTTGAATTTTGAATAATTTGCTTCTAGTTATTAAACAAAGAAAATAATTACAAAAGGAAAAAGTGAATATTATAAATTCTTTGATTTTTGTATTTCACATTCAGAATTATTTAATTAATATGAAATATAATGATTTCTGTTATTATTATTTGAATACAGAAATCAAATTTGTGAACTATTAAATATATCTCTGACAATTATATATGCGCCTATTAATTCATTAATTCTGAAAAATTTCCACTTGATTGTTATTTTATTAAACTATATTATATATTAAAGTATTTGAGTTTTATGTTTTCCAAAAACTATTTCTGGTCATAAACAATATAAAGATATCTTGTGATATTGAATATTATCTTTAGATTTCTAATTGATAATATAGTTCTCTTGTAATTTAATTAAAAGAGTCATTCATATAAAATACAAAACAATCATATATCACATATATAAATATTTTACATATAATTATCATAAACTATTTAGATAGCTAATAAATATTCTTCTTGCAAAATATTACAATTATTATTATTATTGTTATTGTTACTTTTGATATTTATCAAACATGAAAAGAAATTTTAACCATTATACTGTTTCTTTGTATATTTAAATAAATTATACTATATAAATATATAAAATAAATCTTTATATAACAACAATAATTGCGTATATGTATAATAAAAATAATAATACAGAAAAGGTTTTTCCTGCTATTATTAATTTTTGCTCTTTTCAATGTGATAGAACTATTTTAAAGCTTCAATATTCCAAGCTTTAAAATAGTTCTGTCAAATTGAAAAGGCAAAATAAATATTTGCCAAATCAGCCACCACTATCCTATGGGTGCTGAACTGAGTTCAGACTCATATGACTATATAAGCTATTGAGCTTAGATTGAAAATATTTTAGTGTTTTTAATTTCATTCTCATAGTTTTATAGTTGAGATAAAAGATGAGTGCTAGAGGGTTGCATTAGATCCTAAGATTTAGGTGCAGTGCTCTCAGATCCAAAGCTCCCCACTGACGATGGCCACAAGCCAGAAACTAGTCTGGGGGATTGGATGAGTAGGCATTAGATGGAGATTTTATGCACAGGCCTTCTGGCATTCCTTGATTACTCTGGTTGACACAGGGTGGCAATACTGTATGGAGAGTTTTGCTTTGTATACAATGTTATTGTTATATTATTTTGGTATTATTTTTTTAAAAGTATCTTGGAATAAATTATATGTTTGCTAATTACTTTGGTCAATTTCTTTTTTTACTAATAATACCACTAATAGTCACCCTTTAGTTAAGTGTAAACATTAAGTGGTCTATTGTAGTTTCTTTTCTATAGTTAATTAAAGATCTAGATAAATGAATTAGGTGCTAAATTTATTTAACTGACAGCCAGGCATGCTAATTATATCTTGTGATTAGTTGGCACTGGAGGTCTTTTTTTGTCAAAACAAATAGAAATGCTTTGGTGGCAGGGGTTTGAATTTAGTGAGAAGTACTATAGTGTGGAAATGTGGCTGCAGGTTATACCTTGTGTAAGCTTGGTCTGGCAATAGATATCTTTGCATATTATACTTCTCTGTTTCAGGTGCCAGTGTTCTGCATTGAAATAGTGCAGCTGGAGTGGATGGAAGTTTAATATAATCATTGCAATCCTACCCTGTCTGGTCGTAATGGCTTTTCCAACATGGGTGCCAAACTGTCGTAAGTGATAAGCAATTATAAATGTAATTACATGCAAAATTAAAAGTGGAAAATAAAGTTTTGGAAAAAAAATGCTAAATTGCATTATTATAAATACAAAAGTGGCATGGTTGAAAAAGAGAATAGACCAAATCAGACAAATGGTAGTAAATATAAATGAAAAGAGAGAGTATAAATAGATAAATATTTCAGGAAGATTAAGGGTATAGAGGACAAGGTGGGAACAGAAAACACTCAAGGGATTGGATGCAGTGGTCACATGCTTCATTTAAGAAAAAAATATTGGAAGTAGAAAAACACATTTTTTGTTTTGAAAATGAGAGAGTATGGAAGCATTGATACAAGAGATAAGAAATGTGGAAAAATTAATAAAGAAAATGAAAAGGTTAGAAAATGAACAGGAAAGTTAAGAATATGCCCACATATAGACAGAGTCAATGCAGTAAATCAGTTGCTAAAAATAAAGACTTTTTGGGGTACATAGGAAAGGCTCCAAATGCACACATTAGTAGTCTGGAATGTTATTTTGCACTGAATAAAGTAAGTGAAGTATCCAAGGTTTCTATAGATCACAATCATAGACAGGGCAAGGCTCAATTCTGGTGGGACTGACAGCAGCATTTGGAGATTACAAATCATTATTACTGGTGAACTATTGGGGGGGGGGGTGAATATTAGGAAATTATTAAACAGCAGACGGAGAAAGACAAATGTAAACCTGTGGAACTATTCATCACATTTTTCTGTCAACAGTTGGTAAAGTTAAGATCGATCATGGCATCCCCTTTATGTGAAAAGCATATTATATGAAGAGATAAATGTAACCTTTCTAAGGATGTAGAGCAATTTATAATTGGAACAAAACAGGAAACAATAGAGCAGATGGCCAAAATACTTAAAGCACTGGACAACAGTAACAGATTAGGAAGAATAGAGACAGGAAATATAAATCTTCAGAAATAAATGAACAGAAGAGTGCTGTAAAATATTGTTCTCTCAAAAGAATTCAAGATAATAAAGGCAGTGAAAGAGAGACTAAGGGGAAGGACAAAATATGGAGGAAAAAATACAATGGAAAATATAACCATATCAAGTATCAAACCTGGTGTGTAGCTGGGAGGAGAGGGTGCCAATAATAGGAGTGATAACCAGTACTTTACTTAATTCTGGATGCCAGATGTCAGTGATGTCCCAAGAAGGGTTTAATAGAATAAACTGTATTAACTGTAAAGTCAAAATTTTGCCATTAAAGATGGTATGTGTCATCATGACTAATAGTAAAAGGGTGATATTGGCATCAAAACAATAATGCATAAACATGCACATAGCAGGAAAAGAATATAGCCATGTACTGCTTATCTAGAAATGTCTGATTCATGAGGTTATACTAGGATCAGACTTTATGCATAAGACTGGCTGTGTGCTGGATTACAAATGAAGTAAGGTAAAACTGAAGAATGAAGCAATTCTTTCACAGCAGACCAAGTGGACAGATATATTAGGAAATATTGTACACAAAGTATGAGAATAAAAATATAAATAGAAGAAAAAGTGAAGGAAATCCCATGAATACTTAATATGATAACTTGGTTAGAAGTGAGTCTACAGGGTTCAAACCTGTCTGGATTCATTTTGGAAAGGATGTACCATACCTATTCAAGACCAGTCTGCCATTTGAAGCAGGCCCAATAGATAGAAATGAGGTTGCTGAATGAATTCATAGTAAACTAAAGAAAATGGATAAATTAAGGCAGAAGGGATAAGGAAGGGCCAAGGATGAATTTAGAGTAGAAGATGAGGTCATAATAAGAACTAACCCTGTAAGCCATTGCAAGAAATACATTTACTAGAAGTTTCAACTGATTTACGAGGATCTGTATATCATAAAAAAATAAATAAAAATGTGTTTGTGGTGGCTCAGGATATGGAAGAAAAGGGAATATATAATGCCCAGTCATTAAAATTCAGAAAAAGGAAAATCCAGACAGACAATGAAAGGATCCAATAGGGGTTGGAACTATAGGTTACAAAACAAAATAAGTCTTTGGAATACTTGAAAGGATAGAACATAAATAGAAAATAATAAATAAATAATAATTAGTGGAAAGTAGCAAAAACTTGTTAAAGTAAATTAGGTCAATAGATGTATTTTATTCTCAACAGAGGGCAGGGAGGGCTATCACCATAGAACAGCATTACATGTTCGTAATTTTTATTTTTGTTAAAAAAAAAAAAATTAGCTTAAAGAGTTGTAAAACAAAAACTTAGAGAAATAAAAGTGCTACAGAATTATTTGTCAAGGATGATTAAAGCAGATTTCATTAAAAAGAAATTATTAAAGGTTTAATTAACAAAAATATAATTTAAAGAGTTTAAAGAGTTTTTTTTATTTTATAAAATTTCAGTTTGCCAAAGGGAAAAATGCTGTGTCATTTGTTAATTATAAAGTCATACTAGTTTTAAAAAAAGCAATCAAAGAGGGAGTGGGATTTCATAAACTTAAAAAGAAAAGTGTGTGCATGTAAGGAAATGAGAATTGAGTTAAAATATGTACAAGGAAGGTATATAATATAAACTTAAAATTTCTCGAAGATTGTTCGATTGATAAATAAAAAAATGGGAACAATAATTGTAAAATGCAGCAAATAAAAACAATGGGAAATAATTAAAATAATATCTTATCCAAAGCTAGATTAATCTACTCAAATATGTAGATCAAAATACATAGGGATATAATTAAAATTAATAAAATTAATTAAACCAGATGGAAGTGATAATCAGAGAAACAATAAAAGGAGTAATGATTTATTATTCTAGCATTCTGCCTCTCATGACTCTTAATTGATATTAATTATGAGATTAAAATTGTGATTGTATTATTAACATGTGGTGTTAAGCCGTTACAGGAGTATGCAGTTAGCCTCCAGTTCTGACCCTACAGAACCAGTCATGAATATACATATCAGCCAGGAGCTACAACCATTAATCAAATCCAAAATACAAACAGTTGGTAATCCAAATTCATACAGTAGAAGCCATATTGCTCAGTACACAGTGACCAAATCCTAGGTAATTATCAATTTCATATTCCATTCATAGACTTATAATATTTGTATAAAAGGCTATGTTAAACTTTGAAAGTAATAGCAATCTTTGAGTGTTTCCTATAATTAGCTTTAAGTGTCTTTTATAAATAAGGATTTCCTTTAAGTATCATAAAATCTAGTATGTATATGCATATTTAATCTTTCAGAAAATATTAATTGATATGTAAAAATCTTTCCTGTAAGTAACAAAATTTCAAGTGTGTGTGCATATTCAGATTTATAATATGTAATTAAATCAATCTTTATTATTACAAATTTTATTAAGAGTATGATTAAAACAAATGTATAATGTTTTTGTTATAATATTTTAGTATTATTCTTTTAAAAATATCTTAGAAAAAATTATCTGACTGCTAATTACTTTGGTCAGTTTCTTTTTTTAATAATGATATCACTAATAGTCAATTTTTAGTTAAGTGTAGATGTTAAGTGGTCTATTATATTTTCTTTCTTATAATTAAATAAAGAGCTATCAGGATGAATCAGGCACTAAATTTGTTTACTTGTCAGCCAGGCATGCTAATTATATCTTGTGATTAGCTGGCATCTGCAAGTCTTTTTCTCAAAACAAATAGAAATGCTTTGGGTGGGAGGTGTTTGAATTTAGCAGTTGAGATGTTCACTAAGCTGTTAATGTGGCTGCAGGTTATACCTTGTGTAACCTTAATCTAGCAATAGTACCTTTGGTTATTATACTTCTGTCTGAGGAGCTGATATGCTGTGTTGAAAGAGTGCAGCTGGAGTGGATTGAGATGTAATATAATAATCGTGATCCTATCCCACTCAGTTCAATATATATATTGAAATCATTACGGGTTTCATGGCATACAACACCATAGTACTGTGTGTGCATATATGAATATAAAGTTAAAAGGATAATTAGAAATAAACAGTCAAATTATTTTGTAGATATTTTGTACATTTTACTGGAATAATAATGAGAGATTAAATAAATTTGAATTTAAAATAAAATTTTATTATAAAATAAACATTTAGAAATGTCTAATTAATATTTTTTATTCATTTCTGATTTTGAAATTAAAACAAGCATGTTTGGTATTAAAATAGATGTATTGATAATTGTGAAAATCCACTATTTTAGAATTTTTTTTAAGAAATGCTTGTAGATCATATTTTGATAAAATTCCAAAGTTGCTTTTAGAAGAATTAAAGTAAATTTTTTAAAAAATGAAAAGAACCATTAACAATTTCTAGATAATGTATTCCCCTCCACACATCCTATTCTAAAAATGATTAATAAAAAAATAAGGGAGTAATTGGTTTTCAGAGGTATACAGAAAAAACTACTATGAAGAGATAACTGAAGGCAAGGGACAGTCAATCCAGCAGTGGCTGCTACTTCACTATGGAGGAGTTTTACTTCACATGGAAACAAGACTATTCATTAGCCTGCACCAATGAGTGGAAAAAATGGCTGCTTGCCTGAAGTCTATCCAATTCTAGGCAGAAAAGAAATCATTGCAGAAACAGTTACCTGAATCATATCTTTTTCAATAATGACTATAACCCAGAGAGTCCATCATTCTGCTAAAAAAGTAGTTATACTTATGTAGCATTATCTATGTGCAAAGAAACACAGATAAACATAACACATCATACTTATATAATGATATTTTTAAAATACAAGTAAAATACTTTTGCTTAAGTGAAATATCTAAAAGAAAGAATTAATTCATAGATAATTTTATATCTAGTTTTTTAATGAAATTGTTTTAAGTAATTCCTTAAAAATGACAAGTACAAGCAAATAATTTTTTCTTGAGTCAAACATCTAAAAAAAAGATTTAATTAATAAATAATTTTATATTTTCTAAAAAAAGAAGTATTTCTAGATTGGAAAACAAAGAAACTTGCTGTTATATTTTTTTAAAAAAAGACATTTATAATAAATTAAGTTACCTTTTAAAAAAGAAAACTTTTATGAACTGTCATGGTATTGTTATGAAATAATTTAATAATTGATTGATATAACTTTTTTAATATAAATACATATGTATGTATAAAATTTATGTATATTCAACAGGGAATTAATTATGAAAAATATATTTTAATAATTTTATGATTTTAACAAATGAAAATATATATCATATGATATAAATGCCAGTGTGCACATACATTTCCATATGCACACACTTATAGGATAAATCAATCAGTAGTTATGTATTATAAAAAAATGAATTTCACCTATGGGTTTATGATGATACAAATATGTTAATAAATTATTATACCACACATCTGTGCAATGATATATACATGTGTTACATAAATCCAGATTGAGATATTTGTATCATTAGAATGCGATAACTTAAAATTATTATTATTTTATGGCAAGTTAAATATGGTCAGAAACTATTATGCCACATAATGTGTGAATATACCAATGCTTAACATATAGACACACATATATATATATATATATAATTTAATAATTTTTACTATTTAATGACAATCCAAATATGTTCATTTTTTATGATACCACACATATATATATATATATGTGTTTTATGTTAATCCATTTTGAGGTATTGTGAATCATAATCTAGTATTGTGAATTTTGTTTTTATGTTAATCAAAATCAGATGGCTTAATTCATATGTGTATAGCCATATGCTGCAGACATTAATGCCATTTTTATTGTTATTAATAAAGTTATAGTCCATTGTTAAAATTATTCCAGTGAACTTAATTCTAAATAATTTTATGATATTATGTATTGTATCATCTCTTGGTCACAGTAACAATTATAAAGCTTGTGTTCTCTGAGCTAGATTCATGCATAACAGTCTATTATTTGAAAGGAGTGAATATTAATGTTTATGGTCATCCAGCTGATGATGATCATCCTGGATTGATACAAGGGGGATATTCCTTAAAACTCAAGCTCTACATTTTATCTAGTTTAAGATGTAGTAAAATTAAAAGTTAATTATAGTTGGACAGTACATCAATGGAACTAAATTGCCAGAGGATCGATGATGATGAGCATGTTTTAATATCACAGCTTTATTATTTTTATTGTTGTATATTTTGATTGATTAGAAACTTAAGTTTTTGTATGCAAATTATGTTTAAATAATTGCCCCAAGCTGGCAACCACTAAAGAGTTGGCCTGGTCTACAGTAGACCCATTTCAAATCCAGTCACAAGATTGACTATTGATTTATTTTATTGTTGATTATTTATGGTGATGAATGAATTATACTTATTTTATAATGCTGGTGAACTTATAGTTAATTATGCTTATATTTAAGATAGTTAGCTGTGCTAATCTCTCAGAGTGATCTCATTACTTTTATATTTATTACTCCATATTATCTTTTTTATATTAAATTTATATTTAATATTTTCAAAATTTATATTTTGTTGAGTTGGGGATAATGATGGTGAGTGCCATTACCTCAGGTTCCCTCTCTTAAATTTTCATCCTGAAACAATATATATATATATATATTGCTGAAGTGGTTTTTAAATAAAGAAATGATAGAAACAAGAGAATCAAAAAGGCATGATTCATTGCATGCACAAGAAGGAGGAAACATGATGAATCAGATATGCAAGAGAATTCAAGTAAATAAACTATGGACTTTGTAAATTTTATTAACATTGAATTATTATAATTTTGATAACTATAAATAAGATGCCAATGGATTGAATGTTTTCGGAAATAAATATTAAATTATACACTGTTAAATTATGTTTTATATCTATATATATTGTAACGGGCACATACAACATTACGTTGTTTTTTTATTATTAAACAAGAAAAAAAATAAAAGTTCTCAAATAAAAGCTTCTTTTTTTAAGAATTAAAAATTGGAAATTAAAAAAATCATCTTAAACTCGTATATATATAAAATCGCACGGATAAAAAAAAATATTAAAATAAAACTTTATTAAAAATAGAAAAACTAAATCTTTCAACAAAAAGATTTAAAGATAAAAATATATCTTTAGGTTTGGAAAACACATTAATTAATCAGAAAATGGAAATGATTGTTTTAATTAGTTAAATGTTAACTAGCCTTGGGCATTTAAATGTATAAGCAACGGTCAGATAGGAAAACAATAGAAACTAATGGACAATGAAAGAAATCCATCAGGAAATCAGACCTCAACGAAAGGATTATCATCATCAATGATGTAATGTCCATTGGATCCTAAAGTTACATATAAAGAAAAAGGTTTGGAAACAAATTTTTAGTTAATAAAGAAAATTTAAGAAAAGACGGAGATGTATTAAGTCGGAGAGTTGGAGGTGAAGGGATTGAAAGACATCCTTTCAATTCCTTCAGTTGTTATAGAAAAAAAACTGAAACATCACTTTTCTTATATTGAGGACCATAGGATCATCGGGGGATTTAATGTTGGATTTCAATCGGCAAGCAACTGTAAATGATGAACATTTCTAAAAACGTAAGCACATTATGAACTTAAATGAATATTAATTCAAAAACACTAAGAACTTTAAAAATATAAACTTTCCCAGTATTTAAAAAAAATAGAAATAGAGTCCTATCTGACCAAACTAAATTATTTATTAATTAGTTATAATTTTAATTGGACGTATTTCTTTTGTAAAATCATTTCCATTTTTTTTGTTCTTTTAAGTTTTTATTATGATTTCTGTTTTTCGTTAAATTAAATTATATAAATGTTAAACTTAAGTTGGGCATGAATGGCTATATAGATTTGTAAAGTTTTATTAGGGGAGGGTAATCTTAGGTTATTCATTTCATAGTTGAATAAGGTCAATGGATTGGATATATTGGTGTAATTAGTAGTTGTAGTACAAGATTCACTATGGGCAGAATTGCTTTATATGCCACACACTCTCGTTTTGCCTACGGAGAGAATTATAAGATGGAGACTGCAGTTCCTTCCTATGGAGTTTTTTTATTGCTCTTATCATCAGATAGATATAGTATTCCTATCTGACGAGAGGCAATTTCTTCTCTTAACCTATCGGTGCTGTCGTATTCGTATTACATTGAACACATCGATATATCAGGTGGATTGGCGTTGGTTTAACTGTGAAATTTTGACCTAAGGTTAAATAAGGGATAAAATATTTCTTTTCAAATGCAATCTATGTAGTCTATTCATACTCGACACTCTAAATAAAAATGCATACAATTTAAGTTGGGTATAGACACTTGCATGGGTTCATTATTGGTTAATTATGTTTTTTGGTTTTCATATTTGATTAAAATATATAGACATTCGGTAAATACTGATACCTTATGGTGAGTATCTAAGATGCATTATTTCAGATGTCTTTTAAGTTATTGGTGTCTATGCGGCATCTTATGATGAATGCTATTGGGTTTCTTATAAATTTCCCTCTGCATTTCCATCAATGACTTTATATTTTGATCGTTTATGTTTACTTTGAAATGTTTTTGCCTGTGTAATCTATGTAACCATTCTATACTCAATATTTATAAAACAAACTTTTATAAATCCATCTGTGCGAACTTATAAAATAAAAATGTAAATTAAAATCTAAAATAAAAGTTAAGTTAAATTTTAAAATGCTAAAGTAAACATACTAAAATAATAATGTTAAATTTTATATATATGTGCATAAATAAATGTTTGTGTGTTAATTACTGGCAGTGGCTTATTTTATTCTTTTTTTAAAAAAAATTATTCTTAGATAAGAATTTATTGTAAAAATATAAATCTCTGCTGTTCCATTGAGCTAGTGACAATGGGCTAATGACCAGAAACAACCATTATAAATTTTTTTTTAACTTACGTATCTGCTTACTATATAAATTTTTCTAGGTTCAAATGCCTAGATGGCGCCCTTGTAGTGCAGATTGCGTTAAGTCTCTTTCATCCAGATTGTTATAATATATATATATATACATTTGGGTTCAATAACGATTTGATTGGATCTCAACTTTAAAGTCATTCTCCTGTGTTGCACATTAAGCATATAAATTTTAGATAAGTACATTGTTAACAATTTGATCGTAATATGAAATTAAAACAGGTTGATAAATATATGATGAATATTATAAAATTACAATCAGTTTGTAAAATTATATTGTGTATTTTATATATTTTTAAATTTTTGTAAATTACTTTAAAATTGTACTTACTTTGTGTTAAATTCTTAAGTATATTTGGAAATTAAAAAAAATTGTGTGCTTTTATTGTTTAAAATTTTTATAAGAAGCTTGAGAATCACAGACACACAACTAGGCATAATTTGAGAATCTTAAGTCTCAGAGGCTGTCACTCTACTCCTGGATCAAATGACACAGAACAGTTTATTTGCATTAAAATAGTTTATAATTATGCATATCCAAAAACCAATTATAAATATAAATATATTTTAAACTAATTACTAATACTTGAAAATTATTATTATTACCAAACACTTAAATATATGGAGCAAGTAAAATCAAAAAATACTTTTGAATGAATAGTCAAATCTGTGAACCTTGAATATTAATATTTATATCAGATTTTGAATCTAAAGTTAATTTATTTTAATAATTATGATGTTATAATATCTGCATCTTATAATGATTTTTTAAAATACTTTTTGTAGAAAGTTGTGCCTACTGAAAGATTTTCCTATTTATACTTGTCTGATTTTAACTATCCACAAGTATTTCTGTCAAATAAAATCAGTTAATATTGCATATCTGTCAAGTAATCTTTGTCATAATCTTTACAATAAAAGAAAGGTCTGCCTTTCTTATGAAATCCATGCACACTTCTTTTGTAAAATGAATTTGAAATAAAGACAGTACTGCAACCTTCATGAAGCAAACCAAGACAATTTGTATGGATTCTTTGCTTTCAAGAATCATATCTATTGTACCGGTCGGTTTTTTCTGTTCATATAAGAAGATCTAGCATCTAGGCAAAAGTACCTCAAGTCCAATCATGCACAAGATACATAAGTCAGGAACACTCATGAACTCTGCTCTATTTGCCTATTCTCCAGATCTACCAACTTATGAGCAACAATCCTGATGATACCGATCTTATTTATCTCTCTTTGCCGCCATCGCAAAGCTGAGACACAAAGAGACTCTAATTAGAATGATAGTATATTGAAGATTTATTATCAGATTTCATATATCTGAAAGATTGGACCTTTCACATTAATTATATAGAGAGGATTAGTGAGAGATCACCTAGTTAGAGCAAGCATAATTTATTAATCAAAATATATTTTAAATAAATGAAACAATGATTCTGCAAGTTATATATATATATATGTGTGATTTATAAATTTAAATAAATTACGTATGAGTTATTTGACAATATTTTTCCATTAGTCATCATAGGCCTCTACATTTATATAAAGAGATTTATCTTTTATTATTTAAGAAATGACAAATATATTCATTAATGTATTAATTTATTGCAGCTGATTTATATACCAATAATCAGTAAACTAGAAAATTGTAAATACAATCTTAATAACGCTAATGTATGAGTACATAAATGAATCTTAAGTCCACCCCTAAAAAAAACAAAATATAGCACTTGATCAAATTTAATAAATAAAGATTCTTTTATTATCGATATATGATTATCATTAATAAATGAAGGAATTTCAGCTTATGCTGTGTACGAACGGGTGTGGGAGAGTTAATTTAGAATATATATAATTGTATTGTAAATGGCACATGCATAAACATATTAATAAATATAATAAAGAAATCTGCTTAGTGGAATCAGAACATTATGGCTTATAGATATTCATAGGTTTTATTTGGAACTATAACTGAAGAGAGCAGTGTGTGCATGGTGGCATATTTATCTGATCCAGTCACAGATCCTAGAAGATGCTTCTGAAAATTCATTGCACTATTATTTTAAATTAAAATGAGAACATTTCTGAGTAAACAGATTTCTACTATGTTTTTTGGCATCACACTATAATATAATTAAATTGTTTTTCCCAAACTGCTATGCTGTAATTAAAATTAAAATAGAGAAAGTGGGAGGATTTGAAAGAAGAGAGAACATTCTTGCAAGTTTAGAAAGCTATTGGAATATTATTTAGAATACAAAAATATAAAATATAATAATCAAAATATGAAATATTGTTGCCACATGAAAATGAACTAAGAAAATAGAATTATTTACTACAGGCTCAATGATAGCAGAAATATTAAGAGAGTTTATAGAGGGTTGAACATATTTTAACAGATCAAGTAATGGTTTACAAGTTATATTATTTAAAAGATTACACTACATTTAAAAGAATGGTTAGATAAGAAATACATTTTAAAATTGAGATTTTTCATGTAAGTTTACTAATTATAGCAGCAACATGAATTGATTACCTTGTTTGCTATTAATAGTTTCTTGGTTGATTTTAAAAATCCATCAGAGGCTAGATCTAGTTTTTATTATATTTGGTCAGGCAGGTAGCATTTTGATTATTTAGTATATAGGTTTATAGTAATAGTTCATGAGTATCTGGATCCTGGGCAGTGGTGTTGGGAAAGATGGCATTCTGGAACAGTGAAAAAGATGAAGCTTTTACCTATGCAGGATACATTGGGTCAAAGATACAATGAGCATAGATTTTGCTTGCCATTGCTCTTCACAAATTATTTGGTCTTCTTGGGTGTTCAAATCCAGCACTATTTATACCATTTTTAAGTTCTGGAATGCTTTTAACTACTTGACTTAATGCAATTTATCTACTTTTGTGGTCTGCAATTTGCAGACTGGATGCACACCTTTGTTTTTGAAGTTTTAAGACAATGCAATCCTGCTAAAAATTTCTCTAAAGGATTGTTTTAAAACATAATATTAGATTATAAAACAAATTTGAACTGGACAAAATTTTCACTAATGGATTTTACATTACTATTATAAAATTATAACATTCTAAATTGGACTAATGGATTTCTGGTTAATTGACTTAATTGCATATTTGACAGGATTGCATCAGTCTTTTATTTTCTGACCACAATTACTAAAATAAATAATAATATTTACTATAATTTTAAAAATACAAATTAATATAACATATTTTGATATGATAAACATTTTATGAATAATCTCCCCTCACCTATGATTTATATGTATCCATTACGCATATATATAAATAATATAAGAAAATATTTATTTATTTAAAATATGTAGATTGATATTTATATATATCTATATCAATGTTTATTTTAATAATTAAGCAAAAATGTATTAATAAATTCATATATAGGCATAAGGATAGAATTTGAATATGGTTTGGTGGTGGAAAATTCTTAGTGGACTGTGAAGCTCAATCTGAGCCCATGTATTTATTATAATCATTTTATGTAAAGCTTAAAATATAGCTAGTTTTTTTAAAAATTAAGTTTATAGTGGTTTATACTAATTTATATTGATTTTATAAGTAATATAGGTTTAAACTCAATAAATAGAAAGTTTATAAAGAGATTTTAAATATTTTAAAGTTGTTTTAGTATAATTTAAATAGTAAAAGCAGTAAAATACATATCATTTAAAAGATAAAATTAATTTATGTTTATTATATTGAACTGATATAATAATAAACCAATAGTCTAGTTACAGTATTAAATATTGTATAATGTATTTAATGTATTAATAATTATTTGTTTACATTATTATTTAAATAAATAATTAAATATTATTGTAGAATGTTCTGAAAGTGTCACATGTCTTAAAGGTGTATGCATTAGTATGTGAATTTTTATGTTATAGACAAAATATTGATTGTGTTTGCTTGATAATAAAATTAGAAAACATTAAATGTTGCAAATTAATATTTGTAAATAATATTTTAAAGTAAGAGTTAAATTTATTGTATTGTTTAAATGATATTTTTGCTTTAAAATTAATACTTTTAAATTACTAAATATACTTTAAGTTGTTTAGTAAAGATATTTAATATCATAAAAGTGATAAATAATTTCAATATAATATTTACAATGATGTGTTATTATTTAGAAGATTAAATTTAATTTATATGTAAATTAATATGTGTTAAGAAGCTGGATTAACCAATGGAGGTTACTAAATAAAACCAGTATAAAAAGAGCTGTTCAACCAGTCTAGACAGTGAGGTAAATTTTATTATTAATATTTTATTTAATCTTGTCTTGTTGAATCTTATTTAAAGTTATAATGTATCATAAAATTATTTTCTATTAAAGTTTTAAAGTATAATTTTAAGTAACTATTTTAAAATAATGTCTGAATAAAACAAATAATTTCCTATCAGAGATAATTTCATTTGAAATATAATAAAAAACTATGATAATTTTATGAAATCTAATAGTTATCATCAAAGTATCAATAAAATGTGTATCAAATGCCATGAAAAGTTTAATCATAGGACTGGAGAAGATTTAAAAATGTGTAAGAACTTTGAATTTAATATATTTATTATATTTGGAATGAAAAAACATGAATTTTAATGGTTTTATTTAACTGTAAAAACTATAAACTGTTAAGAAACTTTAACTTTATAAATATGAGAAGAATATTTGATAACACTTATTCAAATAGTTTTATGAATTTTAAAAAAGAGAGAAGAAAGGTCAAATTAATATTATGTAATTGAATTTAAACCTGTATAAAAGGATCCTATAACATACAAGGGTATTTTTATTAATTATGAATGCAGATGAGAAGTTTTTGCAAGCGAGGTGTAGTAAGAATGAGAAAATGACTCTTAAACTTTATATTTTAGAAAAAATATTTACTTATAAAGAAATAATGAATGAATGATACATTTTAAAATGATTTATTTTATTAAAAACTAGATGAATTTTCATATGATTTTGAAAGTTATAATTATTATGCTAGATAACATTACCTAGATGGAAAAGCTATATAATTTTTTTAAAAAATGATTGATTAAGATGTGCCCGTTTAGAAGGAAAAAAACTTCATTTCTTTTTAAGAAGTATTCCTCTTTAATAACTGTTTATTTGTGAAAAATATCAATATCATGATGTTTTTGCTGTAGAAACTCTAGTCTAACTTGATAAAGTATACACATGTGAAAGATATATTGTTTAATACAAAAATGGATTTCTGAATATTTTATAACAAAATATTAGTTTTCTTGATAAATATTTGAGAAAATAGACTCAATAGTATATTTAATCAATGTGGATGAACAATATTTCATCTAAATTTATCAAGATTTAACTTTGTAATTTATAAGATAGTTTTTACAGCAGCAGGAGGACAAAATAACTTTTATATCAAATTTTTACTTGGGGAAGAATTGAAATTCTGATAGAACAAAAGAGAATAAACGAATTTTAGTAACTTTATATATATATATATATATATATATATATATATATATATATATATATATATATATATATATATATATATATATATATATATATATATAGAGAGAGAGAGAGAGAGAGAGAGAGAGATTAATAAAGTTAGATGAATCATACTTATATGATTTCTAAAGTATTGTTTTACAACTGTAAATTAAATGAGAGCAAATGCCTTATAAATTATCTCAAGTTATTTTAAATTTTTTATAATTGCTTGAATATTCATATATTTTGCAACATAATTTTGAGTTGCTATTATATCATTATGGATGGTATCTGTTGAGATGCGGTAGTGTGAAATGTTAATCCTTAAATTATATGATACTATAATAAATGAATACATGAATGTTAATGATGGATATTGTATCAAAATCATTTGTGCATAAAATTCTTTGAACCATCTTGAAGTGAATATTAGATATTTATTTTAGAAAAGTGTTTTAGAGATTAATTTTGTTGTGTGGTTAGTATTTTATGCAATGTTAGCAGAATTATTCAGCATGTAGAAGGAGGATAGAGATCAGGGAAAGTAATTATGAAATCCTAATTGCTAGGAATATTAGAGAAGGATATTATATGTAAGTCATATTATAAGTTGATAATTTAGATACAGGTAACAAAGGACTGTATAGTTATTCCATGGACAGTTACATTCTTTCCACAGTTCAATAAGAACTAAGGTAAAAGCCATGACAGAAAATTAAAGTACATGATAAATATGTGATCTTAAGCAGTGTAATCCTGATGATGTTTTCATATTCATTTGAGTTATTATTATATTCATATTTCTCATTATAATCACTATCAATCACCACTGGTATTACATCGTAAATGATATTTTTAAAGATGGTTTGAATAATAACTAGACCGTTGAAAGTTGGAAAATTGTGAATGCAAGAAGATAGAGTTGTAGAAAGCGATGATAGATAGAAATTTTAATTGATGTTAGATTTAAATATCATTTTTATGAAAGAATAGCAATTGATTTATTGATTTCATAATAAATTTCATAAGTTATTAAGTTAGGATTATTCTATCTGTGTTATAAGACATGGGAATATTACAAGATAGTTTTGTTATATCAATTATTAAGTGTAATATTCCATTGCCATTGAGAGTATCTCTTTCTGGGTATATGTCTTCAATGTTATGCCATTGTATCTTGCTGAGTGTCTTATGTGAAGAATTTCATATATTTTTTTAATCGAATCATATTTAATTAATGAGCTAGTTGTAATTTAAATTATTCATATAATTTAGTTGAACTGAGTATTTAATTTGAACAGTAATTATTATTATTATTATTATTATTATTATTATTATTATTATTATTATTATTATTATTATTATTATTATTATTATTATTATTATTATTATTATTATTATTATTATTATTATTATTATTATTATTATTATTATTATTATTATTATTATTATTATTATTATTATTATTATTATTATTATTATTATTATTAATATTTTAACTTGGTTAATTTATTATATTTAATTGTTCTGAAATATTAGTTTTATTAGATATTAGACGTTAGAAGGTAATTTGAGCTAGTTATAATAGTACTTATCTTTAATAGTTAATGTTTACTTAACTTGGTTTGATATTATTATAGTTATCGATAGTTAGACGAAGTTAGCAAGGGTAAAAAATATATATATATATCACTAAACCAGTTAACACTTAGTAATCCCAATATCAATAACAATAAACATCTACAAAGTGCAACTTCAGCACGAGATTGAAATTATTGATACAAAGAAGTTTATATAAACTACCTATTCTGAATGCAGACCAATAAATAGTCAGTTATAACATTACAAACTGCACTTATAAATTTGAAATTGCATTCAAAGAAATACTTAAATAATAAGTGTAATAATGTCTTGAACATTATTGTACTTATTATATATATATATATATATATATATTCAAAGAATAATTAAAGTATACGTAATACTTATTAAAAAGAAGTCTTTTTATATGTTGCATATGGGTCAAAAATTTCTACCTATACTTCTGAATAGAAATATAGTTAAACGTACAGATAAACAGAATCAACAATAAACAAAAAAAGCAAGTAGTTTTATATTTATTTTTCTTAATCGTGATTATAATTTTTTATTGTAATTTAATGTTATTAATCATCTATAAACTGAGATATATTATATCGCATTAATGTTTATACAACTGCGTGTGATTAGATGTCAGCACAGTCTCAACTCAAGAGTTTAACATTATAAAAATATAAAATTGAAAAAGAGTTTAGAATGTTATTTACTTTAATGTTCATAAATTTTATTATTTCAATATATATTTTTTATTGAGTTTTGTGATATTAGCTTTATTTGCACTTCGCTCTTGAGCGTATTTTGCTTAAAAAAATAGTACTCAAATTACTTCTAAAACAATGAACTTCAAATCATATGTGTTTATTTACAGTAGTAATTATTTCGAAGGTAAATGATATTTTACAAATTTAATAAAAATCTTTAAAATACAAAAAAGTATATTCAGTATTAATTATTAAAAGATCCTGTCAATTTCATTTTACTATTCACAAAACAATATTTCATTTTTTTTTAAATATTGGTATGCATTATTTTTGCATTATTCAAATTACTGCTTTATCAATCAAAAATAATGCCGCAGCTGTTCAAGGAGTTTAAAAAGTTGTTGAAATTTTAAATTCAGTTTTCTCAAGCAATTTTGCCATAGTTATTGAAGCAGAAAAAAAGATTTGAAAGCAATATATTTATTTTCTAAACCTTTTATTTCAAACAACATACCATCATTTCCTATTTAAAAAAATCATTTTTTAAGCATTTTTTTTTGTAGAGTAAACAAAAGATTATTATTATATAAATGAGAATATAATGTTTCATTTTAGAATGTAATGTACTATCCTAGCTTTTAAACAAACCCTTATCAACTCATGATAAAAATATTTAATTTAAAAATATCTAATCAATCTATAATAATTTAATTTTTTTAAAATTATAAGTATTATTAATAAACAATTTCATTCAAAAGAAAATCAAGTGACATATTGTATTCATAAAACCAGATTTGCTACAAATCACTTAATCAGATATATTAAAATTGGCAATAATTAGTTATGCTACTCTGGTTTATCAACTCTTGAAATTTTAAACTTAATCAAATGAATACCTGTTAAGACACACTGAAACTGTTGTCTCAGGGATTGAAATTAGAAAATTTATGTACCAGAACAACATATATTGAGAGAGTTTTTCAAAAAATAATGTATTTTAAAGAGCATGACATCAATTTCAATGCTAAAAAATTATATAATGATAGTAAATTACATCAGATGACTTGTAATAAATATATTTTTGTAATCATTTAAGTATGTGCTTATGCTTTGATGATCCACTTTATTAATTGATTCATTTCTCTATTATTGGTTTATAAAATGCTTAATTTTATACAGTAGGTAGTGGAATTAAAAAAAAGTAATTTGCTGTAATGTTAAAGAAACTTAATCAGTTCATGTTGCTCATTTAAAGTCTTTGAAACTTCTCAGAATGAACTAAAATGATAATTCTAGTTCTGAGTTAGTAAATAAATTTTTACTAAACAATTAATTTAAAAACAATATAATCTACAAATGCAGTTTTCATCAGTAATTATTAATCAGAAGGTAATCAGCCTTTGATATGCTTTAATCATGTTAGGCTAAATCACTGATATTATAGAAAGTGTGCAGGAAATTTTCAAACCCAAATGCAAGACAGGGACCTTTATAAGATAAAAATAAAAACTCACTTGTAAATTATGATGTTATTAAACTTATTCTAATATTATTTAACATTTACCAGTCATAAATTTAAAAATTTCACTGAGTTTAACTACAAATTAATAATGTAATGGACATAAACTCATGAAGATTTAATCTTCATGCTCTCATTTCAAAATGCTTTAGATTGGCCTATATAATTGTATTCAGGTACAAAGATAAGATGGCCATTTAAAAGTCTCTATCTTCCATTTGGTTTGTGATTGTCATAAATAATTACTATAACATCAGTGAGTTAGTAACATGATTAAAAAGTGAACATCAAATATCTAATTACCTTATGATTAATAATTATACAATTAATTGTAACAGTATTTATAAATTTGAAATAACTTGAAGCAGTATCTTAATTAACAAAAGATCAGTATAGTACTGCCATTATGGTGATGAAATAAAATATTCAAATTCTCTTTGAGTCTATCATTGAATAATATTATTTCACTAATATCAAAAATATTTTAAAATAAATTTTAATTTAGTTAAATTTAGATAGTAAAATCAAAATACAAGTTAATATTTAATTTTAATAAAAAAGAAACATTCTTGTTAATTGTAGATCAAAATCTTGAACTTATTATAAAAATGGTAAAACATATTAGAAGAATACCTACAGATATGTATTAAGAATTTATACGAATTATGTTAAAGATTAAGCAAATTAAATATGATAATATTAGATTAAGTAAAAGACACAACGTTACATAAATATTAAGATTTTGGGAAAATTCATATAATTGTTTCGCATCTTTAGCAGTGAACTATTAGATAGTTTATGATACATTAGATGATATCATTTATAATATATCTTTTAAATTAAAGTCTTAATAAATATTCTTTACATATATATATATATATAATTATTAATAAATTAAAATTAGTTTCTAGAAACAATATAATATTAATTAATTAATTGAGTTTTAAATAAGCCAGCTGTATACATAAAGTCAATATACTGTGTTATAAAGCATAGACTGTTTCATGCTCCAATTAATGCACAGTCTAGTCATAAATAATATATTACTGGTATTAAAACTTAAATGCAATATATAATTATCAAAATGATCTAATAATTTGTACAGTGTGATATAAAATAACAAGTTAATAAGGAACTGCCAACTCCAAAATTATACACTTGATTCTCAATTATCAGTTTTAAAGATGATTAAAATAAATATTATAATAAATATAGTGAATCTTTAAAATAAAGTCATATATATATATATAAAAAACAAAAGAATGCATTTAAAAGAGGAACCCATTTTAGATGCAAAAAGGGTTTATAGTTTTCATTAGTCACTGTTTATGTCATCTAATTTTTCTTAAATAAATAGAACCAATATCTATCTATCTATCTATCTATCTATCTATCTATCTATCTATCTATCTATCTATCTATCTATCTATCTATCTATCTATCTATCTATCTATCTATCTATCTATCTATCTATCTATCTATCTATCTATCTATCTATCTATCTATCTATCTATCTATCTATCTATCTATCTATCTATCTATCTATCTATCTATCTATCTATCTATCTATCTATCTATCTATCTATCTATCTATCTATCTATCTATCTATCTATCTATCTATCTATCTATCTATCTATCTATCTATCTATCTATCTATCTATCTATCTATCTATCTATCTATCTATCTATCTATCTATCTATCTATCTATCTATCTATCTATCTATCTATCTATCTATCTATCTATCTATCTATCTATCTATCTATCTATCTATCTATCTATCTATCTATCTATCTATCTATCTATCTATCTATCTATCTATCTATCTATCTATCTATCTATCTATCTATCTATCTATCTATCTATCTATCTATCTATCTATCTATCTATCTATCTATCTATCTATCTATCTATCTATCTATCTATCTATCTATCTATCTATCTATCTATCTATCTATCTATCTATCTATCTATCTATCTATCTATCTATCTATCTATCTATCTATCTATCTATCTATCTATCTATCTATCTATCTATCTATCTATCTATTTATCTATCTATATATCTATCTATTTTAATGTAGCATTAAAAAAAACCTCTTAATATGTCAAAATTATATGGACCTTTTTGCTTAATTGACAATACCCTATATATGTTATAAAGCTATGGAGAAGGTGGCAAATTTCTGATTATCTGAAGGTTTTAATTTGAGGCAAATTATTAAATATGATAGATTTGTAAAAAAATTGTTATAAGTTTACAAATTAATGAGTATTATGCAATCTTTTTGCAAAAGATTTTTTTTCAAGTCAACAACATCATTAATAGATTATCTTTGAAAACACTTTATTTTGAAAAAATCAATTCTTTACAAAGTTTGTTATAGTAATCCAAAGTTTCTATTTGCTAACAAAATAGCTTTTGCCAAAACTGTAAATAGGATACTCTTTAAAATTTTAATGATAAATAATTTATTAACTGTTAGAAATTGTTTGTTTCTTTGATGATAACTATTTTAAATATATTCTTGTTTAATAACATAAAATTCAATTATTTAATATTTCATTCGTTTAACGTTTTGAATAGTAAAATACATGTTACAGCATGCTCCATTGGTATAGGTAAGAACTTCATTTAGATATTTATTTTCATATTGAAAATAATATATATGAATGGTTAAAATTAGTATCATTTGATATCTTGTATTTGAAGTTTAAAACATAATTATTTATATAATATATAAAAAGATAAAATTGTAAAAACAGAATGTCAAACATGAAGACATACTTAAAATATTCATTAGCTTCTATTCAAAAATTGACAGATGAAGTTCTTTTACTTAAAACATTAAGGGTATATGAGCACAGACTTTCACATGACCCACTACTCACCACTCTATCTCATATCACTGATATACTTGAGCACATATATGTCAAAAAGATAAATAATCACCAATATACATATTTCATGCTAAACCAGCAATCATCAGTTGGTCCAAATTATCATCTCCACCCATATATGCAATAAGTGCTCAGATGTATATATATATATATTGGAATTAATATTTAGGTCTAGTTTCTAACTCCTATCCCTTCACTGATGAGAGTAAATCAGCTTGAAATCAGCTGATCTGAGGGTGGAGCAAAATGAAAGAGACAGTGAATATTGACTCTGACGTTTATGTAAACAAATACGCTTGTTTAGAGGTCTTGGTAAAGCTCCATCTATTGATCATTAATACAAGCAATAGCAGGTTTTTACGTATATAAAACTTGTTTTGTTTTTCATATATATATAGTAAGTTAGACACTCTTCATACTTTAATGGACAAGCTACAATCCACTCCACACTCCAACTCTTCAACCATCCATCCAATTAAAAATCTAATGAAGGAACACTTAAATGCCACCCTCTGGCCAATATTATTGTCAAACCTATGTTGACCTACCCTATATATTACATATATTAATACAGGTATGTAATAAACTTGTATTTCAGTTATTAAAACATTAAGCTAATTTTCAGATGGAAATCTACAAAAAAGTATAGGTTGATAGATTTCAAATGCATTAATTAAAGTTGTGTTGAAAATTTATTGATATTCCATATTGTATTAATGTGATTCAAAAGTTTATTAATACTGAACCACAAATGTATTTATTGTGGTATTTCTTCTATCATGTTCTGCCTTAATTGATAGTATCATTTCACAGCATTATAGATCGCTCTGGTAATTAATCTTCAAATTGAATCTATAGGTTCTTGGCTAGCCTTGTGCTATTTTATCTCTGTTGCTAGCCTTACAACTGATTGTCTACAAGAATTCATATAGTATTGAATGTAGTATAATTGCATAAATTTATGTTTAAAAGTCCATTTTCATTTATTCAAATATTTGCTTGTACAAAGCACTTACAATTTTAGTAATTTTGTAATTATTTATCAATTTATTCTTTTTCAAGTCTTAACATGAGTTGGGAACAGAAAAGAAAAATTGATGATGAATGTTGTTTGTTTAAAGAAGAATGGAACATAAAATACTTCTTAATACAATCTTTTGAACAATATCTCTCATCATTTCTTCCAATAACAATTTAGTTATTTCATTTTTTTGTGATATTCACATATTCTCTCACAACTATATATTTCATTTTCAGACAAGTAGTATACAATTTTTCTAAATTCAGATTCATAATTATACATTGGTAAAACATATATATATATATTAAGAAAAATTGTTTTACAAACAAATAAAAGTTATTTCTATCAAAGGCAGGCTATCTAAATTTAGTTTTATGATAAGTTTTAACCATCATTTTCTCTTTTTTTTGAAAAGCCTTTGAATATACTTTTTAATCTTAGATTCATTTGATAGCTTTTATAATACGTTTTCAAACTCTAGAGAATTTAAAAAGAACCACATCATATAAAAAATCTAAAATAACTTTAAATAAGGTAGGGGGGATGTCTTAAATTGTAATACTTACATTTTTACTTAATTATTTATTAATTAGGATGTGTTTGAGTGGTAATTAGTATTTGTTTTTGTAGATAGATGTCTTTACCATTTGTTATCTGTATATAAAGCATTTTACTTGTATTAAATAATTTTAAAAATTCTGTAATTGATAGCATTTAAGAAATGTACCAAAATACTACTTAGAAGATTGCCCGGTTTTTAAACATCCTTGTGAGAGAAGTGCTTTATGTTTTCACTTTGACAATTGAGATACCTTTTAAAAGTTGATTTTGGTATTTTAAGTCTTCTACAAAATGAAATGAACCATGCTTTTTATTCTGATATGTTTCTATTGCCTTTTTCATACTTTCTTGAGTTTATGACCATATTCTATTTTTTCCATGCAATGCAAAAAAGATTATTACTAGATAAAAATAAAATATAATATCCTAAATCAAAAAAAAATCAACAAACCCTCAAAAATTTTTTTTAAAATATTCATAAAACTGATATAAATAAATAATATATACAAGACAGTGTAACAAAATTAGTAATGTATTGAAGCAGTTTATTATTCAGATAGTATTAGCTAAATAAATTCATTCAAAATGCACAACAATCTCATCCAATATTTTCTAGGTGATAAGAGTCACAAATGACTACACCACAATAAAAACTTTTTTCCTACAATATGAACTAGTCATTTCGTTAATCTATTTGCCACTAGATTCTATTTATATTAATTAGATAAGTATGATTTATAAAATTCAGTCATATTAGGCAACTTTCCCTACATTTGTTTTTATTTTTTAGCTTTTCATTTTCTACAAAACACTTTATATAAAATTACTATAAATTTTTTGGAGGGAAAGAAAATCTGACTTAGCATCTTATCAAAATTAATGTTTTTAACCATACAATATATAACTATCACAATTGCATTTTATTCTTCATCATTTGACATTATCTTGTGTCCTATGACTTAGTGTTCCAAAATTTAAATTGTAAATCATATTCTTTTAATGTGTCATAGCATCAGCCGGAGAGCGAACCTGCTAACCTGGGACAACTGCTTGTAAGGAAGCTGTGCTGACCTCTTGACCATCAATGTTGACTTGTAATTCACATTTTAAGGTTCATTTTACAGTTTTTTTAATATTTCGATTTACACCATAACCATTTTTAAATCCAGGATGTTGTTTTTTTTTTGATTTTGAATGGCTTGAGTGAAGTGTTCTTGTGAGATAATACATGTGCCACAATTTTATTAAACATATATATTTATCACTTTTCATAAATTTATATTTCAGAAACCTTAATTATAGTGCTATATAAATTTCTATTTTATCTTCAATTGCTAGTATAGCATTAGGCAGTATTAAATTATGTATAAATATATATTAGATAAACAGTATCGTTCTATGGGTTCTAAGGGTATTTAATGGTAGTATTAGTCTATATATATATATATATATATATATATATATATTCTATATACTATATATCGGTGATTTACCATATATATATATATATATATATATATATATATGGTAAATCACCGATATTAATATTAGAGATTTTGCCAAATATAAATAACTATTAAATGTTTAAACTTTCAAATTATTTTTTATATATTTTTTGCATTTTTATTAATAAAAATATAAATTATTGTAGTAAATTATTAAATGTATTTTTTAAATATTTTGCTTTTAGAATAAATAATTTTTCAGATATAGTTGCATTTAAACTGAAAACACAATGTACAATAGTAAATAAATTATTAAATGCAAATTATAAATGGACTAGAAATAAAACTTTAATTTAACGTAGTCATGTGGAAAAAATAAATATTAATTAATGTAAATCAATAATTAACTGCTAAAAGTTTATCAGTTAATTTTTTATTAGTACTGCTTTTATATATTTTTTAAATGTGTTGTGACCTATTTTTTTAGTACTAAAATTATATGTTAAAGTCGGATCAATTATTTGCCACAACTTTGATATATTTTTTTTTCCTATATTATATTTAAAATGGTATCACAATATATAGTTTCTTTTATTCAATATATTTAATTATCAAAACCAATATATTTAAATTAGCATAACTTCTGGATATCATTTGAGACTTAGAACAGAATCAAAATATATACTTAAAATATATATGGTAGATAATAAGTCAATTATTTTATATAGCACGATGTTTTTTATAAACAGTAATATTTAAACAGCATTAACCTGTTACACATGCGCTTTGGATTTTAAATATAAAATGAATGAATACTAACGCTTCAACCACATGATAAAGTGTTTGGAAAAGATAGAATGGCCTTTATCATGTGGTTGAAGCGTTAGTATTCATTCGTTTTATATTTAAAATCCAAAGAGCATGTGCAACAGTTTAATGCTGTTTAAATATTATGGAAGATAATACGAATTTTCACATTAGTTTTGGAGTGTACTGTTGACATTCATAATGAAATATTTAACATGTAGATTTCGAGATGAATAGAAAAGATAAATTAGAGATTTAAAAAAAGTGTAAATGATTATTTTTTGAGAAAATTATAAAATTAAAAAAAAAAGAAATGTCTATATATTTATAAACAGGGAAATTATAAAAAAAATTGTAAACAAAAAGAAAAGATATAAACAAAATAGAGATGCAAAAAAAAAGGCATGATGATCATAAAATGGAAAATATATATGGGATTTTGAATAGCAGAATAGGTGATAAAACTAGAAAATGAGGTTTAGTTTGGCATATAAGACTTGCATTTTGGTTATTGCTTAATGGTGATACTGATTTCATTATTAAAATTATATAAAGTATATCATTCTTCAGAGTAATAAAATTAATATGTAAAATGAAAAAAAAAAAGAAATATGTTTATTTTTTATTAATTGAGAATGTTTCATTAATGTTAATAAAGTTATCAAATGAAAACTAATGAATATTGAAATTATGCTTGTAACTGTTATGAGAGTCAATTTCATTTTAATGTATATATCATCTTTTTATTATGAATATTTCAATCAGTTTCCAAAATAAAATTTTCATAATAATTAAATTCCATGTGATAAACACTTTGCATAAATAGTCTCAATAAAATTTAATTGCTCTTTTTGATTTCTTATTTTTGCATATTGGAACTGGTCATAATTGTCATGAAAGTGCAAATTGCAGGCTATTGCAGCAAGGGTGAACCTCTCTAGATTAACATGAAGCTTTTCGGCAGTAAACTAACCTACCTCAAATTTTTCCTGGGTAGATAGCTGATTTCATTAGGAATGGTCTCAGTAGCATCTAGTATACTCTATACTAAATTTTTAACTATGAAAGTAAATCTGAGACAAATCTTATCATGACAATAAATCTTGAAAATTGTGAAAATGTAATCACAATGCAAATAATTAAAATAATGATAAATAAACAACTTATAGGACCCTGAATTATAATTTTTAATCACAAACTTTGTGATATAAGTTTTAAATATATATATATATATATAAGCAATAGAAGTGTATAATTCAACATTATTTGGAAAATGCTATCAAATCTGCCAAATGCCATCAAACTCTGTATTTTTCATATCAAAACATATGTAAATTTATAAATTTTGGTGAATTGATCATATATTTTAATAAACTTCCTTTATTTCTAAAAATTTTCTATTCCATTATTTTATTATGCTATTTACATCATTTATTTAAATTAACATTTAATATTTGGCCATAAACTCTACTTATTTTAACATTTTACCAAAACATTTATGAGAATTGTTTGGTATTAAGATTCTATATGAGAACAAGTTGTGGAGATAAATTTCCTAATAATTTTATTTTAGATTAATTTCTTTAATATAAAAATAAATAGCTAACCATAGAAATAATTACTCATCATTAGAGATGTTGATCTTTATTGGTATTATTATTATTATTATTATTATTATTATTATTATTATTATTATTATTATTATTATTATTATTATTATTATTATTATTATTATTATTATTATTATTATTATTATTATTATTATTATTATTATTATTATTATTATTATTATTATTATTATTATTATTATTATTATTATTATTATTATTATTATTATTATTATTATTATTATTATTATTATTATTATTATTATTATTATTATTATTGTTATTATTATTATTATTATTATTATTATTCATAATTAAACTATAATTTAAAATATATTCTCAATTAGAGAGTTTGGGTATGTATTGATATTATAGATTTAATTAAAATATATTTGAACCTGAATTCAATTTTTTATATGAGTAATATTACCTACACATATAGAAATGGTTTCCTAAGGCTTGTAATGCATTTGAGAGATTTACACACCTGGTATATATATATATATATAAGCACTATACTAAAATTGTAATTTATTTATGAGCTTGTATTTCATTTTATCAAGAGAATTTAATGTAGTTATTATTTTGTTTTTATTCATGATATATATATATAGTTTAAAATATTTTTAGAGTTTACTAATGTGTACTTTTGCATGTGTAATTATTTTATGGCAATCATTTACTAAAGTGAAGTGAAATAATGCTTTTGATGTGGTTAATAAAGTATAATATTAATAATAATTAGTATAAGATGTATTGAGCAGAATCTTTGACATTCAAAATAGTTGCATATATAACCCCATGTGGTTGGTTTTAATAGATATAATCAACAACTTTATAGTTAGCCCAGTTAAATATATTAGTAGAGGACAAATTTTTTTGCAAAGATATGATATGGTGTATGAAAAGATGTATATATGCAGAGCCATCGCTTTACCTAATAAATGTCTTAATATTAAATATTAAAAAAGTGATTATTTGTCAAAGAAAAATATAAGATATTTATGGTAATTTATAATATAATGAGAATGTTGAAGCTCTAAGAAGTACTTGTTTTAATCAGTTTATTTTTAGAATTTTCTCATTAACACACTTTAGTCGTTGCATTAGTCCATGACTATAACTACCTGAGGGGTAAAAGTTAAAATTTTGTCATATCTGTGTTAATCTTGAATTATTTATTATGGCAATTACAATGAAAAAATAAATCTGAAGGATAATCAAAGTGGTAGTTTAAAAGTGTCTCAAAATAATAACATTAAAAAGTATAATTGTGAAGATATTTAATAAAAACCCAGAGACAATTTTAGAGGTTGAAAACGTGCTTATGGACGGACTTCCTATCATCAGAATCAAAGCTAAAACGAAATTGTTACTAAAAGTAGTCAATAAAGTTGAGGAATAAAAATATCCTTAGCATCTGATGGTATTTTTAAAGTAATTATATACATTTCTAAAGCTGAGCACAGGATATCATGGAAGTAACTCCATACTTTATCCTAAAGGTGGAATTAAATCTATGAGGTTTTTTGAAAGTCCATTCATCTGGTTAATTTACCCTTCAAAACAGGAAAACAATTGCCAAATCAGATAAACATAAATAGGCAGGTATTTAAAATTTCTATTGACTGCTGTCTTTGATAGAAAAGCATGTATCATTAGAGTCTTACTTTAAATTTAATATTTTTATAAATTCAAAAAGAATGGTCCATATCTTAAAAAGGTATCACATTGGCACTGGTTATATATAAGATCGTAATGAGTCAACACTTATTTTTGCCTTGTTACTTTATAGGTTGTGGAATCTATTATAGTGTAATTTTTCATTTTTAGAAATTGAGTAAATAATAGTTTTAATTTCATATTATATCAAATTTAAGTGAACTGATAGGTTAAATATATCGTTAAATGTAAGTTCTAATTGCTATTGGAAAATAGTCAAATATATTGTCTTACAAAATATTATCATTAATATATAATATTTTATTTATATAAAGACACTGAAAAATAGAAAGTAATATTTCTTCAGCTTCTGCCAATAAAAAATGTAGGGTGAAGACCATATTAAATAAACTTGCAAACAATACCCACTTTTTTGTATTAATGCCACATTGGTCTTAAAATATTATATGCAGATTTAATTAAATAATTCTTTGCCCCACACTTTTATTTGTGAAAATTGAAAAAAAAAATGCTTCATTGCATTTATGTGAATCAAAATGTTTATTTTTTATTTTCTACAAATAAGTTTTTAATGAATCTTTTAGTTTTAAATTAAAAGAGTTTCTGAAGTCACTACCAAAGTCAATGTTACATACAGAATTCAAAATCCAAAACATATTTAATGATAACTCAAGATATACTTACATAACAAATTAAAGCCATTATTCTGCCCTTTTAGCCAAAATGCCCTTCAAGCCTTTGAATAATTATTTATTTGTAAGTTTAAAAATAAATTCATCCAGAAAAAGACTTTCTTAGGTATTATAAGAGTGCTATCATTATGTTTCTCTGTGAAGTTTGTTCTAGTGGTAGAGTAGCAGATTTTGGCACTCAAGGTTGATAGATTACAGACCAGCTTTATTATTTTCAGGGTTTGAACTTTTTATAAACTCTCAAACAATGAACTTTTTG